>JAMPIV010014144.1:0-284945 GCA_024509875.1 Oreohelix idahoensis
GGGGGGGGCCCGGGTGTCGGGGGGTGTAGGGGGGGGTTGAAGTCCCAGGCAGGTGTCTGGAGCGATAGGGGTGGGCCGGGGTAGGGGGGCTGGGGAGTGGGCTGGGGTGTGTTGTTGGGGGGTTTGGGTTTGTGGGCGGGACCATGTTTTGGGTGAATACATGGGGGAGTGCGGTGCCGGGCGGGGGCGGGGGGGGGGGGCGTGCGCGTAGGGGAGGAAAGGGGGGCGGGGATGGGGATGTAGGATGGGTCCGGGTTTGTAGGTTGAGTTGTGCGGGGTTGGGTTTTTTGTTGCACGGAAGTATGTATTGGGTTAGATTGACTGTGGGGAATTAGGGGGGGGGGCGGGGCGGTTACGGGCTGATGGGGGGGGGTTGGGGGGGAGTGTCGGGGCAGGGAGGTTGGCGTGGGGCGGAGGGGGGACATGGGGGGCTCGGGTGGGGGCGGCGGGGCGGGTGGTGGGTCGCTGGGATGGTTGAGGAGGGGGGAGGGGGGGGGGGAGGGGGGGCGAGTTGGAGGGAGGTCGGTGGGGGGGTGGGGGGGGGGGGGGGGGGGGGGGGGGGGGGGGGAGGGGGGCTGCTGGGGGGGGGGGTGGGGGGGGGGGGGGGGGGGGGGGGAGTGGGGGGGGGTGGGGGGGGGTGGGGTGGGGGGGTGAAGGGGGGAGGAGAGGAGGTGGGGAGGGCGGGAATGGGGGGGGGTTCAGGTCGGGGGGAGCTACGGGTAGGCGGGGGGGAGGGGTGAGGGATAGGGGCAGGTGCTAAGGGGGGGATTGTAGCTTTGTTACGGGGACAGGCCCCTGGGTGTGTTTGTCAAATTATTTTCACAGCTTATGTGCATTGGTTATCCCTGCACTTGTTGTTTTTTGGTTATGTTTTTATTAATGTTGGCGCACGGCGGGGGGCGGGAATCTGATTGGGTTGCCGTTCTGGTTATTACTAGTGAAGGTGGCTGCGCGGTTGTGGTAGGGGGCAGGAGGGTTAAAGGTGGAGTAGAGGTCTAACTGGGTGTGGGGGCGGAGGTGAGAGCATGATGCATGGGGGGGGGGGCAGGGGATGCGGTTGGGGGCGAAGGGCAGGGAGCACGGGGGGTGGTGGGCCGAGTGTACGCTGCTGGGGGGGGGGGGTGGTGGGCCGACATCACTGGTGGAGGTCGGAGGAGAGTGTGGTATCGTTTCTTTGTGTTGAGTGGGCAACTGTATGGGGTGTAGCAGGGGCGGGGGTAAGGGGCGTCTTGGGGCGGTTTTCGACATGTTGGGAGGAGATTTTGTTGGTGTTGGGGGTTAGTTTAGATGTATATGGGCTTTGGTAGAGGGGGGAGAGGGATGGGTGGGGAAGTAGTCTGGGAGATGAGGTTGTGCTAGCTGAGTTCTGTGGGCACACGGGCGGGGGGAGGGTCGGATGGGTCGGGGGAGGGGGATGAGAAGTGGATCGGTAGTGGGGGGGGGTTGAGAGTCGCGCGGTAGGTGGGCAGGTGGGGGGAGTGATGGGGGGGGCGTGATGAGGGCAGTGCAGGGACGATAGGGGCGGTTGGTTGATGTGTGTTGGGGTGGGGGAGGGGAATGATTTGGGGTGGGGTGCGCTTGGCCGAGTTGTCGCGCTTCTTTTTTGATGTCTGACATGTCTTGGTGCTGAGGGGTCAGGCGTCTGGGTGAGGTTGGGGGGGGTCGGGGGGGATCAGGGGATTGTCCTTGAGGGCACCGGCTGGTGGGGAGGGAGGATGGGGTAGCCTGGACAAGGGAGGGTCCTGTGGTCGCGGGCGGGGGGGGAGCGGCACGCGGAGGGGGGTCGGGGGTTAGGGTGATCTGGGGAGGGATGGGCCGGGGGGGGGCGGGGGGGGGGGGAGGATGTGGGGGGGGTGGAGGGGGCTCAGGATTGTGGTACGGCGGCGGGTGAGTGTTGACCTGTTGTGTGGCTTTGACTGTTGTGGGCTTTGGCTGTGTTTGGGGGTGATGGAGGGAGGGTGGGCTTGGGAGGGGGGTTATGAACTGGGTGGGGGAGGGTGGGCAAGGGGGGTAGGCAGGGGGGTTGAGGTATTTGTTGTTTGGTGGGGGAAATGGCAGAAGAGAGCTGTCTGTTGATTCTTGGGAGGGTGACGCCTTGGGTGATTTGCAGGGGTCTACTTTGTTGTCGTGTCTTCCCTTTTAAACTTGGCTGTTTGTTGCATTTCTTGGTTTGGGTGTGTGTGGTTTGCTTATTGTCGCTTCCCCCCCCGCCCCCCTTGTCTCCTTCTCACTCAGTTCTTTTTTGTACCACAGATAGTGTATTTCCAGGCCCGGGCGTATTGTGACGATGATTACGGGGACTTGTTGTACAGTCGGTATTTAAAGTCTCTATTGACACTTAACGGTTGCTGCCATCTTTAATTTATAAGTCTCAGTGGTAAGATACTTTATGGCAAGATTTGTATCACTAAGTATTTGAACTTCGTCTGAGTTTAGTGTAATTACGTGATCTAGTCACAAATCCTTATGAGTGATTTTATATTAAAGCTGTTAGGAATGGACGTCATCGACAGCTTTGGTGGTAAGCATGTGTGCTCTAGTATGCTGGAACGGAAGTTGATGGTTTTGACGTATGAAGGGGGTTGATGTGATTTGGTTTTGGACGAGGCGAGCGAGTTGGCTCCATGTTGAGATTTTGGGGCGTTGTTGTATGGACCATCTTGTAAAAGTTCGGATGGCTGTGTGTTTATTTCTTGAGATTGGACTGGGTTTGTTGTTTATACCATGAAGACATGTTATTTATGAACTTTTATGATGGTTGTTCAGAGTGTGTTACAGGTCAATTATTAATATTGTTGTGCAATTCATAGTTTTAATTCCAGCTTGTGAACTTCATTTCCTGAACGTGTCAGTAGGATAGTGTGTCGTTTGTTTGTACATAAGGTATTTTGAGAAAAGAATGTTACCAATATTTTTACCGGACGGGACTTCAGTGCCAGCCATAAAACATAATACACAGTTTATCGAGTCTCTCCAAAAGATAATCATCTCTAGGGTTATGTTCCATATTCTTTCAATCAAACAATTCTTGCAGCTGTCGCCAAGTAAAACTCAAAGTCATGTAATGAACAGTTGATAAAAGATTCCACCCCTCATGTAATCACTCCCTGTCACCACGCTAGATTTGAATTTTGTCAACCAGTTGGATCCTGAGCTCGGTCATACATTGCTGTACTTGATTTGGTTGACGTGTCAGGTCCCACTTCGCCCCCGGCCACGCACGCAATTTACCACACCTGGGGCCATCCCTTTCAAATTGTATGAAATCTCCATGCATGCGGTGCGCATACAGGGTGGGGGGTCAGAGCCAGTATTAAGTATTGGTGTCCCAAGAGTGATCCCCCGAAGCTCTAGTGTGCAATGCTTGGTTTCTCATCATGGCTGCAACAGGCAGGGGGTGGATTGTGATGCTCGAAGCCGAATTCTCTCTCAACCTTCTGCACCGATAAGTGACCCATGTCGGGGACTCCGTACACTGTTGCCTCAGTACTGGCGGACGGGCCCCCGTTTTCGCTGTGGTTACACCACACACAGCCAATTGATGGCATTAACGCGTCGCCTTTTCGCGTGGGCGTGCCCTGATATCAAAGGCACATCTCCAATCCAACCTGCAAGTCTGGAAGGAAGAGCTGGAGGAGGGGTGAAGAGCTCGCGATTGCAAGTATAAGCAGCTCTACAACTGTAAATCCATGGGTGTTATCACGTAAAGAAAGACAGACTCGCAGGATTAGTTTAAGTCGTGGAGTAGGAAAAGTCAGGTCCTGGAGCAGGTTTGTCGACGACCTCTTTAAATAATTGCCTTGGAGCATGTCATAGTACGATAGGGAGCCATCAAGAAGAGTTTTGGGCTTGTGCCACATGTGAGCGGCAGTCTGGGAGACTTTTTCAAGCCATCCATAAATCGAGGATTCCTCTGAGCAATAGAGGTATTTTGGTTGAGAAGAAAGAGGACCGAAGATGGCTGTGATACCGCTCTACCGCCCTGTTGTCCAGTCTTGACATATGGGAATGACGAGTCATGGGCAATGTACTACCAAACCCATAGAAAGCCAGCATTCAAACCTTAGATATGTAAGTAGGTTGTATATGAGGAAAGTGGTTGAAGTAACAAGAAGAGGACCATGGTACGCAACCTTGACAATACGTCGCAGGGCATGAAAAGCCCAACCCTGCAGACCCATAAGGTAGAAGAGTCCCAACTGAGAATGGTTTGGGGCCATTGTCTGCACGAAATTGGGAGAGATCGGCTACCACGCCAAGCATGGGGAAACTGTGTAGAGTGAGCCAAGGGATCCAGGACCTCGCCAGACGACCCGAAGGTCCGCATGTGGGGGGCCCCTGGGAGGATACAACATTTGACAAATCTTTGTGATGGTGTGCCTGAGGAACTAGATTGGAAACGCAAGCCAGGAGGAAGACAGCAGATAGATAGTCGGGCGACTCTCTAATTAAAAAACCGCTCGACACCTCGCACGGTCTCTAGAAGGGCGATCAGACTAAGTAAAGCATGCATATCTTTTTGCGTCACCACTTTCGCTGTGAAATATCTGGTCACGCTGCTGGTGACCCTGGTGTAGTTGTACCAGGGGTATCGGAGGAGATATCGTAGGTCTTAGGAATTGGGCGACTATTGCTCCCTTACAGCCATGTAGGAAAATGGATGTGCTGTGAGGTGGCATTTCCGTGATTGTGGGCTCTTTCTGGGCAAATCATCATCATATATAAAACAACTGGCTACAGAAACCGCTACTAGATGCAATTTGCCTTGTGTTTTCGTTGTCAAAGCATCATTAAACAGGAAGACCAGCTGCAAGTGACTTGGACTCTCATATCTTTTAGACAAAAGGAATCAAAACTGCAGTTGTGATTGGTCTCCATTTCCTAGTGAAGGAAGCCAAAAAGAGCAAAACGAGAAAACAATGGAATATCATAACCAGTAGACTTCTACCCCTAAAGTAAATGCTGATACCTAAAGTCTATGTTAGCTGATTGGCTCCTACATTAAATTGTGTGTCTCTAATTACAGGCCTTGGCTCTTCGCTAGACTCATTAACTTTAGGACAAGTTGTTTGGATTTTAGAGCTGTTGTATGAGAATAGTATTTTCTGATTTGTGGTGTTTAATCTCTCTCTTCTCTGTGTGAGTTTTTGTTACAAGCAAAGTCTGCTAAAATAAACAAGTAAAAAAGATTTGTCTCATTCGGTGACATTCAAGTGTGGTTTCAACAAATAACATCCTCAACGCGACAGAATTACTCTTTATTTTCCTCAGGGATCTAACATTGTGTGTGTCCTATGTCTGGTCATATGTGATGGATGTCTCTGCCGTGGTTTTTCCCCATAAAGTAACAACATTTCTTGGGTGCTTCGCGTCGATTTCTGAATTCACATAATTGTCTAGTATCATGTCATCTGGACTTGCTGCATTAAAAGCCATTCATCTCGCACGCAAGTCACCCACGCAGCTATGTGGATATGTTACCCTACTCATTATGCGTGCTGTTCGGTCATCAGGTGATATCCCTCCTGTTTTTGAACATGGATACCAACACTTCGCTCCTTCCTGTCCATGGCCTGGGCGTCATGCATCATAAAGCATGTCCAAAGCACATGGACTGGCTGGGAGCTCTTTGTGGGGTTTTGTGGGTTGTGGGTGTAACGCAATGGTGATGCTCTCTCTTCTGATCTGTTCAGAGAGACAAAAACTTTTTCAGGTAGTTGATGTCATCAACGTCTGTAATTCACATCGCAGGTTGCCTAGTTCAAAGGGAAACATAGCAGGGTGACGACATATTGGTGACTAAGTTTAATGAAAGACAACGAACTTCAATGGTTCACGCAGTAATGGACAAATTCCTAAAGACACTAGCTTGTTAAGAGGTTATGTTACTTTTGTACATAAGAAGAATACATAATGCCTTGCTGATGTCTTAAATACAACCAAACATGGACAGAAAGAAGGTAGTGGAGCGGACACAGAGAATATGTGTTGAAGTGTCTTGAATATAAGGAAAAATGGGGTAGAAGGAAAAAAAAGAAAATAGAATTTTTCTACACTGAAACTGTTGTCTAGTAAGGAAAGACAAAGTTATGTTAGTGTTATTTATAGGAAGAGAAAACCCTGAAAATATCAAAGTGAGTTCTAATTGAAGAACAATAGTGTAAACAAGGAGGAAGAGGTAAAGCCTCTAGTGCAGGGACAAAGATATGTGTGGTGTTTTATACAGATAGATATTACTCATGGCAGCTGTTTAAAAAAAAGTAAGAGGATATCCGGAATAAGCCACTTATCAAGGAGGAAAGCCTTTTTTACGACACTGTTAAAAATGATGCATCCACTTTTATTTTGGGGATGGGAGTATATGAAAAAGGCTCTCCTCAGGCTGGAGTATAATATGACAAAAAGGAAAGGTGGTAAGGGAATAAGAGGAATGTAGAGCATGACAAAGAGGGAGAGATTACTGGGAGGTTGATATCGAAGTGTTGGATGTAGGAGATAAAAAAAAGCCCAGTCTGAAGGGTGAGGAAGTTTTGTGAAGAGACATGTTTACATATGACAAGAAACAGACAAGTTGCGTAGTTGGGAACATAGAGATGGAGATTAGTAAGACGCTGGAGATGGTATAGGACCCAAACGATTGAGGAAACTGTTGATAGCTATACATGGCAGTCCCTGGTCTGGAGATCATCCCAGGGCAGAGATAGTAGAAGGGATGACAAATAGGAAACACATGGATTGAAGTGTGAATGGGAGAATAAGACATGATGAAGAAGATGTAAAAGACCTGAGGCTTGTTGAGGCACAGGACAGAGCGAGGCAGCTTGGCATAAAGTTTGTCTAGACTCTTGTGGAGACGCATGGAGTGATGTGATGATTAAAAAGTAAATAAAGAGCATGAAAATACAGAATTAGGTCCTATGAAAGACAAACTGAGTCCTCCCTGTTAGAGATGCAAGATACTGGCAGGGAAGCCAGCATCGGTCACGCCATTTCTCTTCTTGGACCATTTGAAAGGACTATGAAATAGAGAGCGAAACTTCAAACCAAATAAAGAAATAGAATTCGGAGCTGGATTGGGACCCTTGAGTTGGTGCCCAATACAAATTGACGCTAGCTTGGTCTGCTCCTAACCGCTGTGTTGTAATCCTAGTATGGAAAACAAAGTAAGGAACAATACTTTGGGTCGTGAAGAGAAATGAGAATAAACGACAAAGATTATGAGTAATAAATGAACTTACAAAAGCTAGACTTTGCACGTTAGGGTGATACACTCGCTAAAATTGGGTTGTGAATCATACGTAATAGACTTGGTTAGCAATAAGTACAAAGTCTCGGTAAGGAACATGGAGTTGATATCAAATTTAACGAACACAGAAAAAATGTCATCTGCATTTTTGTCTTAAGCATATTTTTACACAGAGAAAGCTAAATGTTTGGTTGCTAAATTTAGGACTCTCTTAGCCATGGGAGATGTATAGGAGGTGTGGTGTGTGTGTGTCTTAGATATGACAGGAGAAGACACATATATTTACGCTTTCAAGAAAGACAATTGTGTAAGAATGTGCAATGGTGTTTGTGCATGGAGCCGGTTGACTGCCGCATTTGTGTCAACACCATTGTTCGCTTAAGATAAAAAGCTCCACTACATGTGCTACATGTATGTTGTGCTGTTGTGCAGGTTTCCTGTAAGAGACGTCATGCTCTTCTATGGGGCACCATTGCGTCCATTAGGAGAGCTGTAAAGTGGCAACTGAAATGAATGTGTCTGTGATGGATACTGTAACAGAAGTTTTAGGGATTCAAGAAATTGGTACACCAAAGAATCTGCTTTGGCTCAAGGATGTTTGTAGAACAGATTGAGTAATTTCAGATTCAATTTTTTTTTTGGAGCAGGGTTTTTGATATGGTTTTATTTACAAGAAAGGATATTCAAGTGCTCTTTTTTTATTGTGGTGTAGTTTCTGTGAATGAATTTATTCCATTAAGCCAAGTACTGTGCCAGAGATTAAACTCGACACTTCAAACAATTAGAGAATGTTCACTTGCTGCTTCCAGCCAAGTTTCATGTCCTGTACTCACAACAACAAACTAAAAAACCAACACCACAAAAATAAACAAGTTATCAAATATCAATTTGATGTACTGAATCCTCACTGTAATAGTTTATGTCTTATGCCATCTTCTAACCTAATGAATAAAAACAAGTACACCAGCTTGAAATACAAATAAAAACCTTGTTGCCTATATTTCACATAGGCTGCATGTCAACAACAAGTGACCACCGCTATAAGACTAAACATTTTTGTAGGAAACGCAAACATCGGAGGGCCGTTAACACTTTCCGAACTCGGGGACTTCCCATAGATGTCTCCTTCGAGTCTCCCAATAACAGGAGATGTCTGAACGCTTAGTCAGATTTCACACCTCTCCTCCCTTAGTAATGGGCACTTCAATATCAAGTCAGGCTTGCTTGAACTCCTGATTTTCTCGCCACCAGAAAGCTTTGATGTGAGCCCTGACCGTCTAAGCTGAGCAGATCCTGGGGGGATTTAACGCTGACTGTCAATCATCCATGTTGGTTCTAACAAAAACATAACATCAAAATTCAACCTGTTTAGATATTTTAGCAACAACACAGATTTGTGTAGACTAAATGATAGCAATTTGTGTGGAAAGAACTGTGTTATTCACTTAAATAGAAATGAATTTGTCTTCTTCCTGTCTCCTTCGTACACTTTGCTCAGACGTCCATTTTGAAATGTTCTCAAAGAAAGCTAGTAGTCAGTTTGAGGCTATGCGCTTGCAATCCCCGTTATAAGCTTTTCCACGTAAAGGACGATTAGCCGTCCGTCCATATGGCACCTTCACTGTGTTAAACTCATACATATAAGGGCACCACCTCAACGCTGTTTGAAAGCAGATGTTCAGCAGTACATTTTGGTTCATTGCTCAACAGTTTAACCACTGACTCGTGATAGTTTCCTATCTTTATCTTGTTGAATAGATGGTATGCATCACTCAAATTCTGTTGTGGGTCCAGTCGCGGAGTTCTGAAGATTACAGACCTTGTTCTCTTCAGTGGAGCTGTGAAGTCAGAGCCATCATGTCTGTGTGTTGCCCTTGGATGTTCTACATTCTTCTTTTGTTTTCTGTGAACTGATGTTCTGATAATATTAAACTCTTTTGCCCTGGCCTCGCAAGAATTAAGCTGGTGCATACAGGCCTGAGGTAGAACGGTTATGTGGAAATCCTTCTATTGCACCAGTACTGGTCAGCCTCTTCATTGCTAGAGCGATGTTAAAATTGAGATGTGGGATCCACTGGAATCACTGAACACTTTTTGAAATCGTCTGAACAAAGTTTGTGTGTGTTAACGCACTACTACTTGAAGATCATCTCAGGTCTGGTATTATTTTGTGCTCACTTTTAAAATCAACTTGCAATTACTGTACTTGTTCAATCAGTTTAGAATGAGGAATGTAGCAACATTTGTCCATCTTGGACGTTTTTCTTCTGTCAATATAAACCTCACTGCGCTGCAGTTGTGTATCATTTTGGCCTTCTTGTGCCTCTGCTCTGAAGTTGCTGGAGAATCCCTTTCCCTGTCGCAGCGCACTGTTCAGACAGCGCATTTTTTCTGCACCGCAGTGCTTAAAGGTCCAGAAAAGACAACGTGTCCACTTACCTCCTCATTTTCTGTTTGCGATTTTGTTGCTGATATTCCAACTGTCTGTATTGCATGGGTTCCAGGTGTTGGCTTCGGTGTATAATGATTGCACTATGTATTTTGTTTGCAATGGACTTTTCTCTATTCTGTTTCAGTGATGGCGTTCGCTTTTTGTTAAACTTTGCAATCTCCAGGATGTTTTTACTATCAATTTTAGGGATGATACGATTTTGTTGGTCACAAACTGGAAGCTCTTGTGTGGCAGTGTTAGATGGGTTTTAACAGTGGATATTTTCAATCTATGGATACAGCTCTCATTTTGTGGCTTTTGGTTGATTGTCCTATAAAATTACTTCTGTTTCTGAGACTATTGGCCATTCTAAGAGTCAGAGTGTTATACTATGGCACATTGGGTTGTGTCTGATAGTTCCTTTTGAATTTTTTCGGCCGCTGTTGTTGAGCACTCTGCACGTCTCTTACTTCTATCTGTCATTGGCTGGAGGCATATAATCTTTTTCGAGTTCTTTTATAGGTTGTTGACTTCATGCTCCCGTTAATAATTCTCGTCATTGCTTGATTTTGAGTCTTGTGTCCTAATTTTTTATGTCGAAGTTTGTCTTAGCTGCTGTTGCCCCATGCATGCGCCATGCCATATTCAAGAACTGGCCTCACTCCGCCCTGTGTACGACAATGTCTTAAGCACTTTCTCATTCAGCACCCCAAGTTGTTCACCAGCAAGTTTTTTCATATTTTTCATTGCCATTCTGTTGTCTTGCTCTCATTCTGATTTCTGTCAACCTGTTTATTTTTCCAAGTCAGACGGGCGACTCTCTCAAAAATAATGCCTAGGTAGTTCGGAATTTTCATTTAAATGAAGATTTAACTCCGTTTAGTACTAGTTTTGAAGCTCTGCGGTCTAGTTGAGAGGGAAAATACAGTGTACGTTGTTTTCTCTTCATTAATCTTCATGAGCCATGTTTTGGCCCACTCTTCCAGTGATGTTAGTGCTTGCTGCATCAGAATGTTTGCAGTAGTGATACGTTCTTCAGAGATCCACAACGCTAAGTCATCTGCAAAGGAAGCATTGTGTGCTATTTGTTGAATATTGTCAGTTATGTCATTTATGTATGCAAGGAACAGTGTAGGTGACAGGACTCCCCCTTGTGGGACACCCTGCTCTAATATTGTAGAAGTGAACAATTTATAACAAAATGATTTCCACCAGTAAAAAGAAAATGATAGTTTAGCCATCAAGGCAGAAAGAAAAGAAGGAAGATACAAAGCAAATGAATATATCAGAAATGTGTGGCTGATCACAGAGAATGAAGAGAAAGCATAAAAAAGAACATTCATAATTTGAGTAATAGGTGGAAAAAAAAGTTAAAAAGGTAGCCCTAAAGCAGATACTGCCATAGAAGAGTGATGTGTCAGAGATTTCACGATACTAGGTCTCAGCTTTATGAGGTGTGTGACAACCTCATGAATGCAAACATAGGAAAAGAAAAATACACGAAAATAGTGGGACAGTATGGATTAGGGAAAAGAAATGATAGAGGAGACAGACTTATTCAGTTCTGTGAAGAAAACTAGCTGGTTATATGTAATACCTTTTTTTGAACACCACCCAAGGAAACTATACATCCAGAAAAGCCCAGGCGATGTAACAAGAAATCAAACTGACTTTATCATGATAAAATATAGAATTAAGAACAGTGTTACAAGCGCAAAGACATCCTAATGCTGACATAAATTCATATCACAAAACGGTCATCATGAAAGTACATATAAAGCTAAAAAGAACATGAAACAGAAGAAAGGAGGAACCCCAGATAGAAATATCAGCACTGAAACAACCAGATATAAAACAAAAATATCTTGTCGATGTCAAAAATAAGTATGAACAGTTACTGACAGAAAAAGCATGGAACAATGCAGAAGAGAAAACCCAGAAGAAAAAGTAGCCACAAAATGGGAATGTTTAAAAACAAGCATACAATTAGCAAATGCAAATTTACCTGAAAAGGAGCCTAAGGAAAAATCCAATTTGGATGACAGATGACATCTCGAATAAAATGGCAGAAAGAAAGAAAGAGCAAAAAACACTCCAGAATATAAAACAATAGACAATGACATACGTACTATGTGTAGACAAGCAAAGGAATGGGGGCTAGACGCAAAATGCAAGGAAATAGAAGACACAGAAGCAAAGCACATGACAAGGGATATGCATAAAGAAATTATCAAATAGGTCGAGGTTTGCCCAAGGAGGAGGCTGCATCAAGAATAAAAATGGTGTAATCTTACTTGATGAGAAAGACATATCAAACAGATGGGCAGAGTACGTAAAAGAACTATTCGAGGACAACAGAGGCATACCTGTCAACCTGTACGAATTTTTCGTACAATGTACAATGTATGTATTTTTAATACTTTTATCAATGTACGGCCGTACAGACTCGTACGGATTTTTCCTCCCTCCCAAAAAAAAAAAAAAAAAAAAAAAATGAATTTAAAAAAAATATAAAAAAAATTATAAAAATATTTTTCCAACCCACGTTTTTAAAAATTTTAAATCAGAAAATATTTTCTAGCCCAGGTTTTTTTTTTAAAACCAATCTCGGCGTCTGTTTTTAAACTGAAGTCTCTCGCAGCAACTAATCAAATCCTTTTATACCCAACAATTCGGCAAAAACTTTGAATTCGGCCTCAAACACTTTCGGCTTTCAGCGTGACATGACGTATTTTTAAAGTTACCTGTTATCAGCCAGGCTTGCCAAGACACTTCAACGCCAATTTGTTTAAAAAAAGCGAAGTACCTATAACTTGGTTAAATATTGCTGCTGTTTTGCTTTGTTGCAATTTAATCGCTGTCTTAATCTTTCCAGTTATATCTTGCCCTTCAGTATATTTCTGATAAATTAATGTCATAATATTCTGTGTAGGCCCTGCATAACTAAAGAAAAAAAAGTTTGTTTGTGTTGAGTAGACCTACTTTATTCCGGCGATCGAGTTTCACTGCTTTATTTTTCATAAAGCGGCGATCTATTATCACTGGTCTATGCTATCAATTTTTAAATAATAATTTTGTGAATTTTTGGTAGTACATTTTTTCTTCCTAGATTAATATTCTGTTCACAATTTAGTTTATTTTTTCATTTTTTGCTTTGCTTCGTTGTATGTTATTTTTGTCGTTCTCTTAATCTTTCCAGTTATATTTTGACCATTTCAATATTTCCAATAAATTAATATCATAAAATTTTGTGTAGGCCCTACAAAAGTAGAAAAATAAAGTTTATTTGCATTGAGTAGGCCTACCTACTTTATTTCAGCTGTTGAGATTCGCTGCTTTATTTTTTAATAAAGTGGCAATCTATTATCACTGGTCTTGGCTACCAACTCTTAAATAATTTTGTAAATTTTTGGTGCTACGTTTTTCTTCCTAGATTTGATATTCTGTTCATAATTTGTTAAATTTTTTTGTTGTTGTTGCTGTTAGCTTTGCTTTGTTGTATGTTTTTTTTTTTTTTTGTTGTTGTTGTTCTCTTAGTCTTTCCAGTTATATTTTGATCATTTAAATATTTCCAATAAATTAATGTCATAATATTCTGTGTCGGCCCTACATAACTAGAAAAAAGTTTGCGTAAACTTTGCTGCTTTATTTTTCAATAAAAAAGTCCACACAGACTGCAGGTGGTCCATGAATGCAGACACACTCACTTCTTTTTTACAGTGTAAGATTAACATTGATACATGCTGTGCAGACTTCAAGCCCACAAATGCAATTCTGCAAAGTGCTAAAAGTGCATGTGTTGATTATAATACAAACACTGTGCATCGAAAGAATAGTACCTCACGATCACTAAGTTTTTTATATGTAAAGGACAGCATGAGACTATTAGCATGTTTTATACCACACTAATTCAAATGCTAATAGATTTGTATATGTCATTTCTCGTTTTAAAACTGTATTGTGTATAATTTTTTAATATATTTTTTGCGTAAGGATTTTTGGGTGTTTGTAAGGATTTTTTTGGTCCGACGTACAGATTTTTGTCTCAGGAGGTTGACAGGTATGCAGAGGTAAAAAACCATCACCAGATTCTAATGAAGGCCCAAACATTCTCAGATCAGAATGTAGAGAATGCAATACATGTGATACCAAAAGGAAAATCAGCAGGCACGGACAACATAAAAATTGAAATGATAGAAGCCCTGGAGAGCTTTGGTATAGATACAATCACAGATCTGTGCAACGATATATACAATACAGGATATATACCACATGACATGAAGACATCAGTCTTTATAAATATTCCCAAAAAACCTAATGCAACAGATTGTTCAGACTTCAAAACAATCAGCCGGATGAGTCATGCAATTAAAATACTGCTCTAAATCATTCAGGAAAGAAGTAAAAAGGTAGACAGCAAAATCCAAGAAGAGCAGGTTAGTTTTAGACAGAACAGCGGAACAAGAGAGGCAATATTTTGCCTAAGAATATTAGCAGAAAAATATAAAGAGGTCCAAAACAGTATGTACGTGTGCTTCATTGATATAAAAAGGCTTTTGACAGAGTCCATCACGAGTAAATAAATAATTGAATGCTTCGAAGACATAGGTATTGATGGAAAAGACATAAGAATACTCAGTAACCTTTATTGGGAGCAAACTGCTACAGTAAGATCTGGAAGGAATTATTCACCATACATAGACATAAAAAGAGGTGTCAGACAAGGTTGTGTGCTGTCCCCCTGCCTATTTAATCTATACACTGAAAATAATTTTCAAACAGATACAGGAAATGCCAGGGCTGAACATTAGTGGAAGGTCAATAAACAACCTTAGAAATGCAGATGATATCGTGTTGTTAGCTGAAAGTGAACAGGATTTACAAGAACTAGTGAAGCAAGCGAACAGTATAAGTCATGAATATTGAAAAAACAAAAACAATTAGCAAAACAGACAATAAGCCCACATTAAAGGCGTAAATGGGAAAATCCTGGAACAAGTCAAGAGCTGCGTATATCTTGGTCATATAATAACAGAATATGGCAGATGTGAAACAGAAATCAAGAAGAGAATAGGAATGGCCTAAGCTACATCCAACATATACTGACATCACAGATTAAAACTGAGAATCATAAAATGTTATATATATTCTGCATTACTGTATGATGTAGAAACATGGACAATGAATAAGCAATTGGAAGAACGAACTGAGACTCTTGATATGTGGATATATAGAAGAATGGGGCGCATCTGGTGGAAAGAGATGAAAACAAATAAGGAGGTCCTACAAAATCTAGGTATGAAAAGAGAACTAATGAAGGAGATCAAAATTAGGCAGCCAAAATATTTTGGCCACATAAAAAGGCAAACAAACACCTTACAGAAGACCATAACAGAAGGGCAAGTTGAAGGCAAACGTGCAAGGGGAAGACAGCGCTATAAGTAGGAAGATATCAAGAGATGGACAGGAAAGAGTCTATCAGAGTGCACCATCAAGACAAGAGATAGATCCCAGCCAACATACGTTGTGGAGATGGCAGCTGATGATGATAACCTCATGTCTGTATTGCTGTTTTTATCAATTCTGTCTTTGACTTATTTCCATGCCACTGATGTCAAACTTTTCAGCATCTTCTTCTCCTGTCATTTACTAAATCTAATTCCTTCAATCTTTCCTGTTGTCACTACATACTCCAGCTTTCGTCTCATAAGATGATCAATTAAAGTGAATGATTGAACTTCTAACACAAGTAACTCACCACACCCTTGCACACTGACTTCTCTCAGGACATCTTCATTAAGTTGAGCATTTTTCTTAAAAAAATCTATCTTCAGTATTAGCTTAGTGCAGTTAGTTTTAGATAGTTGGTAGCTAGAAGTATTAATATAACTTAGGAATTATAATTAAAAATAATAGAAGTTAAATAGCGCCACGTGGCAATTGCTTGTGTAAAGATCGGGCAGCCATCTTGATATACATAACTTAAGTGGTGAATTCCCTTGTAGTTTGTAGTAAGTATTAGATTATTACAGATAATATCAAGTATTAAGGGACTATTTAACTAGTGCTATAAATATTTGTATAATTTAGGAAGTGTAGGGAGGATTTAAAAATTAAAAAAAACTGAAAAACCTTAGATTACAAAATAATATTCAACCATCAAAATAAAGGAGTAGTAGCAAATTAAAAAGCAGAAAAATGCCAACAATAACCAGAGCACAGTCCGGAGAAGGAAAAGCTTGGGCCAAGAAATCTGAAAATGACGAAACATCAAAACGGACAGGAAAAAATAGGACCACGAACCCTGAAGTCAGAAACACAGAAATAACGGACAGGATAGAGACAATAGGGGAAAAACTGAAAGGAGGCTCAGAAGTAAAAACAACAAAGGAAGGCAAAACGTGGGCAGAAGCAGTTAAAAACCAAGGTAGGGACACCAGGCATGATAAACTAGAAGAAAATACTAACCAAAAAAACAAAACAATGAAAGTACCAAAAAAGACTCAAGACATCTAGCAACCCAGGCAGATCCCAAAAATAAAGATGTAGTAAACATATGTCGTTTAAAGATAACGCAAGTAGCTGGTGAGGCTGTCAAGATCAAGGCATTAGATGAAGACAAAATTATAAACATCCTTGATCCTGTGTTAGGCAAAAAGGCGATAGCCAAAATTTCAAAAACCCATTTTGGCATAATAATTATCCCAAATCAGAGTGACAGAATAAAAGAGATGTTAGAGGAACTCAAAGTAGAAGCAAAAACAGTGACTCTTGCACACGACATAGAAGTAAAGATAGAGCTAGCAAAAGTGACCAGTAGATGTGTGTTAAAAGGGATAAACACTTCCCTTTCAAGCGAGGAAGTGGTGAACATCCTCGCAAAACATAACCCAGACATAAAGCTGGTACACGTGGACAGAATAATGGTGAAAGGGAGTATCGTAACCCCAGTGGTAGTGATACTAACAGAAGGTAGGGAACCCCCCAAGACGGTACTATTTGGGAAAACACAAAAAAACACAGAAGCCTTCATTCCCCCAGTGTTGCAGTGCTCCAACTGCATGAAGTTTGGCCATGGGCGCCACAATTGCAGGGGGAAGGCAGTATGTAGGTTTTGTGCGGGGGCACACCCTTTCACGCAATGCGAAAAGGCAAAGTCAGATACTGACTATAAAAAGGATAATGCAAACAGAAAATGCATTAACTGCAAAGGAAAACATAGCGCCAGATTCCAGGGCTGCCCAGTATATCAGCAGACCAAAAAAGCATTGAGGGAAGCTATAACAACTCAAACCCCTTTCAAAACGGTCATTAAAGAATTAAAAGAAAATGATACTTATACGAGCACTAAAGTTATAACAGAAATTAAGAGTGTGCAAGAGGAAGTCAAAATGATTAAGTCACAGATGGCAAAAGAAAGTAAGAACAAGTTAGAAAGTAATAAAAGAGTACCAAAAAACCAGTCAGATGATTCAACTACATCCTCGGATGACACAAGTGCACTGAAAAGTGCAGAGGCATTGCTTCAAGAAGTGAAAGCCATACAGCACCAAATTTCCCAGGATATAGCTAAACTGACTGACTGTACTACAGGAAATAAAGAATAAGAGCAAATTTGATTGCTAACCAAAATAAAAGGTATACTAGATGATGTTTTTAAGATACTTAGACACGATAGGAAAGAAGGTAGAGGAGGAGGTGTCGCAGTCTTAGTTAGCGAAAAATTTAAAATCATAGACTGGGAAGTATTTAATACAACCAATATAGAAGGTATCCAGGTTACTATAGCAGCTGAACCAAACAATCTAACAATTCTAAATGTATATGCTAAAGATGGCACAATTAAAGATGAAGAAATACTAGCCATAAGCACCAGACTAGTGTAAAGGGCAATTTTTACTATCTTGCAATATAATACATTTATATTCTTATTATATTCGCAAATATTTTGTAAGCAAAGTATTTCCTTTGTTAAGTGCTTAAGGAGAAGTCATTCTCGGGTTGCTTCCCTTGAAAATAGTTCTGTCATCTTCGATCGGACTCCGCAGACGACTCTAGGCCTACTGTGATTTATTCTGTGGCTGGGTAGGAATAGATTGTTCTTGCTTCAGTATATCTATGGCCTGAATTTATACGTAGTGTTTGTATGAGTAGGACGAGTCTGTCTTATATATGGATATCTTTGCATTTCTAAGTCGAACTAATTTGGTTGTCGCTAGAAAAGGTCAAAGGCTATGCAGCGGAAGTATCGCTAGCAAAGGGTGTGATTCATGGCTGTCATCCTGTCTGGATGTGAAATTTTGATGTAGCCGGCCTATCGCCGAAAAAGTGATCTTTAAGTCAATGGGGAAAAGTGATAGTCCTTTAGACATGTTGTATGTACTTTACCCCAGTGTTTATTCTCTTTTGCCAAGGAATGGCAAAGTTATATTTCGCATAAAAAGGTAAAACCACAATTTATTATGAACTTGGGCTTCGCCATCGTGTTGATAAGCAGATGCACAGTGGTACTTTTAAAAAGAATATCCATTCAAAGGAAGAAGACATTCCTATATATCAGCACTAGATTGTATGATATTATTCAATTACCTCTATGAGAGAAGCTATGAAGAAATGAGGACATTGAATGAATGACTAATTTTGGTCTATATTCTATAGTGAGTGAAGCTCACGAGAGAGAGAACAGCCATGTTGAAATTCATATACTTTGTATTTATCGAGTGAGAAAAAGGGATGCCTGTACTATCGCTCGATGAACCAAGAGATCACTGCTACATGTGAGAACCCATGTCTGGGATTCCTATATTATGAAATATATATATATATGGAACTGTACGTGAAGGAATATTCGCTAGACGAGGTTAGGTCTAGGAGCCTTCCTATCTATTGGTTATGGCTTGACGTGCCCAGTCAGTAAAGCCAGATGATTTACATGATGGAACTCTGAATGCTTATTTACAAATGCTCCATTATGATATTTGCCAAGCATGAATGCTAACTTAAGATGATATTCCTGTGATCAACATTATGCTGTCTATGTCGACATTTGTTCCTGTAACCATACACGTACTGTCCAAGTGTGCGTCCCATTAAATGTTATAAAAAGACCACCGTAGTTCCAGTACTTCTTGAATTCGAACAGTGTGAGTATGAGTGATGTACTACCAACCTGTCAACTCTATCGAATCACTCTACCATTCGCGTACTGACATTCAGACACACACTCATTGTTTACACTCACATTCTTGCCGGAGCCTCATCACGTTCCAGGACAAGATGACCTGTATGACCAAAACTGTGCTGGGTTTGATGAGTTGACAATCGTTACACTTTACTACACCAGTCCCAACATCTACATATATCCACTGGTGGACATTCACATCATTTAACAAATAAAGCATGATTCAACAACTAGTAGCCAGTATGAGTTAACAACAATCAAACAGAGTTTATCAACTGGTGTGCCAGCTTCCTGGGTCAACCTGCACAGTGACCATATTGAGAAGTAAACTACTGAGACCAGACGTTCCTTGGGGTCTGTTACGACACACAAATACATCAACAGTACAACTCTACAGTGATGTCAGCGTGACCTGTCCTGTCGAGAGTATGCAGTAACTAGGTCAGGGTTTGTTGACATTTGGTTCGTTGGACATTTGCCATACAAATGACAGTGTTACACAGCAAGCTTGGTTGAAACATAGAACATTACACATCAGGACTGGAGAATATTTGACAGTGTTTGCGAAAGAAAATGTTATTGAACTGAGAAGTCCTACATTGATTGTTATCATTCAAATCAACGATGGAGCTTCTATTTCTGTGTTGAATTTAAAATAATTAGACCAGAAGTATTTGTTTAATAAAGTACCACAGTACTGTACTATTAGGCAGTGTAACTGAGCCTTCATTCCAACACATTCTTTCTGCAACACTCTATTTACATCATATTGCCATACTATTTATGCATTTATGTATTTATGTTTAACTATTTATATGTGATATTTGTTTGTATCCAGCGGGTTGTTGTTTCGGTTGGGCGGTGTCACACAGCAGAGTATCCCACGTAATAGAGGGTCTGATGTGTGCGTTTCTATAGGTGCAATTTTCTTGATTGAAAATTTGCTGCGACAGCTGTTGCTATTAGTGTTAGCTGTGAAGACTGTACTCATTGTTGTTTTTGTAATATTCCTCTGTTCTTTAGTTTGTTTTGATTTGTTTGTAATTTGTTGGTCTACCCTATTCTATCTTTCAGTTCTATTCTCAATTTATATTTATATACTGTGGCGTTATTTGTATTTGTTATCCTCTTGCGGTTTATCTTTTATTGTTTTTCCCATTTGATTTATTTCATTTCCGCAAATGTTTTCATGTTCTTCTGTATAACTGTTTTGTTTTGTGCCTGATCGACATACACTATTTAAAATATAGTTGATCATATAAATTGATGTACAAGAAGCAACTCATAGTTAATTGCTATTACTAAAGGTACACAGTTGATGATATAAAACACTATTTCTGGTGCACTGCACTTATATTATAGAGTGAACCAGCAACTTATAGCTGTTATTATATAAGGATTTATACAAGACCTTTGTAAGGCTTGTTTCCCACAGTGATTGGGATAGTTAAGTACTATTTTCCACAGGTTAAAAAGTTATCATACAAGGTCTTTGATTAAGACTAAGAAGGTGAATTTATTTACTTTTGCAAATTACTGATCTTATTAGACAAGATGTCTACATTAGATTATTTTATCACACAAGGCAGGGCTCTTGATAAGACTGGTCAGCAATTAGAAGAATGGGCAGTTGCTCAATATGACAAAGCATTAGCTGCAGAAGAGAGAAAACTTGCTGCTGCTGCTGAAGAAAGAAAAGCATTGATTGAAGAAAAGAAATTAGCAGCTGAGGAGAAAAGATTAGAAGCTGAGGAAAAAAAATTACAAAGAGAGGATGAACAAAAGAAATTGCAGATACAGACTGATGAAAAAAGATTCCAGATGGAAATGGAAAAAGAGAAAAGAAAAGATGAGGCTGCTGCAGAAGAGAAAAGATTACAAAGAGAAGCTGAAGCTCAAGAGAAAAAAGCAATAAGAGAACATGAACACCAAAAAGAACTTTTAGCATTTGAGTTAGAAAAGTTAAAGTTAACAAACATAAGTGATGGTAATCAAGCATCTGGTGGTAATGGTAAACCCTTTACTTACAAGGTCAAGGTACCAGCGTTCAACCCTTCCAGTGATGACATAACATTCTGGCTAAACAGATTTGAACGCTCGTGTCGAGCACATAATGTGGACAAATCACAATATGCTAACCAGTTATCAGAAAATCTGAAAGGTGATTCTCTGACTAGTTTAAGTTTGGTTGAAGAGGCTGACAAAGATAACTATGATGTTATTAGGGCAGCCTTGTTAAAGAAGTATCAGTTGTCTGAAGAGGGTTATCGGAAGTTGTTTAAGACAATGGTGCCTGAGGCAGGGGTAGAATTCTCAGAATTCATTGCAAGAACACGTCTTACATTTGATCGCTGGATTGAACTATCCAAAACAGAAAAGACTTATGAAGCCCTTATGGACTTGATACTCAGAGACAAGATTATGTCAAGTATAAATAAACCTTTCCTCGAATTCCTACATGAGCGTAAACCTAAGTCTCTAAAAGAAATGGAACAGTATTGTACCCAATACGTCACTGCACATCCGGACGTAGCTATTAGCAACAGTAAGGTTAAAGAAGGTATGCCAGTTGCTTCTGCAACACCATACAACCCTAATCACTCTCACAAATTCCAAGGACCTCAAAATAGGTTTAATAAAAAAGGTAACTATTACAGTTATCAGAACCAAGGTAACCAATCATTTCAGGGTTCTTCTTCGAATACCTGGAGAAGAGCTGACAGCCCTCGATTCAGGGGTGGTCATAATTACAGGAACTTTCGCAAAGGAAGTCATTCTAGAAACTATCCAAGTTTTCCTTCATGGAGACAACAGGATCATAATTACCGAGATACTCATTATAATGAATATGATGATAGTAACCAAAGGAGCTATGATTCAAACCCGAGTAGGGGTTATAATGGTGGAAACAATGATAAGTACAGAGGCAATAATAACAGAGGTAGAGCACAATTAAAAAAACATAAAGCTCATTACCAGGCGAACTCTGCACAGCAAGAGTCCCACGAAGCCTATAAACAAAATAAAGATAATGATGACTCTAATAATATGGCATGTGCCGCTTTTGATTTTGGGAGAGCATCTCAGTGCCCCCAATGCAAAACATTATTTGAGCCAACCACAGTGTCTACTTTAAGCTGTGGCCATCCTCTTCCCGCTCTTCCTGCGTCAATCGCGCATGATGGGAGAGGTTCTCTTGTCTTACACAAAGGTTTGGTAAATGACAATCCAGTCTCAGTACTTTTTGATTCTGGATGCACAACTATTGGGGTTAGGCAGTCACTCATAGATCCTTCTCATTCTACAGGCAAAGTAGTCAAATGCGTAACATTTGGCGGCACCATAGAGAAATACTCTACCGCTATCATTAGGATTGCTACTCCTTTCTTCACAGGAGATGTACACGCATGTCTTTTGCCGAATCCGATCGCTGATCTTATCATCGGTCGCATTCACGGAGTCAAAGAATGCACTCCGGAGCAAATTTCCGTTTGGGAAAATCAAAATATGCAATCTGCTAATGCAGTAGTCACTAGAGCTCAAGCTCTCAATATGCCTGAAACTTCATCTGTTGAAGATAATGAAGTGCATAACCGAGATGATCCCTTGGTAATTTCTCGTGACTCGTTTATAAAACAACAAGAAGAAGATCCGACTCTTAAGAAATTCTTCACTCTTGTAACGAAAGGTGATCCGAATAAAGATTCAAATTGTAAATCTTGGATTACAATGAAGAATGGCGTACTTGTACGTATGGTGCAAGACTCCACTAAGTCAAGTCATTCTCAGATTCTTGTACCCAAGAATTTGAGAGTTAAGATCTTACAACATGCACACGACTCTCAGTGTGCTGGTCACATGGGTTTTTCCCGTACAAAGTCAAGAGTTCTTGCGGCTTTCTTTTGGCCTTTTGTGAACAAGGACATACGGATCTATTGTCGATCCTGTAAAGTATGTCAAGAAGTCAAATCCAAAGGTCCTCGTCATGCTGCGCCTATTCAGGCTGCAGATATTCCTATTCGTCCATTCCAGAAAATGGCGATAGACATCATTGGTCCATTCAAGATCAAATCTGCTAGAGGACATCAGTTTATCTTAACGTGTGTAGACATGTGCACACGTTGGCCAGAGGCTATCCCTCTAAAGAGCATTACTACCGCTGACATTGCAGATGCTCTTTGGCTTATATTTTCTCGGCTGGGATTCCCCGGAGAAATATTATCAGATCATGGCACCCAACTGATATCGGATACCATGTCTCAAGTAATGTCTACTCTACAGATAGAGAGATCTTTGAGTAGCATCTATCATCCTATGTCCAATGGGATGGTCGAGCGACTAAATAGAACACTTAAGAACTTATTAGGGAAGATAACTGAGGATCATCCTCAAGATTGGGATAGGGTTTTACCCGCGGCCCTCTTCGCGTACAGAGAGGTCCCCAATGAACATACAGGGTTTTCTCCCTTTGAACTTGTCTTTGGCGCGCGACCGCGCGGCCCAATGTCTTTGCTGCATGATCTTATAACAGCTGACAATATTGACGATGACACAAAATCTTCTTACGAGTATGTCATCGCGCTGAGACAAAAGATTATCGAAGCATGCAAATTGGCAACGTCCTCTTCTGAATTTGCTAAGCAGAAGGCAAGACAATTTGCTAATAAGAAGAGAACTTTACGACAACTTTGTCCTGGTGACAAAGCATTTGTTTTGCTACCTTGTCGTGAAAATAGACTCCTTATTAGTTGGAAAGGTCCGTACGATATAATATCGAAAATTTCAGATGTTGACTACATCGTCGATATTAACGGGAAGCATAAAACCTTCCACATCAATATGCTTACGGAGTTCCATGAACGTCCTGACTATCTACAGCCTATTTTCCAGGCAACGGACGATTCTCATGTCAAACATGGTCATTACTCATCACTGTCTGTAATACAGGATGAGGAAACAAGTTTTTCGGATGTTAATCTCCCGCTTCCAATGATCCCACTTCATTCTAGTGAATCATGGAAAGACGTTACTGTTTCTCCTGATTTGTCTCTAGGAGAACGGCGACAAGTTTCGTCTATGTTACAAACATTTCAGGATGTCCTCACTGACATCCCTGGACAAACTCATGTCATTGAGCATGACATTGTTCTAACTGAACATACTCCAATTAGGGTTAGGCCTTATCCTATCCCTATACATTTCCAAACACAGGTTGAAAAGGAGTTGGATGAAATGATAGATTTACAAATAATCGAACCATCCACTTCTGCATATTCTTCGCCGATGGTTATTGTTCGAAAAAAAGACAATAACATACGTCTTTGCGTTGACTATCGCAAATTGAATCAAGTTACGAAGTTCGATGCTGAACCTATGCCTTTACTAGAAGAGTTACTTACTCGTCTTTCTAAATCGCATTTTTTCACTAAACTTGATTTGTCTAAAGGATATTGGCAAGTTCCATTATCCGAACGCGCGCCAAACCTCTTACCGCTTTCTCTACTCCCAGAGGCCTTTTCCAATGGAATTTTATGCCTTTCGGCCTTATGAACGCACCAGCTACATTTGTACGCATGATGCGTCGAATCCTATCGTATCGGTCAGATGTCATTGCTTATCTAGACGACATCTGTCTTTTCAGCGATACTTGGGAAGATCACTATTCAGGGTTAGTTGAATTATTATCAACTCTGCGTGAGTATAACCTGACAGCAAAACCATCTAAAGCTTGTATTGGCTTTAGCGAAATTGCTTTCTTAGGCCATCGAGTAGGTCACGGTTTCTTGAAGACAGAAGACCATAATATCACTAAGATACTTAACATCTCTATCCCTAGGACTAAAAAGCAAGTACGAAGTCTTTTAGGTCTCATACAATTTTATGGACGTTTCATTCCGAATCTGTCCTCTATCATGGCACCTCTCTCTACACTATTAAAGAAAGGGTCGCCTAACATGGTTCACTGGTCTCATGAATGCCAATCTTCACTAGAGAAGATCAAAACTATGTTTTCATCACCACCTATTTTAGTGTTACCTACAACAGATAAGACATTTGTTCTTCGTAGTGACGCTTCATCCACTGGGATTGGAGCAGCACTAATGCAAGAGTACTCTGGAACTCTGCATCCTGTAATGTACATATCCAGAAAACTTAATGCTGCAGAAAGGAATTACTCGGTTTTAGACCGCGAATTATTGGCAATGGTTTGGTCAATTCTCAAACTCCAAAGATTCCTTCTGGGCGCGCATTTCGTAGTGGAAACTGACCAAAAAGCTCTTACGGCTATCCAAAGTAAGAACTTGAAGAGCTCGAGATCAACTCGATACGCAATCGCTCTTCAACCTTTTCATTTTTCGGTACGAGCTATCCGTGGTTCAGAAAATGTGATGGCGGACATTCTGTCCAGATGCCCACATGATGCCACTTAACTGTTAAATATTGGATTTTTTAATATGTACAACTTTACAACAGTTATTTTTTGTTTCTTTACTAAGATACACATTTGTAATTTAATAATAGAATGATGGTATCGCTACTTAGCGGTTTATTGATGTTAATTCACCGCTGTTCTTTGATGATTGTTTCTTCATAAATCATAAATTTAAGATTATAGTGTGAATTTTTGGTATGCATTGTATAATTACCAGAATTGTATTATACGTACATCACACCTTCCTGGAAACATTTATTCGTAGGGAAACAATTTCTCTCAGATTTTGAGATATATATTCTCACCGGTCATATTAGGAATTATAGTTATTCCTGATATTTTCATCTGCGCAGTATTCTTGCGTTGTGAGCCTATTCTACGGTGCTCCTAGATGTATTTAAAAAAAAAAAAAATTTTATTTTTTTTTTCCCGGGAGGTGTGGTAAGACTGTAAAGGGCAATTTTTACTATCTTGCAATATAATACATTTATATTCTTATTATATTCGCAAATATTTTGTAAGCACAGTATTTCCTTTTTAAGTGCTTAAGGAGAAGTCATTTTTGGGTTGCTTCCCTTGAAAATAGTTCTGTCATCTTCGATCGGACTCCGCAGACGACTCTAGGCCTACTGTGATTTATTCTGTGGCTGGGTAGGAATAGATTGTTCTTGCTTCAGTATATCTATGGCCTGAATTTATACGTAGTGTTTGTATGAGTAGGACGAGTCTGTCTTATATATGGATATCTTTGCATTTCTAAGTCGAACTAATTTGGTTGTCGCTAGAAAAGGTCAAAGGCTATGCAGCGGAAGTATCGCTAGCAAAGGGTGTGATTCATGGCTGTCATCCTGTCTGGATGTCAAATTTTGTTGTAGCAGGCTTTTCGCCGAAAAAGTGATCTTTAAGTCAATGGGGAAAAGTGATAGTCCTTTAGACATGTTGTATGTACTTTACCCCAGTGTTTATTCTCTTTTGCCAAGGAATGGCAAAGTTATATTTCGCATAAAAAGGTAAAACCACAATTTATTATGAACTTGGGCTTCGCCATCGTGTTGATAAGCAGATGCACAGTGGTACTTTTAAAAAGAATATCCATTCAAAGGAAGAAGACATTCCTATATATCAGCACTAGATTGTATGATATTATTCAATTACCTCTATGAGAGAAGCTATGAAGAAATGAGGACATTGAATGAATGACTAATTTTGGTCTATATTCTATAGTGAGTGAAGCTCACGAGAGAGAGAACAGCCATGTTGAAATTCATATACTTTGTATTTATCGAGTGAGAAAAAGGGATGCCTGTACTATCGCTCGATGAACCAAGAGATCACTGCTACATGTGAGAACCCATGTCTGGGATTCCTATATTATGAAATATATATATATATGGAACTGTACGTGAAGGAATATTCGCTAGACGAGGTTAGGTCTAGGAGCCTTCCTATCTATTGGTTATGGCTTGACGTGCCCAGTCAGTAAAGCCAGATGATTTACATGATGGAACTCTGAATGCTTATTTACAAATGCTCCATTATGATATTTGCCAAGCATGAATGCTAACTTAAGATGATATTCCTGTGATCAACATTATGCTGTCTATGTCGACATTTGTTCCTGTAACCATACACGTACTGTCCAAGTGTGCGTCCCATTAAATGTTATAAAAAGACCACCGTAGTTCCAGTACTTCTTGAATTCGAACAGTGTGAGTATGAGTGATGTACTACCAACCTGTCAACTCTATCGAATCACTCTACCATTCGCGTACTGACATTCAGACACACACTCATTGTTTACACTCACATTCTTGCCGGAGCCTCATCACGTTCCAGGACAAGATGACCTGTATGACCAAAACTGTGCTGGGTTTGATGAGTTGACAATCGTTACACTTTACTACACCAGTCCCAACATCTACATATATCCACTGGTGGACATTCACATCATTTAACAAATAAAGCATGATTCAACAACTAGTAGCCAGTATGAGTTAACAACAATCAAACAGAGTTTATCAACTAGGCCCCAAAACAATCATAGTAGGCGATTTTAATTCCCATCATTCTGCTTGGGGTGGACAACATACAGATAATGCAGGAAAATGCCTACTTGACTTCATAGAAAACAATGAACTACTAATACTAAATGATGGATCTGCAACTAGAATTAATCAACAAGCTAATAGGGCAGACTCAGCAATAGACATAAGTATAGCAACTAACAACCTAGCGAATGTAAATTGGGAAGTGTTACAAGACACAAACTCAGATCATCTGCCCATTGTAATAACCATGCATGAAAATGTCATTCCAAACCCAGAACCAGAGAAACCTACCTTCAACTATAAAAAAGCAAACTGGGAAGCTTTCCAATCAGAGCTGGAGGTGATGGAATATAAAGACATGGAATCAGATGATACTGACTTGTGGGCAGAAACACTGACCAATGAAATTCTGAAAATAGCAATAAAGTATATACCAAATAAAAATATGCCACAACACCTTAAACCAATAAATAACATTAATAAGAACAGAGAAACTCAATGGAATAAAGAACCAGTTGCCTGGTGGAATAAAAGCTGTGCAGAAATTCATGAGAGAAGAAAAAGGGCCTTACAAAAATATAGAAATAACAGAACAGAAGAAAACTATGATAAGTATAAACTTATTAGGAATGAATCTAACAGAATAATATTCAAAGCCAAAGAAACTAACTGGAAGGAGTTTTGTCAGTCACTTAAACCTAGCACTCAAATTAGAGAAGTATGGAAAAAGCTTAAGGCAATCAAAGGGAACAATAAGAAAACAATAATGCCAGCAATCAAACTACCAAAGAGAGCAGAAACAGATAAAGAAAAAGCTAATGCCCTTGCCGAGTATTTCTATAAAGTCAGTGCAAAAAGTAGCCTTGGACAGGAAGAAAATGAGAGAAGAGAAAGACTTAGGATACAGTTTTTAAAAGAACTACCAGACCAGATAGATGAAACAAACTATTTAGATGCTGATATAACAGAGGAAGAAGTAACTAATGCAATAAAAGATAAATCTAATACTGCCTCAGGGCAAGATATACTTAGTTATGAAATCCTTAAGAAAGTACCCAAAAGAACTATAAACATAATAACTTCACTTTATAACAAAATCTGGAGCTTAGGAAAGATACCAAAAGCATGGAAAGTAGCTATGATAGTACCCATTTTAAAACCCAATAAGGAAGCCCATGATGTAAGTTCATATAGGCCTATCTCATTAACATCACAACTAGGTAAAATACTGGAAACTGTTGTGAATAAAAGAGTTAAATTCTACCTAGAAAAAAAACCAGTTATATAGCCCAAACCAGTCAGGGTTTAGAGCAGACAGAAGTACAGTAGACCAGCTTGTAAGATTAGAACATGATGTAAAGCTAGGGTTCAAGAGGAAAGAGAAAACAGTGGCAGTCTTTCTAGATGTAGCTAGAGCATATGATGAATGCTGGCGAGATGGAGCTCTTTACAAAATGAAAAAGATTGGCATTACTGGTAAAACCTATAGGTATCTAGAAAACTTTTTACAGGACAGGTATTTTGCTGTACAGGTGAATAATGATAGGTCAGAAATATATGAACAACAGAATGGGATTCCTCAAGGATCAGTAATCTCTCCTTCAATTTTCACTATAGCTGTAAAT
This sequence comes from Oreohelix idahoensis, assembly GCA_024509875.1. NCBI lineage: Eukaryota > Metazoa > Mollusca > Gastropoda > Stylommatophora > Oreohelicidae > Oreohelix > Oreohelix idahoensis. The sequence goes on from JAMPIV010014144.1 coordinate 28,965, forward strand.
GATTTAGCAGATGAATTTAATGACATAAAGAATGCAGTATCACAATTTGCAGATGACTGTGCCATTTGGCGATCTGGAAAAAACTTGGACCATGTTTACAAAAAACTTCAAAATCAAATAGACAAAGTTTCAGAGTGGATGAAAAGTTGGGGCTTCCAAATTAATGTAAACAAAACAGTAGGTATGATTTTCAGCAAAGGAAATTTAAAAAAAAAATAACAAAATCAATATAACCATTAAAGGACTGAAAATATGTACCTCCTCAACAACAAGATTTCTGGGCATAACTTTAGATAAACAACTAAATTATAATAAACATATAGACAATTTGGTAGAAAGCTGTAGGGGACCCCTAAATATACTAAGGATTGTAAAAGGTAATGGATGGGGGGCCAGCAATAAAACAATGCTTATGTTCTACAAGTCTTTCATCAGGGGGAAACTGGATTATGCCAGCATAGTCTATGACTCAGCTGCAGCTTCTAACAAAGCAAAGCTGGACAGGATTCAAAATGCAGCCATGAGAACCATTACAGGTGCATTTATATCGACACCAGTAGAAGCTCTAGAAGTAGCACTTGGCATACCGCCCCTTGGTCTAAGACGGAAAGAACTGAGATTAAATTATTGGAGTAAAGTAGCACAAGAAGTGACCCACCCAGCACACAAAGCATTTGTCAAAAACCAACCAAGTGTATGGGACGTCCACTTAAATAAAGATAGATATCCAACAGGGTGGAGAACTATAGAAGACCTAATGCAGTTCAAAGAACTATCAAACACAATTGAAAATAGTAATAAATACAGAAGCAAAATACCACCATGGGAACTAAAAACACCAATCATAGACTACTCACTTACTGAAAGATCAAACAAAACATAGAAGATAAGGAAGCCAAAATGATAAGTAGAAAGTTCATAGAGCAACTAACTAAACAAAGTCTGGCCGTCTACACTGATGGATCCAAGGGTGATAGTGGGCAACTAGGTGCCGGATTTGTAATACCACAATGGGGAATAAAAAAGAGCTACAGTGTAACGGAAGGGGCATCGATTTTTACTGCAGAGATGGTAGCAATTCTTAAAAGTCTAGAAATAATCGAAGATAACCCACCAGAAGCTGTTACGATATTTACAAACTCACTATCATCACTACAAGCACTAGAACACCCAGGTAAATGTAGCCGGCCAGACATAAAGGAAGAAATTCTAGCAATTAATACATCACTAGAGAACAGAGGATGTAGTGTGAGGCTAGTGTGGGTTCCAGCACACATAGGTATAGCTGGCAACGAGTTGGCAGATCAGAACGCCAAGAAGGGAAGAACAAGTAAAAACAATATAAAAGCAGGACTGGGAAGGTCAGAGATCAAGAGCCAAGTGAAGGAAACTATAAACGAGGAATGGAAGACAACATGGAAGGAAAGTAGAAAAGGCAGACACGCGTTCAAACTGCTGAAAGAACCAACGAGGACATGCCAGGTCAGAGAAGAATTAAAGATACCATCTAACAAAAAACTGTGGCGTCTCCGACTCGGTGCAGCATACTTCATGGTAGAAGAACCACACTGCCAAGAATGTCAGGAAGAGAATGACATAGACCACTACCTGATCCACTGTAAAAAGTATGAACAACAAAGGCTTGAATTAAAAACTTACTATAGAAATCACAATATAGACTTAACAGGTGATAAGGTTTTAAGTATAGATGCCCCAAGAGATGCCCAATCAATACTTAAAAGATATATACATAAAACAAAGGAAAAAATATAAGGTGAGAACTTCAGGAAAATCATCCAACTAAATAGAAATTAAGCAGCAAGAACTAACAAAGCATTAACAAAAAAATAACTACTCATAGGACAAGGAAAGACAAGGTATTAAAAAAAAGGGACAACAACTCAAAAAGAACAAATACTAATACAAATTAAAACCAAGTGTAAAGGACAATAGTTATCTATAAACAATACAAAAGAGAAAATAAAATTGACAAATACTAATATAAATACAAATCAGCAACTGCAAAAGACAACAGTGATTTAAATAGAATACAAAATTAGTAAATAAAATGACACTAAATACCCCAATTATAACCAAATTTCAGGTTGAACAGGGTAGACCAAGATGGAACGAGAAGAGGCAACAATGATCAGATGTTGAGTGCCCGATCTCCACCCATCAACTCATCAAAACAACAACAACAACAGGGATTTTCCTGCTTACTTAATAATTGCTCATGAACTACTTTCATATATCAGGATTGGCTCTATATAACACTCTGACTTCCACTGACAAAGCATTGTTGCATAAAATACTTTTCAATTTACTGAACGCTGTGTTTGCCTGGGCTTTTATGCTCTTCGCTTCTGAGATACATCTTTCAATCGCTTTGAACACTCTAATTTTTTCAAAGAAAATGCGCTGGCCACCTGGGACACTCTGTTGCTATTTAGATTATCACAAATCAAGCAATTTCCATAGAAAAATATTTAAGTACCTTCTCTAAAACTTTTAAGATCATTGATACTGAGTACTTCAGCGACAGATCCCTACAAAATGTCAATAAGATGCAGTTTTTAGTGGGAAAAACTGTTTTTTTAATGTATTGCTCAACTGTAAAACTGATGTTTTATCACATTTTGTTTCCCCCGAAGTTTGACCTAGCATGACAACACTTTTAACAAACCTTCCTGTTGTCTGTGCTCTGAGAAACTGTTTCTTCCCTTTTCTTGATCAGGTTGTAGATGCTGGATGTGTGACTGCTACTGCCCCCAGCTGTGCATGGTGCTGACTTAGCTGCTAAAGAAGCTTCTTGGTGAGGAAGGGGTGGTGGTGGAGGTGGTGCCAGTGACGTAGTTCCATTCCCGCCCAATCCAATAACAGCCAGTTTCTGACTGAATTCTGCACAAGATAAGTACAGCACCATTTCAGTCTGAGAGACAACGATTCTTAACTTACTTACTTACTTAGTCGTTCCTCTTCTACCTTGAGGTGTAGAGGTTTGGAAGAGAGAGGGCCAGACTATTCTATCAGCTGTCTTCTTCCTGGCCTGGTTCCATTCTAGTCCTTGGTCCTTGAAAGATTGTCTAATGTTGTCCTCCCTGCGGACTCTGGGTCGTCCTGGAGGTCTGGATCCCTGGCTCTTTGTTTCCCATGCTTGTCGTGGTAGCCGATCTTCTCCAATTCTGCAGACATGGCCAAACCATCTTAGTTGGGACTGTTCTATTTGGGTCTGCAGCGGGTGGGATTTTAGGCCTTGACGTATCGTCTGGTTGCGGACCATGTCTCTTCTTGTTACTTCAACCACCTTCCTCAGATACCTCATTTCTGAGGTTTGGATCTGGCTTTTGTGGGTTGTAGTCATTGTCCATGACTCGCATCCATATGTCAAGACTGGGACATAGGTGGAGCGGTATACAGCCATCTTCGTTTTCTTACCAACCTCTTTCTTGCTGAGGAATCCTCGATTTATGGCCTGATAAAGTCTCCCAGCCGCTGCTTTTCGAGTGGCCAACTCTTCTTTGATGCCCCCCTTTCGGTCTATAATAGCTCCGAGATATTTAAAGTGGTCGACCTGCTCCAGGGCCTGTTCTCCCAACTTAATCTGATGTTTTCTTTCTTCTCGTGATATCACCATGGATTTTGTTTTAGAGCTGCTTATGACCATCCCTCTCTTCTCCAGCTCTTCCTTCCAGACTTGCAGGTTGGATTGGAGATGTGTCTCTGATTTAGCAATCAGGACAACATCATCAGCAAATGCTAGCTCTGAAATACAGACCTGTCTCATCTTCCAGTACCCCACTGAATACTTTCTTGTTCTCTCCTTACTTGCCTTGATGACATCGTCCATGAGGAGTATGAAAAGATAAGGTGACAGGATATCGCCTTGTCTTACACCAGTGGTGGTCCTGAACTCTTCTGACTTATAGTTTGCTGTCCTCACATAATTTCTGCAAGACTTGTAGAAGCTCTGTATAGCATGAATCAGAGGTGCTGGAATGTTCTTCCTTGCCAAACAGTCCCAAAGTTTGCTCCAGGGGACCCTGTCTAACGCCTTTTCCAGATCTATGAAACAAAGATGGATCTCACTCTTGTACTCAAGGGCCTTTTCACTCAGCTGCCTGAGTGTGAAGATTAGGTCTTGAGTACTTCGGTTTGCTCGGAATCCGCACTGGGCTTCATCCAACTGAAGCTCAGCTAGGCATCGGAGTCTCTGCTCTAGGATTCTAGAGTAGATTTTACCAGGGACACTGAGAAGGGATATGCCTCTGTGGTTTCCACATTGTCGATTGTCACCCGTTTTGAAAATCGGTGTTATGATGGCAATCTCCCAATCCTTTGGTATGGCCTTGTTGCACCATGCTGCCTGTAGGACCCTTAGGAGTAATAGGTCGCCTGATGCTCCCATGTACTTAACCATTTCTGGTGTTATACCATCATGCCCTGCTGCTTTGCCCATCATGATTTTCTCCAGTGCTGCCTTCAGTTCTTCCATCTTTATGTCATCTTCATCACCATTTGTATCCTCTTCTGTGCTAGTGGTTATCATTTCTGATGCTCTACCTTGCTCACCATCAAGGAGTTCTGAGAAATATTCTTTCCATTACTTCCTTCGGGGCAGTAAGCAATTTGCATTGCTTGTCCTTTATAAATTTGAGAGGGCATTGATTTTCCTTCCTCATGTTCTTTCATCATCATCTCAACCCATAACCCGTCATGGGTCGTAGGGGTGCCATGGTGGAAGCATCAGCAGACAGGGTCCTCCACTGCTCTCTATTCTCAGCAATGCGTACAAGTGTGGAGAAACCGTGTCCTGCCCATTCTTTGATGTTATCAGCCCAGGATTTTCTTTGCCTTCCTCTTCTCCGTTTACCTTCGACTGTTCCCTGGAGGATCGTTTTCGAAAGGGAGTCATGACGAGTTACATGCCCAAACCAGGCAAGCTTTCGACGTTTCACTATTGACAAAAGTGGTTCTTGATGGCCTGCATAGGTGTTTATCTTCTCTCTAACATAGACATTTGTTTTGTGCTCTTTATAGCAAATGCGCAAAATTCTTCTATAACATTTATGCTCGAAAGCCTGAATTCTTCGCTCCGTATCTGCAGTGAGTGTCCAGCCCTCACACCCATACAAGAGAATAGATAATACAAGTGATTTGTATAATTTGATCTTCACAGGAAAACTGATGTTACTTTTCCAGATCACATTCAACCTTGTCATGGCAGCTGAGGCCATCTCAAGTCTTGTCTTGATTTCTTTATTTGATCTTCCATCACTACATATAGTGGACCCGAGATATTTAAAGGTGTTAACTTCTTCTAACGTTTGCCCATTTAACGTAATGTTGGTCGGAACATGTTTCTTATGGCTATTCACCAATATCTTGCTTTTTTCTATATTAATTTCCATCCCATATGTTCTTGTTACTTTCTCCAGTCTAGAGGTAAGGTCTTGAAGTTCTGATTCTGTTCCAGCTATCAGATCAATATCATCAGCAAAACGTAGATTACACAGAGGTCGGCCTCCAATCGATATGGTTGATTTATAATCGTAGAGAGCCTCCTGCATAATATGTTCTAGATAAATGTTAAAGAGCACTGGTGACAGGATACATCCCTGGCGAACTCCTACAGTTGTTTTGAAAAATTCTCCAATGTCATTGCTTGCAAAAACAGCACTGCTTGCGTCCTTGTATAGTGCTTCAATGATATCTATGATGTTGGTATCAAAATTGAATTTTCTCATTATTTGCCATAAACCTTCATGCCAGACTCGATCGAAGGCTTTTGTGAAATCGATGAAGTTATGGTATAAATCATGTTGATGCTGGAGATGTTTTTTCGATCAGTAATCTAATATTGAAGATTTGTTCTGAGGTACTTCTTTTTGGTCTAAAGCCAGCCTGTTCCTCTGACAAGATTTCTTCTGATTTCTGTTTTATTCTAGCTCTGCTGGTATATTATCCACACCCGGTGACTTCCCTCCTTTCATCGAACATATAGCCTCTTCCACTTCTTCCCGTAGTATTGCTGCATTTCCGAGTTCTCTGTTTTCGCACTTAATGTTGTTTAATATGCCTAAGTCAGTGTCAAGTTTACAGTTATATAATTCTTTACAATATTCTGTCCACCTTCTCATTACAGCTGTTTTTTCATTGAGCAGAGCCCCATTGCTATCTTCTATGACAGTTACCCTGGGCTGTTGGGGTTTTGATAGTCTTCTTAATGTGTCAAAAACTGCCTTGCTGTTACCTTTTATTAGCCCCGTATTAATGGACTCACATTGATCAGCTACCCATTTTTCTTTGGCCTGTTTCATTTTCTTTCTAATATTTTTATTCACCATACTGTATTGCCATGCTGCTTCGGGAACCTCTTTCTTAACCTTTTTCATTTCTCGCCGTGTATCACATAACTTCAGAATTTCATCTGTAACCCATGGTTTGTTTATTTTCTTTCTTTTACCAAGTATTTCTGTTGCTGATTCAATGAGCACGTCTTTCATGTTATCTGTGATTGAGTTGATATCATCCTCCAAAAAGTTGAGAGCTGCGAATTTTCCTCCAACAGTTGCCTCAAAGATTCCCGCGATTTCTGGATCTTTCAATTTCTGGTTTTCTTGTGCATCTTTTTCTAGCTTTTCTCCAAATTCTTCCCAGGACTTCTGTTTTGCTGCTAGCACCTTGTTCTTTGCTTCTGTTCTGAGTATCACATATTCTCTATATTTCTCTATTTGTCCTGCTGTGTTTTTAGCTCCTAAGTATTGTTTCCATACCATTTTCTTCTCTCTTATTTTCTCTTTGACTTCTTCTGTCCACCAAGGTGTCCTCTTTCTCTTGTTCCCAAGTCTGACTTCACCACATGCTTCTGCAGCAGCTGTCTTTATGATGTCCTTGAATTTAAGCCACAGGGTTTCCAAGTCATCAGGTTGTTCTGTGTTTCTCATCGCTGTAGCAATAAGCCCCTGATATCTGGTCTTAATTTCTGGCTCTTTCAGCTTGTAGGTCTTAATGCTCATTTCTTCCGTTCGTTTACTTGGTTTCTTGCGTGGTGCTGGACAGTTCCTAGGCTGAGCAACTCTTTCAGTTGTTCTTTTGATTGTAAGCAGGTAGTGATCACTTCCAATCTCTGGCCCCCTCCAGACTCTAGCATCCCGGACATATTTGAATGAGCTCCTCCTAACAATGGCATAGTCGATCACTGACTTCTCATTCTTTGTTGGTTCACACCTAGTGTATGCATGTATGCGCTTATGGGGGAACTTTGTGTTGGTAATGATCAGATTCTGCTCACTGCAGAATCTGAGGAGTCGCTTTCCATTGTCATTGAGAGTATCTTCTCCATATCTTCCGATAACTCCACCCCATCTAGCGTGGTCATTTCCAATTCTGGCATTGAAATCTCCGAGCATGATAATTTCATCTAGGCAGTCATCCACTGTCCTTTGAAGCAGCTCGAAGAATTCTTCCTTGACCTCTGCTCTCTCATCCTCATTTGGCCCATACACTATGACCAGGTTGACTATGGTTTCTCCTTCTTTTAGTTTTTCAACCATAATGCGCTCCGAGACAACGTTCCATCCCTTGATACTATCTTTCTGGTTTTTGGCCACAATGCAACCCACGCCCCCTTTAGCTCTTTCAGATGTGGGTACACCACTGTATAGCAGAGTGTTGCCATCGAGATCCATGACTCCTTGTTCCTTTTTCTTTGTTTCGGTAATAGCCAGGATTTCTAGTTTTGCTTTCCTCATCTCTTCCATCAGCTCCTCTTCTTTCCCATTTATACTTCTTGTGTTCCATGTTCCATAAGTCATAGTCCGTTCCAGTTCGTCGCCTTTAGAATCAGTCCAGTTTTCTCTCTTATATTGCTTGTAATCATAGTTTAAGACAAACGGGTGATTGGCCTGTTGTGCCTTTGCATGGTGGAGGGGCTGCCTCCTTACGGCCTCCATCCTCCTTTTTCATCCGGGCTTGGGACCAGCATAGGCGGAGTTACGATTCTTAACAAAAATATAAATTACAAAGATTATAAAACCACAAACTATGTCAAAGATCTGGGCTATTCTCAATAAACATGCAATCATTAAGGACAGTGAGACGAGAATGGCTATTTTCACTATATATATATATATAATGAATACTATGAAAAAAATCCATCATTATCTAATGTATCCATACAATTAAAATTTTTTTTTAAATTAAAAATACAAACGAAGCGATAGCTCAATGCAGTTTGTTGCATAATAAAGAGTACGTTTTGAATTTTAATTGAAATATACGAGGTGTGTTCAAATGAAACCCGTCCCAGTGGCTTTATAACAAATACATGTAAGGTACATCAGCAGGAGTAGTATAATTAAATACAGCAATTGTTATGAAGCAAGTACCCACTGGGGTTCTTTAGAAATAGTCACCATAGGCATTCAGACACGCATCCCACTGCTTGGGTAGACGGCGAATGCCGTCCGAGAACAATGACTTTGGTTGCTTATTGAACCATTTGGTCACCGAGGCCCTGACGTCTGCATCGGAGTCGAATCGTTGTCCCTTTAGAGATTTTTTTAAGGGTCCAAACAAATGAAAGTCACATGGTGACAGATAGGGGCTGTAGGCTTGGTGTGGCAGAACTTCCCACCTTTTCCTTGCTAACGCTTCCTGCACAATGTTCGCAACATGTGGACGAGCATTGTCATGCAACAGAATCACACCACGCGAAAGCATGCCGGGTCGTTTATTCTTGATGGCTGTATGCAGGTTGTCTAGTGTGTCTTTTTAGCGGATGGCATTGATGTTCACGCTAGGCTCTTTAAAGTCTACCAATAGAAGCCCTTCATGGTCAAAAAATGCGGTCAGCATAACCTTACCGGCGGAAATCTGTGACTTGAATTTTTTGGGTTTTGGTGATCCGGGTTGTTTCCATTGCATGCTTGCTGATTTGCTGCACGGCTCAAAGTGGTGGCACCACGACTCATCGCCTGCCACTATGCGCAACAGAAATGCATCACCCTCCTCTTCGTAACGCAGCAGGTGGTTCAAACTCCACCCTATGCGTTCTTCCTTATGGTGATCGGTCAGCATCCGTGGGACCCACTGTGAACACACCTTTCGATACTTCAGTTTCTTCCTAACTGTGATAAACGAGCGCAAAGGCCTTATTGCTCTATCTTTTCCTACATCTTTCGTATTGTATTTTCTCCGACATTTGCTCTTTCATCTCATATGTGCGACCCACATTTGCTATTACTCGCGACCAGTATCTAGAGAACCACATTTGTTCTTTCATCGGGGGAAATAAAAGTCCTTTGATTGAGTCGCCATGCCCGACATTATCGTTTGAAGCCCACATTGCATCGTGATAAATCTGGTAAAAACACATCTGGGCATGCTGTAATTTCTGTGACACCACACTGGACGCCCAGATTGGCCAGGGGAAAACTTCTCATGCTGTAATGGTGTTATCTTGGGTCGGCCGCGGTTCAGACAAGCGTTGATTTACCACATTGGACGCCCACCTTGGCCAGGTGAACAATAAACAATCAGAGGTCAAACTACACCCACGTTTGGACTGACAGGGGAAAAGAGCGATCCTGTGAATGAGTGACCAGAGGGGCCATTAATGATTGGTTGGTATGAGCTGTACAAGAAACCCATATTGGACTGGCAGAAATATAATCTACTGCGTAGCTTGTTCTGGGAAGGAGTCCAGTTTTTTTACCTTGTGAGGAAGAGATTAATCCCAAAAATGCCTAGCCTAATACAGGTGTTTATTCAGAGTGGATGATAATTCAGTTCTGTGATTGTGTTCTTAAAGGATTTTGCGAAGGGAAAAGAAGGTTAGTAGATCTTATACTTATTAATACATTTTCTTATTTTTGTTTATTTTAACCTCACAGCTAAAATGTGCGAAAGATAAAGTTTCAAATAATTCTTGGCATAACTGATTAATAAAATCAGAAGATTTTCCTAGAAGATGATAGGATGATAGGAGGTAATTAATAGTTCATATTTCACCTTTATCATCATCACAGTCTCCCATGCGCACACACTCTCATGCACAAGATATTTAACATCATTAGAATTGAACTCAGAGAGAGAGAGATGAATAATGAGCAGTAGTTTAAATGAAAGTCAACCAGTGATGTTAAATGTGAAAACTTACGAAGACTTTTGTGTGTCTTCAGTTCATCAGAAGTCTGAGTCTACACGCAACGTGTCTGACGTCTAACCAGAAATAAGTTATCAAAAACGGACATTTGGCTAGCAGAATTCGTGATAGGACATCTTTCATTCCTCAATTAAAAAGGAATATTGTCTCACCCACAAGTCATAAGGTGGACGCAGCATTTTTCGTCACCATATACTGCTTGCTCACGAGTTCAATACATCGTTATCACAAGTTCAATACAGAGTCATCATAAATTCAAATCACTCGAAAGATCATTATTATCTGAAGTCAAGCAAAAGAGCTCAAAAGAGGAATCGCATATTTATACCACGTGCAACACACTCTTAAGCGCATTTTATGAAGCAGACTCGAAAGTATATGAATCACGACTACATACGCAAGATTATGAGTCTACATATCACTAACATTTCGTGAAGATATCCAGTCTGACCAGTACCGTCGGGAGATTAGACAACAGACCTTTTGTTCATATGACAGCTATTAACTGTTGATCAACACTACAGAGATATACTCAAACAGTGAAGGAATATACATAGATATCTCGTCAGCGTTCTCCGTACGACAACAGTATTCATCAGAACGTCCTCAGCTTAGAGATACCCCATTCGACATAACGTATAACAACTTGGGACATTTTATGCATACATGTGAATCCTCATATCTAGGAGAAGCATTTAGAGACACACGGACTGTGTAGAGTACTCACCATTTTGGTAACACGTATCATATCACATCATCATTTCACTTTACACCAGTTCATTCTTAATTAACTATTACTTAATTAACTGTAATTTTATTATCTCATCTGTATGTTTTGTGTGAATCGTCTTTCCCATCATCACGTTCTAACCATTACTAACCCTATATGTGTGGATATTTCATTAATAAACCCATAGATCGGTTGATCATTATCAAGAGTTTGTTAATGTATCACTCGTGCTGTCGGTGTTACATACTCACCTATAGGAACCTTTCTCTACTCAGATGAGGTTGGGGGCTTTTTCTTTACGGGATCTAAGGGCAGAAGCTAAGGTCGTGGGGAAACAGAACTCTTTCCATAATTAATTAGAAAACACTGTCTAGTGGAAAGCATTCACATTCCTGTCTTCTTGTCCCTATCTCGAATAGGTCTTTATTATTTCTTAACGAGCCAATTTCTAGAGACCTTATATCTATATCTCATAGACTATTCCTGGCAAAAACTACTGTAGTAGTTGCCCCAGTGACTGACCACACGACACTAACCACCATTTGAACTATCCCAAGATACACAGCGAATTCCTCTGCTAGCGAACGTAAGCTCCGACGACAGTCCACCCGTATTGCTGCATCATTCTCGGCGATGGCTTCTTCTGTCACAACAATATGCACCTGACCTGGCCGCGGAAGATCTTTCGTTAACTGTTCTCTTTTGCTGAGCTGATAATTTGCATCTTTTTTGTTTTGTTTTGGTGACCTGGATGGTCTGCTTCCCATTTGTTTGTGTGTCTGCTTCTGAAAATACTCTTTGCCTCTTTGAAAGTTATGGCTATCCAGGCGTCACATCGAAGATCTCATTTTGCTTAGTCATCCATTAACAAGTGCGCATTCTATATATAATGAAAAATACTAAAATGCCCAGAAAAGAACTCCAGGATGTGAACAATGGTTCCAAAAGGTGAATGCTTGTGATTTGCTCTCCAGGCACTGTTCCACCAAACTACCAGATTTTCTGAAGCTCTTCTTTCAGTTTATGGTAAATATTAAATTATTTAAAAAAATGTTTTGACACTGTATTACTAAGTGTGCTTGTGTGAATATGTACGTGTCTATATAATACACCCACCTAACCTATGTCTGTGTATTATGCATATGTGTGTGTCAAGAAGTGCTTTTGGATGTTTTGTTATTGGGTGACTGAACCTCTGCTCCGTGGGGAGTTACATTCATGGGTGACAAGTGTACATGATTCGGTCGTTAAACCAATGTTATAGTTTTCTTTTCCCTGTTTGTGTTTTTTTCACCTTAACTATAAGGAGGGTTGTGAGTCAGTTTTCAGTTCTCACACAAATACAATTCTGCTGGTAATGTTTTTGAACATGTAGACATTCTCTCAGTGGTAGAACATTCAGAAGTTGAATTTAGCCAATCAAATCATACCAATATGGTAAAGGTAGTTCTGTAGCAGATATTGCCATGGGGGAGTCAAAGTGTTAGGGCCTTCACTATACTCAATCTCAAACTTTATGAGGTGGGAATAAACAATCCCCTTCCACAGTTTTTTTGCCTTTCTCTAACCAATCTGCCACTCAACATATGTACCAATAATGTATATCATTACGGAGAAGTGTTTCCTTCAGCTAAGTTGACTTTAAAATAGCCCACATTATAACAGAAGTAAAAATGCTTCCTCCCCCCCCCACACCCCCCCACCCAACAACAACACTGAAAACTACATATTTCAGATCAATCATTAAAAATCACAAATTTTAACCCAAATGTCAAGTCAGTCCTATTGTGTGGCTCTGAAACACAGAGAACAACAAAAAAGCTATATATTTTCATAAATGGGTGCTTACGTAGAATAGAAAGATTGAAGTGGTATGACTAGAACACAAATGTGAAACTGCAGACAAGAATCAGTGGAACAAAAGATGACAAGACAACGCAGGAGATAGATAGGACATACATTGAGGACATTTGCTGATAGCATTACCAGATAATCCCTGTTCTGGAATCCCCAGGGTAAGAGAAGTAGAGGAAGTTCAAGGACCACATAGAGAAGAGAACTGGACACAGATATGAAGAAGACCTGGAAAGTTCTTGATATGGTGGCATCAGACAGTTTGTTGAAGGCCGTTGTAGATTTAGGAGTAAATTCAGATGCTGGTCTACATTTGTTTGTTAGTGGGGTTCCTTCCACTGGGTTCACCTTCTTGATGTCACTGACAAGGTTTGAGGCAGTCATATTTTCCCATGCTGACATGCGGGCACCAACAGAAAAGGCGGTTGGCTCATCTTGCTGGCGGCAGACTTGAGGTGTGCTGCTGAGCTTCTCCTGCATTTGAGACATACTTTCGGAGACGGGCAGCTCTGCTGGGTCACATTCTTTGGAGTGAGAACTGACCAATGAAGAAGCAGCAGGGGTAGAAGCAGACACGGCTGACGTGCACACCTGAAGGTCAGAAATCCAAGCATAAAGCAAAACAACCTAAACACACTGATTCTTTTAATAAACTTTATTTTAAAACTTAAAGCATATTAAAAATTATTTCACATGGCTGATAGATGAGCATATCTAGCAGTCAGCAAGCACTGCATGAGCACATAAATCCTTTGGAATAGGCTTCCTGTAAAGAGTCTAGATGTAGTAATGGTTCCATGCTGGAAAATGATAAAGATGCTGCAGATCTAATGAGAGTAAAAGTAAGTATGTACTAGAATGGAGGGAGTTTTAACGGCAGCTCATTCCTCATAAAAGAGGATAATTTATACAATAAACTCTGTTGTAAAATATACTTAGAACAGAATGTCGTTTAAATTGGGGTGCTGAACTTGTCACTCTTTCGCAGCCAACGCCAGATGAAGAGTCCTTGGCATTATCTACAATGTAGATCTAGGCTTTCGCTGTGTCTGTTCTGCCATTTGGAAACTTGTTTAGTCACTGTTCTAGTTTCTTTCCTGGGTATTCTATCCTATTACCAGCATACCTCGACTTTCGTCGGTTTTCAATTATAACCACGTTTCCAAATTTCGTCCCCCGCTTCGCTCTTTCGTCACAACCGCACGTCATCTTGTTTCTTTCGTCGTTCAGTCTTTGAATAAAAGTCGTTCGGTGTGCAGTTTTTTGAAGTTGTCCGCATTAAATCTCTTACATTTGCGATTAAACAAATTTATACTACTTACTTTGGTGATTAAAATAACCAAACTATTCATACATTATTTTTGTGATTATACTGTAAACAGTTCATAGTTTTTTTTGTGATAACAGTATATAATGACAGTGTTCATATCGTGATTGTAAGACACGTATACATTATTCATACTGTACTTTTTTGTTATTAGGCCCTATACTACTTATTTTTGTGCTTTAATATATTCATAATGGGTCCTAATTGTAACTTTAAAACAAAGCTAATCTCATCAAATTCTAAATTAGGCCAAACGCTTGGTGTAATCGTTGCATTTGAACAGAGGCTCTTCTCCCAAATTGCAACCTGTTAGAGAGCTACACTTGAGTCTATGATCACTCCTAAGGAAGTAGATGAAGATCTCCTGGCGATGGATCCTGGAATGAACACAACTAACTGCACCTCTTAAACTTCAGGCAGTCCCTCATGATATGATTCACCAGTGAAACTAACAGTTCTCCTGCGATGTAGAGAGAATCCACTAACTCTGGAACTTGATGACTTGAACAGGAATCCATTCGTGAAGATACAATTCAGCCTAAGGAGATGACCGCCAAAGAACTGGAAGTCGGAATCGCCAAAATAGAGGACACAATTGCGTATTGGGAAAGGGTGGATCCCAATTTCAACAGAAGTTCTAAAGTAAATAGTGGGCTAGAACACCAGATAGCCTGTTACAGAGAATTTTCTTAGGGAAAGGAAGAAGACATCAATGAGGCAAACGTCCTAGCTCTCCTTTTTCAAGACGCAACCAACTTCAGTCACTCCTCCCTCTAACCCTTCAGATTCCGAGCCATCAACATCAGCCTTAGCCCCTGTTAGATCTCCTTCAAAGTCCCCTTCGCCTAAAAGAAATTTTAAGGTAAGATGTTATTTATGTATTTTTTTTATTTATTACTGTATTTTCTTTAATCTTATTTCTGTTTATTTAGGTGTTGCACGCATTCGCAAGTGTTATATAGTTAGTTATTTACATTTTTTGGGTGACCCAAATGCATTTGCAAGCTAAATAAAGACTTTGCTTTGACTTTTGACAGTGCTCTGGTCCCTAACCTGTCGAAAGAGTGAGGTATGCCTGTACAAGTAGCCAATAAAGTAAAAGTTAACTCTGGGGCTCAGGTGATTCCCCCCACACTTTGTGTTCAATGTTGGGTTCTCATGTCCATTACAGGGAAAACATGATATAGGTACACTCTGGTGCATCTACTAAATCCCCAAATTCTGGTCAGACAACTCCAAGATAATGAAATATGTGGAGGTTCTCCACGTTTGTTAGTTTAATCCTGGAATTCATGCAAAAGCAATGTGAATTTCTTTGCATCCCCTTAGAACAGAATACTGTAGCATACAACACAATCAATTGTAAAATACAATAGCAACAAATCATACCCTAATAAAATTTTGCCAACATCATAATTCCCATAAACTGTAATTATTAGGCAAAATTATTCCCAGCACTATAAATACAGAATAGATAGTGGATATAGAACTACAACACAAGTTAATACAGAACAGATTATAATTAAAAAATTACATCTGAAAAATTGTGTACCTGCTCAACATGAGAAATCATGGATTGGTGTATAGGGACCATCAAAATACAAACGATGCATCATGCACTTACATTTATTTTTTTAATTTAAAAAAATAAATGTTTATGGAAAACATGCTTTGGGAGTACACGCCTAGCAGAAATATAATTAGTCATAAGGGTGTAATGAACTACTGTGTGTGTGTGTGTATATATATATGTGTGTGTGTGTGTGAGATGAGTTTGCTATAGAAGCCATATAATTCAGTAATAAAAACGCTTACATTAAAAATTATAATTCTTGTTTTTTTACATTGTAAAACTTGCAAAGTTCAAGACAGCTTAATAGAAAGTAATGTGTAAATTAATAAAGCAAGCTTTACTCGGTAAAGCCTGAGCTGACTTGAGCATCATCATCATCAGTATGCCACAGCTTCTTATGAAGCATAAGTCATTCTCTCCCCCCCCTCATATGGTTGAGAACTCTTGATGTAAATGACACATGCTGGGTTTAATTACTATCTGGTCTGTCCTTACAACTGAAATGTCAATAATTATAGAAGAATGACAGAATTCTAGTATCTCAAAACTACACACTGTAAAATACAACAACACAAAATTAAAAGAACCTTTTTTTGGGCGTCTTGGAGACTAAAGGGAAATGTGTTTTGCTTGGCCTTGGAGTAGTACTCTCAACAATCTTCTTCTCAAATGATGCAAGTTTTGCAGATAATGGCTGCCTTGATGGCTCAACAGGTGGTGGTTTGGAGGCATCAATTTTCTGGGCCCAAGATGCAAATCTCTGCTTAAGTGTAGGCTCATCCATTGTAGTGTTGAGTGTGTCAACTGCTGGAGCGGCTTCTTTCAAACAAATGGAATTGATGCAGAGACCAGATGGTTTTGTGCTTGTTACTGCCAAAGTATTAAGATTGGCCTTGACATTGTCTGACTTCAGTCCAGAAGATGTAGAGACAATTGTATCTGACACCGCTTTCACAGGGGATACTTCTTTTCGAGGGGATCTGACTCTTGCTACGTCAGTAGCAGATTTTGAAGGAGATGCTTCACCGTTTCGGAAAGATGGTGAAAATGGTTTTGGAGAACGATTCCATTCCACCTTGAATAAAATAAAGCATGCATATAAAACAAACTGGCATATGAGCAAAAACAAAGAAATTTCAAACATTGAAACAGGCAAGCCAGTTTCATGAGAAAATAAGACATCGAGATACAGATGATACATCCATAAAAACACTTTTGTGTGTGTGGGTAAGCATATAATAGAGGTAACCCATGCACGCGTATAAAAGTTAAACAGGTATGACTAGAAGATAAATATTAGATACCGTATAGGAGTTATTATCATATAATTCAGAAAGCTAATGGACAATGTTTTGATAAGTTATAAAGTTCAATGACATGCTAAAACAGCGGTCGGCAACCGAGGAGCTGTAGAGATCTACTTAACTGATTCAGTACGTAATTATTTTCAGCTCTGGACGGAATTATTTTTAAACCCCAAATATTTACACATACATAATTTACGTTTACTGACAATGTGTGTCTAATCATGAGTTAAGTATAACATATTATTTATCAAATTAAAGAACATTGGATGAACAATATAAATCCGTATGCCTTTCTAGCTAATTTTATGTTATGTTTATGTTATAACAGATAACATGTACACGGAAAAAAAGATACAACTTTTCGGCCATTGCGTCTTTTAAAAGATCTTGCGTACGGAATCAGTTAAAAAAAAAAACTGAGCTGTCTAAAGATCTACCTTGATAACATCTTGTCTGCTATCAAGTTTCAGAATTAGAAATAAGTGATAGGCGAGCGAGGAAGGAGAAGAATAAGTGCAGCTTTAGTGAAACTTTGATCTCTGCCAGACAAAATCTGTTTCCTACAAGTCCATGGACAGAGCTGTGATAAATTGAAACTCAATATTTTACTGAATGTTAACATCACTTCAAACAAAACATGGCTTCCTGTCTTATACAGTTCAAGAAAAAAAGTGAATTTTAGTCAGCTATCTTGTGGGTTTTCAATGACAATGTTGTGAAAGTACCTTTAAACATAGGGACACTGCATTTTTAAGTATCTGAAGGAAAGGGCTAGGCCACAATTTACCTAAGGAAAAATTCTTTTTACCGCCTCTGTCACCTAGATCCCCTGTGATCTACTGACAGATCAAGATGGGTCGGTTGCTAAAATATCTCACAAAGTGGTCCTTAAAATGAACCATTCTTTAACTGTGTTGTGCAAAGAAACTTCACCAGTTAATATGGTGAACTAAGTTCATCTACAGTCCCCAATAAAAATGCCTATGTTAATCTTCTTCTTTTTCTTCTTGCGATCGCATCTTTGATGTTTACACCGTCAGACGAGTTCTCATGATGAATTCGACTGTTGTTTGAAGTTCCTCTTAGCTCCATATAGCTTTGAGTTTAGTGTTGAGTCATTGGGCCAGTATATCTTTCTTAACTGGTCATACAGAGGACAATCCTGTAGAACATGCTCAGCAGTTTGTTCGTTTAATCCACATGTGCACAGTGGTGAAGCAGACAATCGTAGCTTGTGTATGTGTTTATTCAGTTTGTTATGCCCTGTCCTGAGGTGAAAAATAGTTATCTGTCCCTGCCGGTCGAGAGTGTGATAGTCGTCTTTGGATTGGTTCTGTTCTCTTCTGATAGTCTGGATAGCTCTCTTTTTCTCAAAGTTTGTGACTTCATTATCTTCTTGTTCACATTCTCCTCCCTTTTTTTGCAAGTTTATCTGCCTTTTCATTTCCGGGTACACCACAATGAGATGGTACCCACTGAAGTATGGTTCTCTTTTTGGCAGCTACCTTGTTTAGTTCATTTCTCAGATGCGGGAGTTTACCACCCTTAAGAGCTTGCAGGACAGACAGTGCATCTGTGAGGATGACTACCTGGTGGCAGTCAGAGTTGGTGTTATAAATCATATTTGCAGCTTGCTCTAGAGCTTGAACCTCAGCTGTATAGTTGGAACAGAATTTACCAGTGGGAATGTGCCTAGTCTCATAGTGGTTGTCAGGATATGAGATAAAGATACCAGCACCTCCATTCCTAACAGCATTAGTTGCTGATCCATCTGTATAGGCATGTATCCATGATTGATCGGGATAGCTTTCTTGGATCATACTCAATGTAGCAGTTCGTTTTCGATCATTATTTTTGCAGGGCATTGCTGGCCTGCTCCCATTAGGTCTTCTTGATATCTGTCTTTTAAGGATCAAAGAAGAAGCAGATATGCTCAGTTAGACGCCACCAGACGTGATGGCCACCTGCTGCTTTGACAGTTGGCAGCTAAGGATCAAAGGAAGAAGCAGATATGCTCAGTTAATCCATTTCCTTCAGACATGTTATGAGAAGAGGAGAGCTGGAAAGATTGAAGAAAAATTATGAAGACAAAGAGAGAATATACTGGACAATTTGACATCAGGGCATGGAAAGAAGTCAACAACAGAATTAATAAGCAGTAGTAGAGACAAGAAGATGTGGTGAGACATGATGACCTATTTGGTTATAATCAACACTGAAGCCATGTCATCTCCGTTTTTTCACTTTATGGAGCATCAAGCCACCACTGCACGTGGTCTTTCCAAGGAAGACTACTCTTATAATGGTGGATTATGTAGAAATTTGCATTTCATGAGGTTGCCAGTCCCATGAACCCTACGTCACTTTTTTTTATAACATACCTAGATGGAGCAGTAGTTTTGTCTGCCCAGCACTATACAGAGAAGTCACATGTATTAGCTGTTAATAATTTCAAGTTTCAGTATGTCAATGCTCAGTAATTCTTTTTAATTTAAACCCTGAACCTTGGCCATAAAACATGTTCAAAGTTTCTAGAGGATAAACAAAGATAGGTCACTTGTGCATTACATCTTAGAATTGTAAGACTGAACCAGTGACTATTCTGCACCCTATTATTTAATACCGGATTCAGTCTGTCAGTGATGTGATATTTGCTAGTGGAAACATATCAAGCCAAACTGGTGTTCCTTTTTTTATAATGTATTGTCTGATTATCTGTTTTCTTCAACATGTTATCTTTCTACTCATCTCTTTTTAATATAATTAAAAGTTGTTACAGGATCATTATGATCTTTCAGCTCCCCACGCAGAATAGGCCTTCACCTTATGCCAAGTCTTGTCCCATGTCATCAGGTCAAGGTCTCTCAGTGTCTTGTTTATGCCCTTAATGCCTGTCTCCAGTTCTCTTCTCCAAGTGTCCTTTGGTCTCCCTCTACCTCTTACCCTCAGGATTGCAGAACTAGGACTGCCTGGCAATGCGATCAACAGGATTCCTCAATGTGTAACTGATAAGCTTCACAAAATGTGGCAGTTTTATAAAGTTTATACTTAGTTCACATTTTAATTAACAAAGTGAAGATTATTACAAATTGCACACATTTATTAATTTCTTGGCTGGTGAACCAGAGGACAAAATTGCAACCCTGGCCAGATTAGGTCTGTGGGCCATAGGATGTTTATCCCTAAGATATTATATCCCAGGGGTCTGTGAAGGAACAAAGATAGAATAAGCCTACTGTACACTTAGGCATGTCATAACAGGAGACTGATATGACATACATGGGGTTGGCAACCTCATCACGTATTACAATTTACCACCACTACAAGAGTCATGTGACTACTTGCTACAGGCTTCCTGCAAGGGGACCAGCTGCAATGGCGGCCCCCATGCAAATGTCATCAATACATCAAACAGGCAACCTCATCAAATAAAACAGGTTGCTACAGAACCAACCACTGCAATGGTGACTGCATGCTCCACAAGGAACTCAAAGGGAAATCACTGAATGAATTTATTAAGCAGCCGTAACTGAAGAAAGAACAAATCCTAGATCAAGACAGCACAGACAGTAAACTGGTAATACAAAATGCAAGTAAAAACATGCCATGCTAAATATGGCAGGTGAAAGATGGCTGACAACACTTGACCAACCTTTGACGATCTCAGAGGGAGTTTCTTGTGAGGCTACCAGCAGGACTAGCAGGAGCATTTGCTGGAGGGCCATGGGGTTTCACAGGGGAGTTAACTGATACAGGCTCCTTCATTACAACTGAGGAGACATTTGGCGGTTCCGGAGCTGGACCCTTGCCAAATGATGCAGACATTACCTGAGCAGTTACTGAGATATCTGTCTTTGCTGGAGGCTGCCATCTAGGCTTCTTTTCTTCCTCCTTTCTGATTGATTAAAGACAAGAATCTAGACATGAATTTTAAAACATCAAGAGTGTCAATTCTTCATATTACATCTATTTCCTTACTATGGATTCTGTTAACTAGGGCTACTGAGCTTGCAGCCATTCCACAGCCAATGTCAAGTTTAAGAATCCTTGGCAATAACTGTAGATCTAGGCTTTTTCCAGAACAGGGCTTTTCAACTGCTTCAAGATTTGTTGAGTCATAGTCGTGAGCTTCATTTTCTTTCCCAGGTACTCTATCCTGGCTCAGTGAGCATTTAAAGGATCTTCACATCGGGGGCTCTCCAGATATTAGGACTAAAATACTGTTTACTATGGAAATGAAAACAGACAATGCACACTCTCTTTCTCACACAACCTGTTGTTTCTTAAGTTCAATGTAAGCCATAAATCTGACATGCTCATACCAACCCCAACAAGCATTGAAGACAAAATATAGTATGCGTGTTTGCCCTTCAAATTCACTAGTTATGGTAAACGCTAATTAGCACAGAACATGTCCAGATTTTGCATACAATACACTGCAACACTCAATAGAACACAGGATGTACCTTTTGACTAATTAACGTCTGTATGATGTAAAATGTCTTGCAGAAGTGGTATTTCTACATTAAAGTGTGACTGGTTATTTATTTTAATTATTCTCCATCTCTGAAAGTGTTAAGTATAAATTTTTGCTCTTTAAATTTCTTCTGCCGATTTTCCTTTGGATTTTATTACAGCTGTTATTAACACAATCTCAGTTTATGTCAAATAAAAAATAAGAGAGCTGGGGAAAATTCAAAAATATTGATACTATTAAAATACATAAATTGTGACTTCATATTTATATGTGTCAGGTTAATCTTTTTTCCTTAATGGAAACTTTATTAATCTTTATTTTAATCCACTTTATAGAAGCATCCACTTAATTGGAATGTATGGAGTTTCTATTCAGAAAATTATCTAAATTTAAGCATTTACAGAATGTCACCCTTGCATAAATCGCAACTGCACTGTACTTTACATCAATATAAAAAAAAATGTTAGCATCTAAATATGATAGATTCAATTACAATTAGATGTTTAACACATGTGGTGGGTCGCTCTCTCCACATTTTTGGTTCTATTTATTATTATTTCAGCTAAATAGCTCCCCAAGTCCACACTCGAAATCTATACCCATTATGTTAGTTTGTACTTGACTGCTCGTTCTGTTGCTATATATTACTGCTCGTTGCTCTATGACGTCTAGGGCGAAATTTCCTAACGATTATGTACGTTCTCTCGAAATCCAACACATAAATATGGGCTCTGTAACTGGCCCAACCAACGACAAGGAATTAAGGCCGTTTCCCTTCATAAACTAACTAATTTTTCTTTAATACACGTATTTGATTCCATTGTAGCATACATATCATTTCGCATACACTGATCCATATTTTCCATAAATCATCATGACAGGATTAACCCTGTTTCAAAAGTATCCATTTATTAAATCATCCACATACTTTAAGAAAAGGGAACACTTCGTAATGGGTTCCCATTGGAACGCAAGTTGAGACACAGTCAAAACACAGCAGCCACACTGTTCAAGGGTTTTCGTAAACACCTTGTTTCTACACAAAACATTCATACGTCATATCTCGGGTGCATCTCTTTCAATATTCCCAATAGTGCCGCATTTATCAACGCTGACTCAAACTCAATAAATCTAACATGTAGTGTGCATGAGCAGACACCACAACATACTAGGACATGGGTTCTTAGCCTATGGTTCACAGACCCCTTCATGGATTCTAGGGGGCCCTCCACACAACCCAGCATATGATACATATCACATCTCCAAAGAATTTGGTAATGGTTGCTCAAATTCTATCGCTAGTAAAATCTGCTTACTGAATAACATGATGAGTCAAATCATCTTCCCAGCTGTTGATGTTGTTGGCCAGTGCTGCAAACCTACCTTTCCTTGAGCCAGACACATTTATCAAAGTGGTGGTACCACTAACTGGAGACTTTGCCACTGAGGTAGGAGCAGCTCTTCTTTCTAAAGGTAGCGAGGAGATACTTTTCCTGGGTTTAGGAGTTGGAGTTACTTCCGCATTTTCTGTTATCAGATAATAAAAGACCATGTCAGAAAATACAGTACTGCAGCTCTGCATGAAGTTTCAAAATAATTAACTAAATTTTAGACACCTACAAACATAAGCTTGGCTTTTAACATTCAACAAATAAAAAGACAAACAAGAGTCTAAATCATGGTTTCTTAACAGCTTTTTCAGCCATGCTTCGCCTTCAGGGAAGTACCTAGGTTTTATTTTTATATTTCTTTAAGTTCTTATGGCTCCTATCTAGCCTTCGCCTTCTTTCTTTTCCTGACGAAGGCCTTGTGGCCGTAACGTAGACTACTTTCTTTGTCTTTTGTCCTCGTAAGACGAATCACCTTTTTTTCGATTTTTTTTTTCAAACCCACCCCGGTTTCTTAACCTGTAGCCTCCTTTTGTGTGCAAAACCTAAAATTTTGTACTATGCTTTTAAAGCCCATTTTTTTCATACAACAGCGAGTAAGGACCAAACAGACAGCTAGTGGTCCTTTTCAGACCAGTCATCTCCAGGACAAGGAGCGCGATACCAGCGAAGACGTCAAAACACTTTATCCCCCAATATAACCGTTTGTAACCCGTAAGGCAGGAAACGAATACCATGAGCACGCCACGACACCATAACCAGACAAGCAACGAAGAGGTATCCAGACAGTCAGCTAGTGATCCTTTTTAGGACCAGTCCTTTTCAGGACTAACAACCGGCTAGCACCGAAGAAACTAAACGCAATATATACCCCAATTATAACCAACTTTCAGGTTGAACAGGGTATAACAGCAACATAGTAGACAAAGGAACGAACGAATGAACAGACAGGATACACACGCAAAATTAAAACCTCGGAAGAGAGACGAATTGAAGGCAGAGAGAGAGAGAAGAATCAACACCTGAGCGAGACCATTTCTATTTGTTATGCCGGGCAGTTGAATTTTGCCAAGTCTTCAGTCAGTTCTACTTCTGATTTATCCTAAAAGGGGTATGTAATATTACGAATATATACGTATGTATGTATGCAAATGCTTCTTTTACAGGTTTGATAATTAAATTAAACTGCGAGACAACATTTGAATTCAAAATGGAGAATGAGGCAAGGACCAGGATGCATAATAGAGATGCGCAGGAATGGAAAGGCAGAACTAAGGGAAGGCCTATGTTGTATAACATTGTTTTATTGATGACTGCAATTCAAAATGACTGTAGAAGGAAAATGCAGCATCATGACTGTGTACAGAAATTGTATTATGTATTTTTGAAAATGTAATCATTTAGACTTGTCATTGCCTATACACTGCCATTGAACCAGAACTTATGCCATACCTATAAGCATACACTGAACACATCACCTCAAAACACGCAGACCAGTGAGAAATCACCACACAAGGACTAGCCACATGCTACATATTTTGCAGGTTTACTGGTCTAATTTGGAACAGCCTGATCTGAAACTACCATCCACTCAACGTATACTGTGTGTGACGGAGTTCAAGTGTTTTGGCTCCATCATTCCTTGGCTAGCCAAACATAAGATCCAGGAAGCTGTAGTCCAACTACACTCGTGTGTTACCAGACATTGTCCAGGACTGGAAAGCTAAGTCCTAAGTGTTAATATTCCAAAAACTTCTGTGAGATCCCAAAAGAGACCGTGTAGTGATGAAAAATGCAATCTGTGTTAACCCAGTGCAGGCAAAAGACATTACGATTGACGAAGACATGAAATTTATGTAAAAAGTTATAAATATTGTTGATTTTTGTATTTTTTCATTGTAATTGAAATCTTCCGTTTTTCAAAAGAGAAATAAGAAACTAGATGTACATTAATAAATAATTCAGTAAATTGTAATTTTATGACTTGTCAATTTCTTATTGTTGACAGTTATATTTTGCTGTATTATTGTTGTCACAGTATAGTTAGGTGACGGTAGCACTCTAGAGCTCTTGATCTATACTAATTACATCCAGACGTGTGCTCTTTACAGCTATAGCTATACCTGTGCCATCCTTACACCAGTGCTCTTCTCCGAGACTGGGATATACCTGTCTAGACTAAATTTACGTGTCTAGTCTTCTACTCTATCAACATCTGCCACTCTTGTTAACTCATTACGTCACATTTTGGGGGCTCGTTCGCGGGATAATCTTATCCTGAGCCAGTATCTATCTTTCGTGTATCTCCTTCTTATAGGAAGTCTTGGAAATAGTATATTTTAACACATTAACTACCGAATTGAAAAACACACTGTGGCCGAATTAAATTTTTTTCCCATTTTTATCCTGTAGGTGTTTGCACAAAGTAAGCTGTAGTTTTAGTAATTGTTTACAGATTTTTATGAATTACACGTCATTTTAAAGATAAATGAATGTACTATTACAATAAACAACGGTTGTGACTCTAATAGAGGTTGTTGCTATTTAACGGCCCTCCGATGGCCGAGGACTTGCAA
Organism: Oreohelix idahoensis; assembly: GCA_024509875.1. Classification (NCBI taxonomy): domain Eukaryota; kingdom Metazoa; phylum Mollusca; class Gastropoda; order Stylommatophora; family Oreohelicidae; genus Oreohelix; species Oreohelix idahoensis. The sequence continues at coordinate 54,365 of JAMPIV010014144.1, forward strand.
TATTTTCACAATTATAACTGCTTGCACCCCATCTCTGTCAAAATCACAATTTCAATCAATGTGCACACCGTTTTCACTCTTGTCCTCGTCGCTAGATCTATCAGTCAATTGTTGAAACACGTTTCTATCCTATTCAGCCGTTAGACGAGATGTACACGCATTTTTTGTAGTCCTATCACTATTTGCTACGGAAAACAGTTTTACACGATTTGGTAACTAACCCAAAACGCTGAAAAATATGAACATAATATCAATTTTCCAGTGTTCTACAACAACCATGCTTTGGGAATTTGTTTTCCGGTGGCAAATTAAAATCTCGAACCAGATCAGAAAATGTTTCAGTACATTTTTCATTCATTTTATTACTAAAATTAGATTGGCGCTCTGAGCGGCTTGCGGTCCAAATGTGATTATTTTGTGAGCCGCTGACAGCGGCTTGCGGTAGTTAATGTGTTAAAAAAAAGTAAATTATAAATTTTTTTGAAAAGTACCTTTGTAGTACACAAGTTAAACAGTGGTCTCTCACATTGGTTGAAGGAATATTGTACGTCTTTAATTAAGTTAGCTTAAGTAATTAAGTAGTAGTAACATTAGATACTCCTTTCAACGTAACGCCATGGCTGACTTGGTAAAGTTCAAAACTGCAATCATGCAGATGGGTAAAGAACTTGGTTTGTCAGGTGAAGCTCTCATCCAGTATGTTACTACGGAAGTGGATAAGCATATGGACAGGGAAGAAAGAAGGTTGCAATTAGAGACTGAAGCAAAGAAATTAGAGGCTGATAGAGAAGCAAAGAAATTAGAGGCTGAAGAAAGGCGGTTGCAAGCAGAAGCGGAAAGAGAAGCTAAGAGGCTACAGTTGGAAGCTGAAGCTAAGAGGTTGGAGGCTGAGAGAGAACATGAGCTGAGGATGAGGCAGCTGGAACTTCAATCGGTTGCTAGTTCCAGTGGGAGCACCTCACCTCACTCTGACAACAGTAACTCCAACCAAAGTACTTCAAATGGAGCCGTGAACTTTCATATGGACCCATTTGTTGAGAAGGAGGACTTTATAGAAGCTTATATAAACAGATTTGAACAGCTTGCCACAACTTATGGTTTGGAAAAGGAAAAGTGGAATTTGAAGCTATCTCAAGGATTGAGAGGAGTTTCTTATGAAGTATTCTTGAAACTACAAAAGGAAGATCAAGAAGATTTTGAAGCCCTGAAGCAGGCATTGCTTGTTCGTTATGAACAGAACTCTGAGGCTTATCGGAAAAAAATTCCGAACTGCTAAGAAGGAGGCTGGAGAGACTTATCAGCAATTTACGACACGATTGGAGACTTACCTACTAAGGTGGTGTAAGTTAGGAAACTTTTCTCCAGATTTCGAGGGGCTAAAGGAGATGATGTTGATAGAACAGCTACTAGATTCCATAACCCCTGAAACTAAAAAGTTCCTGATAGAGAATAAAAGAGATAGGTTAGATGACATAATCGCCTATGCAGAAAGCCACCAACTGGCTCAGTCCATGAATCAAGGAGCTAAGAAGAAACATGTAGAAGTATTTAAAAACCCACAAAACTATACAATGTCTGAAGGAAGTGGCCACAACCAGGACCACGCATTCAAGAATAGGCCCAGATGGGACTACAAGGAAAGAACCCCTTTAGGATCAGACAAGAGACCTTCAAGAAAGGAAGATAAGTTGTGTAAGACTTGTAAAATGAGCAACCACAATACTGCAGAATGCAGAAGGAAATACCCTCCTCATCACGCTGCATGTCTTACGACAGGGAACAAGGGAAGGAAAGAACTGGCAGTGAGTCAGAAGGACCTCCATCATCCCCCTGTCTGTGAGGAAGTGACCGTGAATGGCACTCAAGTACTGTGCTTATATGACACAGGCTTGGACTTTGACTCGGTCGTGTGTTCTTCTCTGGTGAGCCATGAACAGATAACCACAGAAACAGTGGAAATCCAAGGACCAGTAAAAGGAGCAGGAACCATGACATTGCCCATAGCCAGAGTCAATGTTAGGTCTCGCTATGTGGAAGGAGAGATCAAAGCAGCGGTGATGGATGATCCTATTTACCCAATAATCCTGGGATGTAGGTATGTTTTCTTAGGAGAACCAGTAAAACCTGTAATTATGGCAACAGTCCAGACCAGGTCAAGCTCCAAGAAAATGGAGGAAAATCCTATAAATACTCATCCGGAAGAGATGAAAAAGGCTCAAGCAGCAGACAGCACCTTGAAGCCTTGTTTTGGCAAACTGCCAAAAGCTCATAACCCTCCAGTCAAGGGAGACTTTTACATGAAGAATTGGTTGTTATACAGAAAAGCTGGAATTGGACCACAAGGACATGGACAGCTAGTTGTACCCACTTCATATAGGGAGAAGGTTATGGGGCTAGGACACGCTGTACCATTCACTGGACATATGGGAATAGGTGCCACTGGACAAAGGATAGCCTGTCACTACTTCTGGCCAGGAATCACGGAAGATATAAAGAGATATGTGAGGTCCTGTCCAGAATGCCAAAGAGTCGCTCCTAAACATAGGACTGCACCAGCAACACTGGGAGAAATGCCTATCATGGGAACACCCTTCGAACGTGTTGCAGTGGAAGCGTTCGTTATCCAGCTGGCGCCGTTGATGATGACTGAGTTCACGAAGCGGTGTGTTCACAATAACACTCTGAAGAGGAGTAAAGATCGAATATACTGATTAAATGGTAGCTGTAGATTTGCAAAGTACGAAGGTATACTTGCTCACGTGAATTTGAAAACCATGTGCTGATGAAAGTATCGATCCAAAACCATACAGGCCACCAAATTATATGGTGTTACGGTGGGATAAATTAGAGGATCATGCATGTATACGCGAATGATAGCAGGTGTTCATTCAGGACATTATGGTCAGTACACATAACAAAGCCGGTAGGTGAACAGGTCAACGGGAAACATGGTTGACATTTAATACATAAAATCACTTCACAATAACGTCCATCAAACATCAAAAGTACATGGCAATGGATAAGCGTAGTAGATTATCCCTGGTCCGTCAATAAGGTTCAAACGTTAGGCATCATTAAGTGGCAATAATATAATAATAATACACTCCTCTCATCTCCACTCAATCCTGGCCGTTGTACTAAAGGTTCGGGCAATCCACAAAAACCAAAGTAATGCGGCAGACGAAATCAGGTCAAACAAAATATTAGTTGCCTCATTATCTCAAAGTTACTTGAAGTAGCTCATGGTATGAACTTCTAGATAAGTTTTATGAAACATCTTACACATAACGTGGCGGCCTCCTAAAAATCAACAATGCCCAATATATATTTATAAATCACTCTCCATTATCCCGAAGCTCGAAAAATTACATCTCGCTTGGACGCAAACACAAAGACGGAAGCCCAATTAATTAACACACTGAACGCCACGACATATGACAGAAAACGTCACTAGTTGACCGTCGCTCAACACGGGTGAACGCTATGCTCACCATTGGTGGACGCTTCGTGCAAACCGTAGTTTGTCTACAGGCGAACACAGTTCCTCACATAAAAATGGAAATGTGCTAGCGTGTAGTAACATGCCACACTATTTTATCTGCATCCCAAATCTATTCTTAACACCAGTCCAAAGATAGATAGTTATCAGGAACATAGGTAGTGTAACCCAACAGTGAATGTAATTACTCTGAAAGAGGTGTTACAAAATCAGGTATGGGTGGAAGAAAAAAAAATTCTGTTATCCCCTATTGGTTTTCCCTTTACTAAGCAAATGGAAACAGTGGGGGGGGGGGGGGGGGGACACAGAGTTAACAAAATATCCCACTTAAAGGAACAATGCAGAGTATACAGAAAATGTATTACCAGGTAAGCAAGTTAACAAATGGTTTGCAAAAGGATTAAATTTTCCTGTCATTCATGCACGCGCGTGAGGATCCACACTCATATACTCACACACACTTACCGATTTCAGCATCAGACAATCCATAGAATTATATAAACAGCAATTACACTCTTGACATATGAAAAGGTCTGGTACTTCGATGTCCCGCCCCAGATGTAGCGAGGTTTGCTGATAACAACTATTCCCACTTATCGCCGGACTTGAAGCCTAAGAGTTCTTGTGTTTTATTATATAAAAAAAGGAGTCTATGGAATGGCACTGACACAGTTCGACACAGGGGTGAAAATGAAGTGGTGGTAAACTTCCTTCAATGCGTGATGATAGCAACTGACCGGTAAGTTTTATTAAATGCAGTGAGGACAAACTAAGCCGTCAGTCAGGAAAATATGTACTCTCTCACAGTAGAGCTGTAAATAAAATATCGCTACTGGCGCTGTTCATCTTCCAGTTTATATTACAGATTGTAATTTAATTTGATGATTTATTTAAATTGTTCTTGGGTGTGCTTTCTTTCATGTAATTATGATAGCTAGGTCGCATCGGACCGCCACAAGATTATATTTAAAAATGTCTCATCAATATATCTGGAAGTTAAGAACCGAGTCTGAAAAGACTCTGTATGATTTCTTTATTGCTGGGATCGCAAAGGTTACGATCACTCTGTAGGAAGAAAAAAACATGTAATATACCGAAAAATCAAATAACATTCTAAAGCGCGATGAATTTCCCGTTAAGACTATTATATACGCTCGCGTATTTAATTATGTATTTAATAAACACTGCGCGAGTTCTAGTGGTTAAAACACACATCTATAAATATAGGACTTAACTAAATTTATTAATTATAAATTCCTTCGCGACTTTAAAAGTTACTTTAGCATTTAAGCCTCTATTATTTTTTGGAAATAATATAACAGGAATATCATTACATTTACAACTGGGAACTATTGAGATGGTTTAATTTAATAGAGAGGAGTGATTTCTCTGCAATTGTTGCAGTCTGCAAGATCTCCCTTTTGGGCAATTTGACAATTATTCCTTTGTTCCACTATGTTGGTGTTGTCCCTGTTTTCCAGACTTGTGCAAATAGTGGTACTAATAGTTCTGCTGCTAGCTCAGGGTCTGTCTTAAATAGCTCTGCATTTAATTTATCATGGCCAGGAGCTTTTCCATTCTTTAACCCTTTGATTGATGGGATGATTTCTTCTTTTCGTGGAATGTCTGTATTAACATCTAAATCGTTTTCAGCCTCAGAAACATTCAATTGTGTCTCTGGTGGTTCCTTGTTCAGAGTTTCTCTGAAATGCTCTGCCCATCTTGTTTCCTGTCCCTCCTGCTGTCGTGATGAGATTTCTTTGCTTATCTCTTACTAATGTAATATTGTTTGCACCTCGTTTTCCACTGATGAATTTAGTTATTTTGTATACTGTGCTTTGTTCATTTCCCAGTGCTGCCTCTTCTGCCTGTCTTGCAAGATCGTCTATTAAATTCCTTTTGTTGGCTCGGGTTTGGCGTATAACTTCCTTGTCCAGCTGACTGTTCTGTTCGCTATATAGTTGCTTTAACCTGGGGGACTTCGCTTCTGTTTTCTTTCTTTTCATTTCCTTTCTCATCGTTATGGTGTTTAATATTTCTTGTGTTATCCAGTCTTGCTTCTTCTTTTCCTGGAATCCCAAGCATGATTTGCTGCTTTCCTTATATATTGTAGAAATGGTGTTGAATTTCTGGTCTATATCATCAGTCAATGTCTTTTCCTGACTTTTGGCAAATTGATATCGATTCTTTATATCAGCCGCAAAAGCTTTTCTGGTAAGAGGGTCCTTCAATTTGCTGATGTCACCTTTTCTGTGTATTTACAGTTGGTCCAGCCGTTCTTAGTTTCACTTTCAGTTTTGCTACCACTAAACGGTGATCACTTCCCACATCTGCACCTCTTCTTACCTTCACATCTTGTAATGTACGTACCCATCTACCGTTAATCATGATGTGGTCTATCTGGTTTCTGTCCCGACCATTTGGTGATTCCCATGTTAATTTATAAAATTCCTTGTGTTGGAAAAGTGTTCCTCCAATGACCAGGTTGTTAATGCTACAGAAACTTATTAATTTATCCCCATTTTCGTTTGCTGTTCCACTGCCGCATTTCCCCATCACTCTTTCATTATATGTATTGTGTGTTCCAACTTTCGCATTGAGGTATCCCATTACTATGATAAGATCATATCTGGGTGTGTCTTCCATTTCTTTCTGCGGTTGTTGATAGAATTCATCCTTGACCTCTTCATCGCTGTCATTCGTTGGTGCGTAGCATTGTATTATTTTAGTGTTGGTGAACATCCCTCTCAATCTTATTCTTATCAGTCTGTTGTTGATGGGTTTCCATTCCAGTAATGTCCTTTCTATTCCTTTCTGTAGAATAATGGCTACACCTTCATTGTGCTGTCCATCGTCTCTTCCAGAGTAAAATACTGTTTCTCCTGTTGCTGTTTTAACTTTTCCTGCCCCTGTCCATCTGCTCTCGCTTATCCCTAGAATGTGTAATCTATAGTTTTTCATTTCTGCTGTGACCTGTTTTAGTTTACCCGTCTCATTCATTGTCCTGACATTCCGAAATCCTATTCTTGTTTCACGTTTTGCGGTCAGGACGTCCGTTTTCGTGTCAGTGGCTTTCTTTCGGCTTTCACCACTGACAGTCATACGAGCCTCAGACTCCGGATGTCCGTCCCGCAGCAAAGTTTTGTTGTCGTTTCCGTAACTTCCTTTCTTTTTTTACATTACAGGGGTGTCAGCCCTATGCTAAAACCCCCAACCTGGAGGACCAGGGTGTATGCTTTAGTCTGACCCCTGCCCGCGCAAACCTGTCCAGCTTGGTAGAACCTTCCAGGAGTAAAACTCCCGCTGGCATAGCTCTGGGGGTAATCAGGGTACGCAAGCCGCCATACCTCGACAAGGTATTGACACCGGTGATGGCAGTCTCACACCATCATTGATCCTTATATATTAATTTTGGTGCTCCACCTCCACGTGGTGGTCCTGGAAACAGTCTGCATCAGTGCAGGCTGGCTGAGCGAGCACGGATCGCAATGGGAAGGCAAACCCGGTCCTAAAAATGCCGTGCAGAAGTCGGATGTGTCGACCGAAAGGTGCAGATATCACAGCTACGTTGTAAACAGACACAACGCAACCACCGTCCTTTTCAGGGCGAACGAGGAAGAAGAAGGAAGAAGAAGAAGAATATATTAATTTTAGATTTTATTATATACTGTTTAACTATACTGTGCAGTTCTCTAGGTATGTCTATTCTCAATACCTTTTCCACAGTTATGGATTAAATGCATGCTTGTAAATAGTCTAATATTGGTTTTCTCTGTTGTTCATACTTCCTACATTTTAATAGGAAATGCTCTATATTATTTGTTTCTATACACTCTGCACAGTAAGGTTCTTCTATTCCAAAAAAAAAAGCCCTTTCCTAGTTGCAGTCAAAGAAGTTTCTTATTGCTAGGAATTTTTAGTTCTCTAGATGCCTGACACGTACCTGTTGGAGCCTTGAACAATTTATATTCATGTCTGCCCTTTAGACTTCCATCCCACTTTACTATCCATTCATCAGTTATTATTCTGTTAATTAAGCTTTTGATCTCTGCTTCACTCATCCCCACATTTATTTTGTTTCTAATATTTCTACTTTTCTTATCTTCTTTATCCGCTTTTTCATTTCCTTGTATGCCAACATGTGAAAGTATCCAAGCTATAAGAACAGAACATCCTCTGGAGCATAGGTATGTATATACCAGTAATATCTCTTCTGCTATATCATGTCTACTGCATTCTCTTATAGCTTGAATAGCAGGAAGTGAATCTGTTAATACTGTCAATTTATGAGGAGGGTTGCTAGAGAAGATTTCTAGAGCTTTCAGAATTGCAACCATCTATGCCGTGAAAATATATGTATTATCTGTTATACCCTTTCACCATTTGCCACATGAGCATTGTAATCTTCCACTATAATAGATTGATTGCTTAATCTCTTCGTTACTTCGGCAAGATCCTTATAATTTATATTTCCACTTGAACAGTAGAAGTAATTGATTTTTGTTTCCCCTAATTCTGTAGAATATATTTATTGTATTCCTTCTAAATAGCGCAGGTTCCTTTAGCGATGGCGCTTATTTGTGAAATGAGTAGGAAATTTCGACTTAAAATATTTTTTGGCTTTTTGTTTTCCTCATAATTATAATCCGGCAACTCTGGTTGCCAATTTTGCTTTTTTTAAACCCAGATTCCATAAAACTTGCTTTTTAAAAAAATACTGGTTGGCGATTTTAAAAATTCATTTGGCTTTTTTTTGGGTGGGGGGAGCAGGTGGTTGGAAGGTTTTCTAAAAGCATTGGTTGGCGTCCATACATTTCTTTGGCTTTTTTGTGCTTTGTTTTGACTTTTTTGGTTAAACATTAGTTGGCGTAAAAAAAAATTAAAAACATTCAGTAGGCTTTTATTTTTGCGTCTTTTTCACCATTATATATATATATATATATATATATATATATATATATATATATTTTTTTTTTTATGTGCTAAAATGTCTTGGATTGAAAGTTGTATCCAAGTTTTTAATTATATCAAAGAAATACCAAACATAACGATTGAAGCAAATATAAATTGCAACCCATTATCAATGCGTATATAGACATCTAGGCCACTGTTTCAACCCACTTAAACAATATGACCTACTGGTTATGAGCATTTTTTATATTTGGTTTTGAACGGGAGGGTATTTGTTTATGGCAGAATAGCCACGAAAACGACCAGAGTGTGACAAACTGCATCAGTTTTGCATTGGACAGTGCGTAAAACATGGTTGGTTGGATGGTGCCTAAAACATGGTTGGTTGGATGGTGCGTAAAACATGGTTGGTTGGACGGTGCGTAAAACATGGTTGGTTAAACTGTGCGTAAAACATTGTTGGTTGGATGGTGCGTAAAACATGGTTGGTTGGACGGTGCGTAAAACATGGTTGGTTGGACGGTTTATTACAAATATGGGAGGGAAACCTGAGGCCTGTAAACAGTAAATTAATATGAAACAAATATAAAGGTATGTTATCAGGCACTCGCAGGAAATAAAGAAGTAGAACACCAGACAACAGAAAAACAACAGACATGAGTGGCTTACCCAGGATTTGAACACTGGACCTTCCGTGCGACAACCCCGCCTAGCCATGCAAGCGAATCGCACTATCCGCTCTGCCATCTACGCATCATCAAAAAATGATGTTTCAATGGCAGGTTAATAGTGCGAACCACAATACACGACACCAGAAGTCCTCCATGGGCAGTTCAGCCTATTAATGACGCAATCACTTCTGTTGTATTTCTATCAAGCAGTATAGGCCGAGTCCAACAAGACCCTTAGGACCTTAATACTGTGTCCAGTAAATGATAGTAGACTAGAACAGTGAGAACAGGATAGTGGGTAGGTTTGGTATTGTACAAACATTTATTACAAATATGGGAGGGAAACCTGAGGCCTGTAAACAGTAAATTAATATGAAACAAATATAAAGGTATGTTATCAGGCACTCGCAGGAAATAAAGAAGTAGAACACCAGACAACAGAAAAACAACAGACATGAGTGGCTTACCCAGGATTTGAACACTGGACCTTCCGTGCGACAACCCCGCCTAGCCATGCAAGCGAATCGCACTATCCGCTCTGCCATCTACGCATCATCAAAAAATGATGTTTCAATGGCAGGTTAATAGTGCGAACCACAATACACGACACCAGAAGTCCTCCATGGGCAGTTCAGCCTATTAATGACGCAATCACTTCTGTTGTATTTCTGCCACTCATGTCTGTTGTTTTTCTGTTGTCTGGTGTTCTACTTCTTTATTTCCTGCGAGTGCCTGATAACATACCTTTATATTTGTTTCATATTAATTTACTGTTTACAGGCCTCAGGTTTCCCTCCCATATTTGTAATAAATGTTTGTACAATACCAAACCTACCCACTATCCTGTTCTCACTGTTCTAGTCTACTATCATTTACTGGACACAGTATTAAGGTCCTAAGGGTCTTGTTGGACTCGGCCTATACTGCTTGATAGAAATACAACAGAAGTGATTGCGTCATTAATAGGCTGAACTGCCCATGGAGGACTTCTGGTGTCGTGTATTGTGGTTCGCACTATTAACCTGCCATTGAAACATCATTTTTTGATGATGCGTAGATGGCAGAGCGGATAGTGCGATTCGCTTGCATGGCTAGGCGGGGTTGTCGCACGGAAGGTCCAGTGTTCAAATCCTGGGTAAGCCACTCATGTCTGTTGTTTTTCTGTTGTCTGGTGTTCTACTTCTTTATTTCCTGCGAGTGCCTGATAACATACCTTTATATTTGTTTCATATTAATTTTTGGTTGGACGGTGCGTAAAACATGGTTGGTTGTAATAAATTGAAAGACGAGCCTCCTCACTGTGTGCAACTCAAATGCAGCAAGAATTTAAACGATTGAATGGCCTTTTTCGGCAGAACAAAGATGATCCTTACAGTCTGTACCAAGAGCTATTCTTGCATTAGGAGAGTCTTTAGAATACAATGTGTGACTGCAGAAAAAAAAACACAAGCGCAGAGTGTGAAGTTCCTACTGCAATCAAGAAGCCAATCAAGAACTGGAAAATGTCAAGGCAATGGGCTAGGATGCATAGTAACACCCGATGGCGGAGCAAGCAAAGACATCAACAATATAATGAACTAAGCAAGAACAGTCTTTTATAGTCTAAACAACATCTGGAAGTCCTCTCAGTACAGCACAAGCACAAAATTAAGATTATATCAGAGATGTGTGCTTTCTGTGCTTCTCTATGGTGCGGAATGCTGGATAGTAACAGAGAAGGAAATGTCGAAATTATCCTCTTTTCACACACCCTGCCTAAGAAAGATCTGCTTACTCGGAGCAAGCAAGAGGACATGCACACCATCATAGCCGGCAGACGCTGGAGTTGGGTTGGCCATGTCCTTAGAAGAGACCCCGATGCCATCACAAAAACAGCTATGCAATGGACCTCTGAAGGAAAACGAAAGAGAGGCCGACCAAAAACAACTTGGAGGACTGAGGAGGCTGAGATGCAAAGAATGAACCAGAGTTGGGGCACTGTTAAATCGTGTTTTGGTCTAGGGGAGTTAATACGTTTAAATACTTGTATATACAGACCGGATTGTTGTTATCTCACTTGAGTAGCTGTTTGTGTGTTCGCGAATCTTCGCGAATGTTCTGGATACAGAATGGCCCAGAACGTGGGTGAACGCAATTCACCTCAAGCGCTGAATTCGCGCTGAGATGAATTTGTGAGCTGTTTTTTTTTTTAGCTGGGGAATTTTTCGTGTCAGTCGACATGCGGAGATAGCTCTGAGAAGGGGTTGACGTTTTATCGTCAGTGTGTCCCCGAATATATTATATTTGGTGGTGAAAGGATATTTGAGATTTCCTAAAGTATTCTCTAAAAGTCATGGAGATGAGGCTTATATTTTTGTGTACCGCAGAACGTACATTATTGGTGAATTTTCAGGCCATAGATAGGCCAGTATATATGCATAACTTCGATGGGGATATTTTTGAAGTTTCGACAAAGTATTGCTGGGAATGTGTTTTCTCCCATGAACTGTATTAACTCAGGCCTTGAGGTACGTTGATTCAGACGATAGAGTTATTATTGTATACTGCGACATATGCAGTACCCCTTTTGTATGAATAATTTGATCATGAAGTTTATTATGGTGAGCTGCCATACTTATGCAGCCGTTGTGCTTGGATTTTTATGCTATGCACTTAACTACCTACGGATTTGATGTTTACCTGAAGTGTCATATATTTGAAGTTTTGACATATGGATGCGAGTCGTGGGCAATGACTACAACCCACAAAAGCCAGATCCAAACCTCAGAAATGAGGTATCTGAGGAAAGTGGTTGAAGTAACAAGAAGAGACATGGTCCGCAACCAGACGATCCGTCAAGGCCTGAAATCCCATCCGCTGCAGACCCAAATAGAACAGTCCCAACTAAGATGGTTTGGCCATGTCTGCAGAATGGAAGAAGATCGGCTACCACGACAAGCATGGGAAACAAAGAGCCAGGGATCCAGACCTCCAGGACGACCCAGAGTTCGCTGGGAGGACAACATTAGACAATCTTTGAAGGACCGAGGACTAGAATGGAACCAGTCCAGGAAGAAGACAGCTGATAGAATGGTCTGGCGCTCTCTCTTCCAAACCTCTACACCTCACGGTAGAAGGGGAACGACTAAGTAAGTAAGTAAGTAAGTCATATATTTGATCGTGAACTGTAACCTGTGACAGTGTTATGTTGCTGATGTCCTCGTAACTTTGTAGTAATAAATATGTGGAACGTTCTTTGGAGTTACTCCAGTTCCTGACTTTTACATGTACTTTGATGTGTGTAATTCTGATTGACTTGATCTTGTACCTCACGGCATTCCTGTCCATTGACATCTACACACCCACACACCTTTGGTCGGCCACCTGTAAGCCCGACATATGCTGATTGCCTTTATCAGCGCACCTATGATAACAGAACATTTATCTTCTTCTGGAACATTACCTATAAACCACAAATAATCGTTTTAAGTGATGGCCAGTTCCTACTCTACCAGTGGACATCAAATCATAAGTATTCATCAGTGGTGAGCCAGCATTTTGGGGTGTTACCAACGAATGAAGGATATTATTGTTGCGTGGCTATTTCTAGTTCAATTTCCACTAGTAATGTTACTGCCAGGAATGTTAGCTGGTTTGTTTCTGCGTGTTGCAGATGTTGATGTGTAGTTGACAATCTGGGTCACTCACGCTGACAGCATACATGGTTCTTGTACGATGATGAGGATGAAGAGACATGGGTGTGCAGAGACGCGAATATGTTTAGGCTCATATGTAGTTGTACAAACACCCAGTCACACTCGTACTACAGTCAATGATGGTTGGAACTACTTGTGATGGTTCATACATTTATTGACAGGACTAACATGTAGAATCACACAGGAACAGTCAATGTAAACAAGTTCATGTACATCATGTCAATGGAAATCGCTTGATACATATCAAGCAGTCTAATACTTGTGAACATTCAAATATGCGGGCATGTCACTAGTGATATGTTCGTTTAATGTGCAGTTCATAATGCCGCTCTGGTATCCCTGACTGAACGCGTCAGATACCTTAATAACTCCGTCATCCAATGGACGAGCCCTTAACTCACGTAATCCTATTACCAGGGCCTCGTACACCTTGGCATAACACGCCAATCATATCTGTACATGCGGTAGAATAGTTGCCATTACACAGACCTGACGATGACGTCAGCTGTGCATTCTTCATTAAGCAGGTTGCATGAATCATGCTTTAATGTTTGTGTAGATATACCTCCAACCTGCGGTTTCCACCATATATAACTTCGTCACTGGACTTCTGATCATATAAGACAAATAGTCTTGAATAGCTACCTTGAGCACAAATATAAGTTCTGCTTTACAGGAATCGTGAACTGTTCTCACAGCTAGGTAAGCCTTTACCAAATTCTGTCACCGAATACATAATAATGGCAAAGTCGGTGTTACCTTGAAACGAATCCTCAGAACACATAAATAACACTGTCGTCCTTCCTGACGCACAGAAAATCACTGGGAGGAAAACTGCCAACGCAGTCACTTCGAAGATTTTCCTTCCCCCAGAATACAATGGACATACATCGTCCTACAGAAGCCATATAGCAACCCTACCCTCACGGAAGTCTAATTTTGCGTGTAATCACTGCGCATGACATATAGCCCAGAACTGTTTTACCTTTGACCCAAAAGGTCAAACACAATGAATGAACAAACAAGGGAGATAACCCCTAATCAACCTGACACAGCAAAGTTAAGACATAGTCACCTTAACTTTGACCAGGGTGAAAAACATACAACCATTAAATTGACATTTGAAACTCCATAAAAAAAGCCGCAACATATTACTACACCCCCCTGTAAAAAAAAAAGACACACATTTAAAAAAAAAATATTCATGAGCAAGATAGCACAAGCATCAATTATGTGCTCATGAAAGAATGAATCTAATATCAGGTACAATAGACGCATAAATAAAGCGTCTGGAGAGAGTAAAAATCATCCCCCCATCACAAGAGAAAATATTTCCTCTAAGCAAAACAAACTCGGGGAGGTACCATCAAAGAAATCTAAGTTGCTGGCAATACCAATCATAGATATCAAAAATTGTCAAATACTATAATTGTAGCAATATACAAAAATCATGAACTACAAGTCTGGAAGTGTATCAGGAGATCTAGGACACCATAGCTAAGTAGATTCATGTTGAGATCTACCATCACAACGAGATCTATCAAAATTATTATCTCTGTTGAGACCATTGCTCTTATTTGAACTCCAGTTACCATAATTGTGATTATTATTTCCCTTATAATCAAAATTCCCATTACGTGGATTTTGTTGTTTCCAAGAAAAACTATTATAAGGTTGGTAACTGTAGAGTGCTAGAATCCACCAGATATATGTAGAGTGTCTATTTAGAGGTGTGTAGCAGTACTCTACTAGATATGTTGATGTGGAGCTATAAAGTGTTGATGTGTCTTGGTAGTAGCACCACTCAACATGGAGGGTTATCGCCCTCGGACACCAGGGATGATGAGGCAAGATCTTATGGTGTCGTGGTCTGGTTTATGTGTGACGTGTTTATGAAGTCAAGTATCAGATAGGGACGTCACATCAATTCATAAACGTATAAAGTCAATAAATCGTTGAACAGCAAGTGATGTTGTTGGTAACATATAATATACGCCACAACGACGAGATACATGAAGATAATTATGCAGTAACATCACTGGTATAGAACAATAGTCATTACATCATCGACGTAGTCAATACAGCAGGAACAGCAGACAGCATCAATAATAATGGTACATTATATGCCTTCTTAGGATATCATAAACAGCCGTGCATGTAGTCAGGTGGTAAGCTTTCCCTTTCCATCATAGCTAGTAGATATCAAATGGGAGATTAAATCTAGTCTCCTATATTCGACCTCAACAAGACAGGCATGTTTTTTGAGCGTCACATTATCGTCCTCTATGTTCCTTAAACAACAAAGGTATCAAACCTAGATCCATCAATAAAGTTCAGGAAGCAAATGGTCCTTAGGACAGGCATCAATCGATGCGTGACAATATAAGTGGATCGTGAGCTGAGCAAACTTGTCATATCATAGACTCTTTAATAAGGCAGGCTAGGCAAAAATGTCAACATCACAAGATGGCGATAAAGTTACTCAGAAAAAATTCAATTACCTGTTCATCAGGAATTAAATCACATAAATCACATAGGCCTCCCGGCACTTTGAATAGCATAGAGATATATCATCTCAAAAAAGGAACAACAATGATGAGGACTCCTTCCTGAATAATATAAACGAAGACGCCAGCACAACGCTACGTCTCGCTTCACCAGCAATTCTGCCCAGTCTCCGAATGTCCGGACGGAACCCGTGCAAAAAACGATCAAGACCAGACATGCGCAGACAAGCGTGACTCGAACTGTGTTCAGCCAACTTACGAACCAAAGAATATTCTGGAGAACAATCGCACAGATTCGAACCTAATAAGGAAATGAATCTTGAAACATTGCGATTGCCAACTGTTTCTAAGAACTGACGACCTGAGCGCTCCGTATATGGACATGACTCAAAATCGTTCGCACAAACTATCGGCAACTATCGTCACACGATTAGACAACTAGTAGAAATAAAAAAGTGACTACAATACATGAGTTATTTCCCATGCATTAGAAAATAAATACATAGTCGAAAAACGTTGCAACAATCATCGCAACATTACCGCAACCTCCCGATTAAAAAAAATGTACAACATTTTTTTTTATATCCAAGAGTAAAACCAAAAGCGGTTTAACAACGCACGAATTATGCGGGGATAACTAGCTGCACTGCCTAATATGAGGCTAAATTGACACATAAAGTGTCTGGTGAGAATATTTCTCAACAGATAAAAAATCTGATTCAAAAAATATATATCGGGGAGGTGCCACCAACACACACTACGCTTGCATGAAAATACAATATAAATATGCAAGTTCATATCATTATAATCAAATAGTGGTGTCATACTCTAATACCGCTTAGAATGGATGTACACATCTGATATTGAATGTTAAATAGTACATTATCTAAATGTTTAATAATATGATTACATAACTAAACATAAATGACGATCCAGGACACATCTCCTGTCGTTCCAAGGGAAGTGTACAATGTGGAACTCTCCATGTTTGACAACAGAAAGGTAGCTTCTCAGATCAACAATAACATGCTGAGAAAAAACAACCAATATAATTCTATTTAATAGCCATTAAGTTTCATACTATACAATACATTATTATTAACAATTGTGGCCGAGTAAACTTTCGGCCCTTATATTAACTACTCAGTCTTCCTCTTATATTAAAGATGGGAACATAAGAAGATGATAACAAAGCACAATAGTATGTGTTCACCTAAAGTGAGGACAGATGTGCTAATGTATTGTAGTAATATAGGTGTGTTATGACTCTGTCGTATATCTAGAAATAGGACAGAAGTATTAGTTGGAATCATGTGGGCATCTAGACAGAATGTCAGCCATCACATTATCCGACCCACGGATAGCTCGTACCGTCAAGTGAAAAGGTTGAAGAGCAATAGCATATCGAGTGGATCTCGAACTCTTCAAGTTCTTAGTCTGAATAGCTGTAAGAGCTTTCTGATCAGTTTCTAGAATGAAATGTGCGCCCAGGAAGAATCTTTGTAGTTTGAGAATAGAACAAACCATAGCCAACAATTCACGGTCTAAAACAGAGTAGTTCCTCTCTGCCGCATTTAGTTTTCTAGAAATGTACATGGCAGGATGCAGAATTTGTGAATATTCCTGCATATGTGCTGCTCCGATCCCAGTGGATGAAGCATCACTTCGAAGAACAAAAGTCCTATCAAGAGTATGTAATCTTAGGATGGGAGGAGAAGAAAATATACTTTTAATCTGGTTTAAGGAAGATTGACATTCCTGAGACCAACGAATCAGATTAGGCGACCCTTTCTTCAACAACGTTGAAAGAGGTGCCATTATCGAAGATAGATTCGGAATAAATCTCCCATAGAATTGAATTAACCCCAAGAGACTACGGACTTGTTTCTTCGTCTTAGATACAGAGATGTTCAATATTTTCGAAGTATTGTGGTCTTCTGTCTTCAAGAGACCATGACCAACACGATGACCCAAGAAAGAAATTTCACCAAAACCAATATAAGCTTTAGAAGGTTTTGCTGTCAGATTATACTCACGTAGAGTAGACAGTAGGTCATACAAACCCAAATAGTGATCTTCCCAAGAATCACTGAAGAGACAGATATCATCTAAGTATGCGATGACATCTGAACGATGAGAAAGAATTCGACGCATCATGCGAACGAAAGTAGCAGGGGCGTTCATAAGACCGAAGGGCATTACATTCCATTGAAATAGACCCCTAGGTGTTGAGAAAGCAGTAAGAGGTTTGGCATGATCTGCTAAAGGCACTTGCCAATAACCTTTTGACAAGTCAAGTTTAGTGAAAAATCTAGAATTAGATAGTCTAATAAGTAGATCTTCTAGTAAAGGCATAGGTTCAGCATCGAACTTTGTGACTTGATTTAATTTGCGATAGTCAACGCAAATTCGTATGTTCTTATCTTTCTTCCGGACAATAACCATGGAAGAAAAATGTGGTGAAGTCGATGGTTCAATTATGTTCAATTGAATCATTTCATCCAATTCCTTTTCCACTTGTGACTGAAAGCGTATAGGAATAGGATAAGGTCTAACCCTAATAGGATTATTGTCGGTAAGAATTATGTCATGTTCTATGACATGCGTGTGACCAGGGATGTCGGTTAGAACATCCTTAAATGTCTGTAACATCGACGAGACTTGGCGATGTTCATCAACAGAAAGATTAGGAGAAATGGAGACATCTTTCCAAGATTCCATGGAATGTAATGGAACCACTGGATTCATAACCCTCCACTCCCAAAGGAGCATAGGCCTTCAACAAACACATGCCAAGTCCTCCTGTCACGTGCCATCATCTCAAGTTCTTTCCATGTTCTCCTCATCATTTCCACCTCTGTTTCCAACTCTCTTCTCCATGTACTTCTTGGTCTTCCTCTGCCTCTCTTGCCCTGGTGGTTCCAGAACAAGGACTGCCTTGTAATGCTATCAACAGGTTTCCTCAGTGTGTGTCCTATCCATCGCCATCGTCTTCTTCTCATCTGTTGTTCCACTGGCACTTGTCCAGTTCTTGTCATCAGTTCCACATTGGTAACCTTGTCATACCACTTTAATCCCTCTATTCTACGCAAGCACCCATTTATGAAAGTCTGTAGCTTTTTGGTTGTTGTCTTTGTTGTTCTCCATGTCTCCGAGCCATACAATAGTACTGACTTCACATTTGAGTTGAAGATTCTTATTTTCATGTTGGATCCTATTTCTCTTGATCTCCATATATTTCCCAATGCAATGAAAGCTCCTCTTGCTTTTTGTATTCTTATTTTGATATCGCTGTCTGTCCCTCCAACTTTATCTATATTACTGCCAAGATATGTGTATGATTCTACATCTTGTATTGGCGTTTCTTCAAGTTCAACCCTGTTTTCATTACCTGCATTTATTCGCATTATTTTTGTCTTTTCCCTGTGTATTTTCAGACCCAATTGCTGTGACCTCTCATCGAGTGTTTTCAATTTGTCCTGCATCTGATTACGGTTATGGGACAGGAAAGCCAAGTCATCAGCAAAATCCAGATCATCCAACTGCTTAGTCAGAGTCCACTGGATTCCATTTCTGTTGTGTGTTGTCGATGATCTCATAACCCAATCTATTGCCAGCAAGAAAAGAAATGGAGACAAGAGGCATCCCTGTCGCACTCCTGTTCTTATCCCAAATGGTTCTGTAAGCTGTCCTTCATGAAGAACTCTGCACGTCATGTCTTCATAGGTTTTCTTTATTAAATTAATGATCTTCAGGGGAACTCCATAATGCCTCATCAATTTCCAAAGTGATTCTCTGTCCACACTGTCAAATGCTTTTTCGTAGTCCACAAATCCGATGTATAGTGGTGAATTCCATTCCAGACTTTGTTCAACTATTATTCTCAAAGTGGCTATCTGGTCTGTACATGATCTGTTTTGTCGAAAACCTGTTTGTTCATCTCTCAATTTCTTGTCTATGGACTCCTTTAATCTCTCAAGGATAATCCTGTTCAATACCTTTCCTGGCACTGATAGTAACATTATTCCTCTATAATTTGTGCACTCTTGTAGATTTCCCTTCTTAGGCAACTTAACCAGATATCCTTCCTTCCATTCTGCTGGTATCTCTTCTTTTTCCCAGACTTTACCAAGTAATTTATATAACATCTCTGTAGCCGTGTCATATAAACCCAAATAGTAATCTTCCCAGGAATCACTGAAGAGACAGATATCATCTAAGTATGTGATGACATCTGAACGATGAGAAAGAATTCGACGCATCATGCGAACGAAAGTAGCAGGGGCGTTCATAAGACCGAAAGGCATAACATTCCATTGAAATAGACCCCTAGGTGTTGAGAAAGCAGTAAGAGGTTTGGCATGATCTGCTAAAGGCACTTGCCAATAACCTTTAGACAAGTCAAGTTTAGTGAAGAATCTAGAATTAGAAAGTCTAATAAGTAGATCTTCTAGTAAAGGCATCGGTTCAGCATCGAACTTTGTGACTTGATTTAATTTGCGATAATCAACGCAAATTCGTATGTTCTTATCTTTCTTCCGAACAATAACCATGGAAGAAGAATATGGTGAAGTCGATGGTTCAATTATATTTAATTGAATCATTTCATCCAATTCCTTTTCCACTTGAGACTGAAAGTGTATAGGGATAGGATAAGGCCTAACCCTAATAGGATTATTGTCGGTAAGAATTATGTCATGTTCTATGACATGCGTGTGACCAGGGATGTCGGTTAGAACATCCTTAAATGTCTGTAACATTGACGAGACTTGACGATGTTCATCAACAGAAAGATTAGGAGAAATGGAGACATCTTTCCAAGATTCCATGGAATATAGTGGAACCACTGGAAGAGGAAGATCGACATCAGAAAAAACAGATTCCTCATCCTGTATGACAGACAGTGATGAGTAATGACCATGAGGTACAGAAGATTCGTCCGTTGCCTGGAAAATAGGCAGCAAATAGTCTGGACGCTCATGAAATTCCGTCAACATGTTGATATGGAAAGTTTTATGCTTTCCATCTATATCGACCACATAGTCAACATCGGAAATTCGTGAGACTATTGCATACGGACCTTTCCATGCAATAAGAAGTCTATTTTCCCTACTGGGGAGTAGGACGAATGCTTTGTCACCTGGACAAAGTTATCGTAGACATCTGTTCTTGTTAGCAAACTGCCTTGCTTTTTCTTTAGCAATTTCTGACGAAGCAGTCGCTAGTTTGCATGCCTCAATGATCTTTTGCCTAAGAGCAATGACATACTCATATGAAGATTGAGTGTCGTCACTAATATCATCGGCAGTGATGAGATCGTGTAACAAAGACATAGGGCCGCGCGGACGCGCGCCAAAAACAAGTTCAAAGGGAGAAAATCCTGTGTGTTCATTTGGGACCTCTCTATAGGCAAAGAGAATAATAATAATAATAAATTCTTTAAGCACCAAACACGGCGCATAAGGCAGAAACCAGTGCTCTCCAGGTTGTTCGTTGTGACGCCACTCCTCTTAGCTCTTGCACATTATTTAGGCCCAACGTTCTTCCTTCTCTTATTATTGTTCTTCTGAGTGTTTCTTTTGGTCTTCCTTTTTTCCTCTTACCCTCAGGAACCCAAGTGAGCGCCTGTAGTGGTATTCTGTTGTTTTGCATTCGTAGGACATGACCGATATATGACCATCGTCTTTTCCTTATATAGTCGGAGACATATTTCTGCCTAGAGTCTTCTCTTATTTGTCGATTAGTCTTGAATTCTTTCCAACTGATGTTCATGAGTTTTCTAAGACATTTGTTCTCGAATGTATTCAGCTTGTTCTCCAATGATTTTGTTATTTTCCAACTCTCACAGCCGTATGTTAACACTGAGATAACATTTGAATTAAACAGACGAAGCTTGGTATGTATATTCAATGATCGTAATTTCCAAATGTTAGATAATCTATTGAAGGCGCTAGCTGCCAAAGCAATTCTAGTATGGATTTCTCTCTTGTTGTGTCACCATCCTGAGTCATTTTACTGCCTAAATAATTGAAACTTTCAACTTTCTGTAGTTTTTCCCCGTTCAAGATGATATCAAAGGTCTCGTTAGAAAAGTTCATAGCTTTAGTTTTAGAGGCATTTATTTGGAGACCTATTTTAACCGAGAGATGACACAAATTATTTATTGCTTCTTGGGATTGTCTTGGTGTTGAACTTAAGAATGCTACATCATCTGCGAAATCCAGGTCCCCCAGGAATTTTCCATTTGTCCATTTTATACCCAATTGTAGGCAAAGAGAGCCGCGGGTAAAACCCTGTCCCAATCTTGAGGATGATCTTCAGTTATCTTACCAAGCAAAGTCTTGAGCGTTCTATTCAGAAGCTCAACTAACCCATTAGACATAGGATGATAGATGCTACTGAGAGATCTTTTAATGTGTAAGGTAGACATTACTTGAGACATAGTATGAGATATGAGTTGAGTGCCATGGTCTGATAGTATTTCTCTGGGGAACCCCAAGCGAGAAAATATCAGCCAAAGAGCATCTGCGATATCTGTAGTAGATATGCTCTTTAGAGGGATAGCCTCTGGCCAACGTGTGCACATATCGACACATGTAAGGATAAACTGATGTCATCTGGCCGACTTTATCTTAAAAGGGGCAATAATATCTATGGCCATTTTCTGAAACGGCCGAATAGGAATGTCAGCAGCCTGGATAGGCGCAGCATGTCGTGGTCCTCTAGATTTCACCTCCTGACATACCTTGCATGATCGGCAGTAAATACGAATGTCCTTATTGACAAAAGGCCAAAAGAAAGCCGCAAGGACTCTCGACTTCGTACGGGCAAAACCCATATGTCCAGCACATTGCGAGTCATGAGCATGTTGCAATATTTGCACTCTCATACTCTTGGGAACAAGAATTTGCGAATGTGCCGACGTGGTCGAGTCTTGTACCATACGTACAAGTACGCCGTTTCTCATTGCAATCCAGGATTTCTTTTGTGTATCCTTATTTGGATCACCCTTCTTCGCAAGAATAAAGCATTTTTTTAGAGAAGAATCTTCTTCTTGCAACTTTATGAAAGAGTCACGAGAAATAACCAAGTGACTATCTTGGCTATGAACTTCATTATCACTATCCAATGAAGTTTGCGGTGTTTGTAGAGCTTGTGCTCTTGTAACCACTGCATTGGTAGCTTGCATATTATCATCTTCCCAAGCAGCAATCTGCTGTGGGGTACATTCCCTAACTCCGTGGATACGACCAATAATAAGGTCCGCAATAGGATTAGGTAAGAGACAGGCATGCACATCTCCCATAAAGAAAGGAGTGGCAATGTGAATTACAGCAGTAGGATATTTTTCTAGAGTGCCGCCAAATGTGACACATTTAATAACCCTTCCTGTAGCACAAGATGGATCTACAAGCGATTGTCTAACACCAATAGTGGGGCATCCGGAATCGAAAAGTAGTGAGACCGGAGTATCATTAACAAGACCCTTATGTAGGATTAGAGAACCTCTCCCGTCATGTGCAACCAAAGCAGGAAGAGCGGTGTCACGTAGGTCTTTATATCATTAAATTGCCTACATCTTCTTCCTATTCTCTCACCCGCATCCTTTATTTTATTATATTTCCTTACTTGGTTTTTCCCTGTATTTTTCGCATCACTCGGTTGCGAAAAATATTTTCTTCAGTATTCTCAAACTTTACCTTGTGTTTTTCTCATACTGGGATACGTAATTCTATTACTTAGATGTCAGTCAGACGAGAAGGGCAATTAAGTTGCGGCTATCTCAGACATCGAGCCGACTTGGGTCTGCACCTTCAGATGACACGTCACTTCTGAGTTAGATTCTCGACGTAAACGCGTGAGAATGCTAGGAGAGAGCCGACATCCGTCTGCATTTTTCACCGGTCAGCGTGACGTGCGAAGTAGTATAAGTGTCAGTTCAGAGTTTCGTCGAAATAGCTCCGGCGAAGTGTGAAAATTGCCCATTCACTGCAGACGGTTGTCTGAGATTTGCAACTGACACGCGCTTTTCCCGGTCAGTTTGTTAACGCAGGTGCGAAATCGCACTGGTGGCAGTTACGACACGCCTCTAAGTTAAACGTAGCTGTTATGAGAAGGGGGAGAGATCGGGGCGGGGGAAATAGTTCATCCTTTGTCTGGTTTAAAATATTAACCCACGGTTGAAACTTTATTTCATTTCACTCAGTAACTTGGCAGTTAGACTAGAACAACCTTCGTTCGATTTCTAAATAATCTCTGTTAATAGAGATGGCCTTTAGTTTGGTCGAAGTGGTTTAAGTTCTTAGTACTTCTTTGTTTGAGGTATATTAATATTATATATTTAGTATTGTGTGTAGGGTTTAAAGTGCTTAATCGCTTAGCTATTTCCCTAGTTAGATTTGGTGCAGAGCAACTAATTTATGGTTTGTATTATTTTGCTAGTGACGCATACATTGGAATACATAATAAATTATATCTTTAGCTTACTAAACAAGTAGCTATAAGGAAGTTAATTTAACGGCTAATACTCAGTCGAAACTGTTTTAATAACAAACTTATAAATGCTAGAGGCGACATCAGTGAATATTGACGGAATACGCATGATATTCCTAATTCATGATGATCGATTTTTTTTAATATAACTTATTTCTCGGCAAGTTTTAAATTATAAGTCAAGCGGTCGGCTTGCTATTTAAATGTAAGTTATATTGAGTACATATATGTAAATTATTTGATATGTGTTCTTTCTTTTATATAGTGTAACTGTGGTACCCAACTTGCCAGCGTTTAGTAAAGAGACATATTTGTGAGAAGCATAGACATTTCCTATCTTTAACCACGTGGGTTTTTTTTTTGTTTCAAGTAACACTGGTCTGACAGTGCATATGCCATCAGAGAGAGACAGTAATAGCAATCCCACTAACTGTTTCTAAAGACTAGAAAATATATATTGGGCTTTTGAGCCAGTTCATATTGCTCCACAAATTTAAATGTACATGCTGCCTGGCGGCGAGAAAAATTACAAGAATAACATTAACATTCCGACAGAGATTGTGACTAGTATTGTGGTGACCAAATATAGTACCTTCCTGAAAGAAGACACCGATCTGACATTCCTTAAATCCCAGAATCCAAAGCTAATGACATTGTGCTCTGCTAACTTTCGTGCCTGGACAATTTTTATGTGAATTAACAGACATCCGAAAAATAAGAACACCCAAGGAATCGTTCCCTGAGACAGAGAAATTCAGTACGTCTTGTTGGAACTGGGGATTTCTTGGTCGATGACTGCATTTTCGGGTCTGTGTGAAGGTCCTAGAATTATTATGTTCCCAGAGGCAGCGAGCAAAGTTGTGAGTATATATGTGAGAGCATGGCCATGGCTGAATGAATGAGGGTACACAGGTCTGAGTGTTATTTTACCGGTGTATTATTGTCACTAATTTGCTGTCTTAATTTTTTTTTTAAATCTGCAGAATTTGTTACAAATGCTAGAGTTCTTTTTTTCTTAGGCTAAATCAGATTATCCAACTCTGTTCATACATTTACGAGAAAGAAAGAAACCTCTTAGACTCAACCCTATGTATCTATAACTCTTTGGGCCATCATCTGTTCTCTTAACGGGGCTGTGGGCTAAACCT
Source organism: Oreohelix idahoensis (assembly GCA_024509875.1). Classification (NCBI taxonomy): domain Eukaryota; kingdom Metazoa; phylum Mollusca; class Gastropoda; order Stylommatophora; family Oreohelicidae; genus Oreohelix; species Oreohelix idahoensis. Next base: position 79,289 of record JAMPIV010014144.1, read on the forward strand.
AGAGTAAGATTCGAACGGGTTATCATCCTTGTAGCATTTTCGTGAACTTTATGACTATTTGTATATGTTTTTCCTTGATGTATTTCTTTGGTGTTGTGAGAAGATTTTAAATGATAATTAAAATCTCTCTTGAACTTAATAATCGTGTTGGTCAGCTCGTTCTAGAATACATATATCATTGTTATAGTTTTCCCACGTCTGTGTGTTTAACTGTCGTCACGTGTATGTGCGTGCCCGTGAGTAGATAGAGATATATTAATATATATATATCTGTGTTTAGACTGTCTGACGCCTTTAAAGTTGTCGTAGAGGATAGGTGAAAGAGAGAAGATTTCCTCGATTTTTTTTCCAGAGAGACAGCCTCTATATCACAGTCTATCATCTCACTTGTGGAAATTCTATTTCATTTTACAAACTCTCACCGTGACTATCACCTATTCTAACCTATTCAGAAGGGATCCACCCCTAGTCTTAATTCTCCTATCTAAAATCTACGACAAGCGGGGAGAGGGTGACCACAACTCAAAGTCGATATTGTAGTCGGTTCGAACAAAGTACTGCATTGGGGGCATTTGTTTGCTCTCCCAAAGTCAAAGAAGAACAAGTGACAGCGTCAGAGTTTTTATTATCAGAAACCTGATTACAGGCTCCCTGCGATTCTTGTTGAACCGAGTTAGCCTGCTGATATCTCTTTTTTTTGTATTGAGATCTACCGCGACTACTATTACCTCTGAAGTTATCACTGTTGTTATTATCTCTGTAGTTATTATTGTCTCTATTATAACTGTTATCCTGTTTTGAACTACAGTTTCCATGATTATTATCATGTCCACATTGATGTGAACATCTATTTGTTTGGTTTTGAGGTCTACGCGAGGAAAAGCCTCTGTTACCATATCCTCTTCTGAAATGCCTAAAATTATTAGGTTGGAAGTAACGAGGACTGTCAGCTCGTCTCCAATTCTTCGAAGAAGAATCACCCTGAAATTGATTTCCATAATTTTGACCGTATCTACGGTTACTTTTCCTATCAAAATTTTGTTGGGATCTATGACTAGAGTTTTGACCATAAGGTGCTGCCGAAGCAACTGGCAGACCTTCTTTTACTTTAGAGTTACCAATGGTTACGTGAGAATGCGCAGTTATATACTGGCAACAGAAATCTTCCATTTCTTTTATTGTTTTAGGTTTACGTTCATGAAGGAAAGCAAGGAAAGACTCATTGACAGAAGATATGACTTTGTCTCTAAGTATTAAGTCCATAAGTCCTTCATAAGTATGTTCTGTCTTAGACAGCTCCACCCAACGTGAAAAAGTAAGACGTATCTTTGAAACGAATTCAGAGAATTGCACTCCAGTTTCTGGCAACATATTTTTAAATTGAAGACGATAGCCGTCTTCGTCAAGTTGGTATTTCTTTAACAATATAGCCCTGACAACTTTATAGTTGTTCTTGTCAGGCTCATCTACCATGCTTAACATACTCAAAGCATCACCTCTAAGTATCTTGGACAAATGATAAACATGCAGTGATTTATCTATGTTATGTACTTTACATGAAGTTTCAAATCTGTCCAGATAGAATGTTATATCGTCGATGGAAGCATTGAATGGTGGTAGATTAAGCTTGAAAGTGCTTGCATTAGTCTTATCTGAGACCTTATTTGCATCATTAGCATTACCCATGTTCATCACCTTTAATTTCTCAACTTCCAAAGCTAAGAGTTTTTCTTCATGCTGCATTTTTGCTTTTCTCTCATCAGCCTCTCTTTGTAACTTGCTTTCTTCAGCTTCAGCTTGTTTTTCTAATCTTTTATTTTCAGCCTCTTTTTCAAGTCTTTCAGCCTCTTTTTCAAGTCTTTTATTTTCAGCCTCTTTTTCAAGTCTTTTATTTTCAGCCTCTTTCAAGTCTTTTATTTTCAGACTCAATCTGTAGTCTTTTCTCTTCAGCTTTTGCTTCTGCTTCTCTTTTTTGTTTTTCCATTTCCATTTGGAAATTTTTTTTCATCCACCTGCATCTGCAGTTTCTTTTGTTCAGCTTCCATTTTTAATGCTTTATTATATTGAGTAGTTGCAAATTCTTCTAACTTATCACCAGTCTTCCCAAGCGATTTACCCTGCTCAATAAAGTATTCAAGTGTAGACATGTTGTCTAAAATCTGAGTCCACAATCTGAAATAATTAATTACCTTATTTCAAACTTAATAATAACAAGTCTTGAATCAGCACTTGTTTACTCACAACACCATATTATCATCCCAATCTCTGTGGGAAACAAGTCTTAAATCAAAGACCTTTTGTATAGACCTTTTTGAAATATCATCAATCAACTCTTGATCATAGGTGCACTTCCCATTCAATAGTGCACAATACTATTCATCATTTACTAATCATCAGTGTAGTAGTAATGCATAAGCATAACCCAGTATCAAATGTGAATTAACTACTATAAGTGTAACCAATGACTATGTAAACACAATCACAATGTAAACAATAACAATGTAAACATTACACTGTAAACAATACAATGTAAACAATACAATGTAAACAATAACAAAGATTTAGCAACTATACGAAAACATTCGCAGAAATCACCAGAAAATAAAGCGAAAAGTAAAGAAATATCACAAAAAATGTGATGATATCTGCGAGAAGATAATACAAATACAAGACACCACAGTGTATAAAAAAAATGGTGTATGAAACTAAACAATAGGAAAGAGTAGGCTAGCAAATACAAACAAATCAAAACAGAACTAAAGAATGCAGAAAAATAACGAAAACAATACTAACACAACTAACAAAAAATAGCAACAAAAGTCGCTTTGCTAATTCCAGTATCGGAAATTTGCACACCCTACAGAAAACGCTCACGATAGACAACCTCTATGGCGTGGTATGATCTAAGGGAGACACCGCGCAACCGAAACCCGCAGACACATAAACATATAAATATAAATATACAAATAACATATAGACGTATAACATATAACAATATGACAAAGGAATGAGATGAAACACAGAAGACTCAGTAGAAGTATAAGGGCACAGTTCACGAACAAACAGGTCACTTAACTTATGGATATCCAAACGTCAGCCACAGCAGAAAAAACAGATGACAGCCAGCGTCCTAAGGGATGGAAATCCAATGATGACGGTACATCTGAACTGCTCCAACTGCCATGACGATGGTACTTGAGCTTCTTGACTGATTAAGTAGTGTTGTTTCGGCACTTGACCTTTTGAATCCTATAGTAAATATGTTTGAATTCGGTACTTGGCCTTCTGAAAACGAACTCGAAACAACCGGCACTTGACCTTCATACAACGACAGCAACTTGGCACCTTGACAGCAGCGACTGGCTTCACTTGAGTTAACGACAGCAACAGTCTGTGATATCCGGCAATATGTAACAACGCCGGGTACTGTCAAATTTCTTGCTTCTGGCAAAAAGATGTAATTTCCACATTTACCGGGCAACGCCGAGTAGTTTCAAAATTCTTTGTTGATGTCTTGTAGTTTGTTGACTTGTAGTTTGTTGACTGTAGTGGGTAAGGGACCCCGAATCTGCTCACCAAATCAATGTTGAGACGTGGTGGGCTTATCGAATGCCTTTGGACTGGCCACCAATATGTAGAGTGCTAGAATCCACCAGATATATGTAGAGTGTCTATTTAGAGGTGTGTAGCAGTACTGTACTGGATATGTTGATGTGGAGCTATAAAGTGTTGATGTGTCTTGGTAGTAGCACCACTCAACATGGAGGGTTATCGCCCTCGGACACCAGGGATGATGAGGCAAGATCTTATGGTGTCGTGGTCTGGTTTATGTGTGACGTGTTTATGAAGTCAAGTATCAGATAGGGACGTCACATCAATTCATAAACGTATAAAGTCAATAAATCGTTGAACAGCAAGTGATGTTGTTGGTAACATATAATATACGCCACAACGACGAGATACATGAAGATAATTATGCAGTAACATCACTGGTATAGAACAATAGTCATTACATCATCGACGTAGTCAATACAGCAGGAACAGCAGACAGCATCAATAATAATGGTACATTATATGCCTTCTTAGGATATCATAAACAGCCGTGCATGTAGTCAGGTGGTAAGCTTTCCCTTTCCATCATAGCTAGTAGATATCAAATGGGAGATTAAATCTAGTCTCCTATATTCGACCTCAACAAGACAGGCATGTTTTTTGAGCGTCACATTATCGTCCTCTATGTTCCTTAAACAACAAAGGTATCAAACCTAGATCCATCAATAAAGTTCAGGAAGCAAATGGTCCTTAGGACAGGCATCAATCGATGCGTGACAATATAAGTGGATCGTGAGCTGAGCAAACTTGTCATATCATAGACTCTTTAATAAGGCAGGCTAGGCAAAAATGTCAACATCACAAGATGGCGATAAAGTTACTCAGAAAAAATTCAATTACCTGTTCATCAGGAATTAAATCACATAAATCACATAGGCCTCCCGGCACTTTGAATAGCATAGAGATATATCATCTCAAAAAAGGAACAACAATGATGAGGACTCCTTCCTGAATAATATAAGCGAAGACGCCAGCACAACGCTACGTCTCGCTTCACCAGCAATTCTGCCCAGTCTCCGAATGTCCGGACGGAACCCGTGCAAAAAACGATCAAGACCAGACATGCGCAGACAAGCGCGACTCGAACTGTGTTCAGCCAACTTACGAACCAAAGAATATTCTGGAGAACAATCGCACAGATTCGAACCTAATAAGGAAATGAATCTTGAAACATTGCGATTGCCAACTGTTTCTAAGAACTGACGACCTGAGCGCTCCGTATATGGACATGACTCAAAATCGTTCGCACAAACTATCGGCAACTATCGTCACACGATTAGACAACTAGTAGAAATAAAAAAGTGACTACAATACATGAGTTATTTCCCATGCATTAGAAAATAAATACATAGTCGAAAAACGTTGCAACAATCATCGCAACAGTAACTTTTATCAAAGTTCCTATAGTTACTAGACCCAAAATAATGATGACAATTAAATTGCCTCCAGTTCTTTGAAGAAGAACCGTTACGTGATGGACGCTTTTGGTATTGTCCACAATCACGATTATCTTTTCTAGCAAATTTGAAATTATTTTTCCTGTAGCAATGTGCTTAACATCATACTGACTGAGCTGAGTACGATGGGTACTAAAAGTTTTGTTTTCTTTTACCAACTTATCAGAAATTTGAGAAGTCGATGCACGGTTTTTCTGAGGAATCTTGTCATGACATTTATCATAGTCATCACCGTGATCCAAAAGACTGACACTTAATTTACTTTTGTTAGCCTGACGCCAACTCCCATTTGAGGCAATATCGTTACCACGTGGGAAACCATATTTTCCACGAAACGACTTGTTCACATATTGTTTAGTTTTACTATGAGCATTGAGTGCCTGTCGCTGGCTCTTTGCATTTGTAGCATATTGATCCTTAGCTTTATATCTAAATCCATTCACCTTATTAGCAGACAACATTTTATTGTTCAAAACAATATCTAATAACCCATCAATTCTGTTGCGAAGTTTTGTAATTTCTACTTCTGCAACAGCTTTCTCTCTAGAAACAGCTTTATGAACTCTCTCGTTGACTTTAACATGAAGTCTGTTGCAATCTAACCTTAAGTCCTCTAATTGTGAAGTTAGAGTCTTCTCTTTAACTATTCTATCTCTAAGATCCAATCTCAACTTTTCCTTTTGAGATGTGGTTTCTAAAACCTTAGCTTTCTCTTGAACAAGTTCAGGTCTGAGTGCTTCCATAGCACTATGATGAGTAGTCAAAAGTTCATAAATTTTTCCATCCTTTTCTTTATTAGCTTCCAACTGTGTTAACTCCAGTTGTAGTGACTGAATCTCACTGTCCTTTTTATTCTTAAACACCTTAATCTCCTCCAGAGATTCCATACTCTTCTTTATAGCAGTACTTCCCAGAAGATTCACTTCATTACTTAATTCCGGAATTGTTCCTTCATAAGACTTCTTGTCTTGTCTGGCCTGAGCTTTTAATTTGCAACAAATATCTTGCGCACTAGCAAGTTCTAAGTTTGCTTTATGTAAGTCATCTTCATGTCTCTTAGCTTTAGTCTTTAATTTCTCATAGTCCATTTTGACTTAATTTAGCTCACTAATAAGAGACTGTTCTTTACAAAGAAGATTGTTCTTCATTGAGCTCACTTCATCTTCCAGTTCCTTTTTCTCCATGAGTAATCTTTCAATATTTTTTTGTTTTTCCTCAGTCACTTTCTCCTGTTGACACAGAACCTTTCTGAGTCCTTGATTACCCGATCAAGCTCTGTTACTCTTTTATCTAGAACTTTCATGTTCTGCTCCATCGTAATTTGCTTAGTAATCTTTTCTTTCAAAAGAGTTACCTCATCTTCTAACTCCTTCTTTTGTCTAAGGGAGAATTCACCAAATTTCTTATTATCCGCTATCAATTCCGTCACCTTACTCTTCAATGTAACATTTTCACAACTCATTTCTGAGAACTTCTTCACATTCTGCCTTTTTAACTGTTGTTGCTCATCAGTAATAGCTTTCTTGTCATCCTGAAGATCATTTATCGTTTTCTTCAACACATCCAACTCAACAACATTACCTTCATCATAAAAGAGTGTGGATAGTGATTTAGAAAGTCTAACTACTCTATCTTTAGAATAGCCATTTCTATAATTATATACAGCATATTCTCTAAGACCCTCACTCGCCTGAAGTAGGAAATGCTCTGTGGCATAATCCTCACAGTCTTCACCAAATAAATGTAATTTTTTTCTTCCTTTCTGAAGAAAATGATGCACAATAATATCTGACCTTATGTCTGACATTATGTCTGATAATGTGAGATCAGTAACCTGAAATATTAAATAAATTACCTTATCCCACTTCAATGGGAGACAAGTCTTCAATGTTAGACTTGTATACCCAGTTCAGTTTATTTCACTCTCTTTGAGAGTCAAGTCTTAATCAAAGACCTTGTATGGTTACCTTGTTTCATCATAATAATACATGACCAAGTATATGTATGTAGACTGTGTATGACAATAATAAATACAAAGACAAAGATACAGAACAACAACCGAAAACGTTCGCAGAAGTCAAATAAGCAGTACAGCGAAACTAAGGAAAATGTTACAAAAATGTGTAATGATGACTGCAAAAAGTAAACAAGACAAATGGCAACACTGTTATAAACACCAAATGTGTAAAGAAATAAATTAAAGGAAGGAGAGACGAACAGATACAAACAAAACAAATCGTAAATTAAAGAATGGAAAAAATAACGAAAACAACACTAACTAATCTCGTCACAGCTAAACGTAAATAGCAACAATTGTCGCTAGCAAATCCCAATTAAGGAAATTTGCAGTCCCTACAGAAAACGCTCTCAATAGATAACCTCTATTACGTGGTATTATCTAAAGGAGTCACCTTACCCAACCAGCCCGCTGAAAACAACAGAAAAATACACCACAATATTACAAATAACATATAACATTGCATATAATGAAATGTGTTGCAAACAAATTTTAGTTACAAATTACAATATAGTAACTCTCTTGTTCTTTGTCAACACCGGAGTACAATGACAAGCGCGCAATGATTGTCAGATCCACAATAACATGTAGTGGTCTCCAGGAACATAAAGTCACTATGACCTTCTCGATGAATAGTTGAGACTTGAGGCCCAATGTTGAAAAAGTTCGTAGACGGTATTGTTTACCAAAATACTTGATCTCAAATATGTGACTTGATCGCTCAGACGTTGAAAAGTCTTTGCCTGTAACGGTAAACAATCAGCGGTACTGTTTACTAAAAGACTTGACTTGTGTAGCTGTAACGTGTAAACAACCAGCGATACTGTTTACAGTAAGGAATCGACTTGTGTGCAGCTGTGGTCCACGTAGCAATATTGTATAGATGTTAACTCCAGTACTTGTACCAACTGTAACACTGCTAACACTGTTTATGTGGGTAAAATAGTCGATGACCTAATTCTACTGTCCTGTGTAGCCAAAACTTGAAAATGTAGAGTACTACGGATGTGTGTTATCATCAGATGTAAACCTCGATCGTTCCCATCTGTAGCATCAACCAAAATTGAAGCAGTAAAGCCCACGGAACTGGCCTACCAGTTATGTTGCGTGGCTATTTCTAGTTCAATTTCCACTAGTAATGTTACTGCCAGGAATGTTAGCTGGTTTGTTTCTGCGTGTTGCAGATGTTGATGTGTAGTTGACAATCTGGGTCACTCACGCTGACAGCATACATGGTTCTTGTACGATGATGAGGATGAAGAGACATGGGTGTGCAGAGACGCGAATGTGTTTAGGCTCATATGTAGTTGTACAAACACCCAGTCACACTCGTACTACAGTCAATGATGGTTGGAACTACTTGTGATGGTTCATACATTTATTGACAGGACTAACATGTAGAATCACACAGGAACAGTCAATGTAAACAAGTTCATGTACATCATGTCAATGGAAATCGCTTGGTACATATCAAGCAGTCTAATACTTGTGAACATTCAAATATGCGGGCATGTCACTAGTGATATGTTCGTTTAATGTGCAGTTCATAATGCCGCTCTGGTATCCCTGACTGAACGCGTCAGATACCTTAATAACTCCGTCATCCAATGGACGAGCCCTTAACTCACGTAATCCTATTACCAGGGCCGTCGTACACCTTGGCATAACACGCCAATCATATCTGTACATGCGGTAGAATAGTTGCCATTACACAGACCTGACGATGACGTCATCTGTGCATTCTTCATTAAGCAGGTTGCATGAATCATGCTTTAATGTTTGTGTAGATATACCGCCAACCTGCGTTTCCACCATATATAACTTCGTCACTGGACTTCTGATCATATAAGACAAATAGTCTTGAATAGCTACCTTGAGCACAAATATAAGTTCTGCTTTACAGGAATCGTGAACTGTTCTCACAGCTAGGTAAGCCTTTACCAAATTCTGTCACCGAATACATAATAATGGCAAAGTCGGTGTTACCTTGAAACGAATCCTCAGAACACAATAATAACACTGTCGTCCTTCCTGACGCACAGAAAATCCCTGGGAGGAAAACTGCCAACGCAGTCACTTCGAAGATTTTCCTTCCCCCAGAATACAATGGACATACATCGTCCTACAGAAGCCAGATAGCAACCCTACCCTCACGGAAGTCTAATTTTGCGCGTAACGACTGCGCATGGCATATAGCCCAGAACTGTTTTACCTTTGACCCAAAAGGTCAAACACAATGAATGAACAAACAAGGGAGATAACCCCTAATCAACCTGACACAGCAAAGTTAAGACATAGTCACCTTAACTTTGACCAGGGTGAAAATCATACAACCATTAAATTGACATTTGAAACTCCATCAAAAAGGCCGCAACAATTATCTTACAAGTTCATGATGTCAAGCCAAGTCTCACAGTGTTCCCTGTACGAGTCGTATGTACACAAGTGTTTTGCAAGTCGACGTCATATATTATGTTCAAGAGTTCCAGTGTTCCTGTACTTTTTGTGGGCAAACTTATGATGTCAGCACCCGATGTCTGGAGTTGCGTTTGAAAGCAGCCGCTACCTCGGAGTTCCAGTGTCGATCACCTTTGGACTTCTTCACACGGGATTAGCTATGTTCATCGTTGTTGCTGTTGTGGACGCCGGGATTTTTTCATTTTGAAAGATAAGGAGCTGTTTGTTTTTGTAAACTGTGCCTCTGTGTAGTTGATTAAGCCTTCCTCAAAACTTACACTATTGTATCCTCGTTTATATGTTATATGTATCATATTTCAGCGGACAGGTTGGTTGGAGACTTACGTAGGATATATCCCACTTCACCGAGGGCTTACGTAAGCGTTCTATGGGGACTGTTTGTCTAAGTTCATGTCGAAAAAGATCCCTGATATAATTCTGGGCATACTCTGTTTACGCCGAATTCAGTCATTATTATAATTGTTTAGGTGTGACGAAATTTCTCAATGTTGTTTTCGTTATATTTTTCTCAGTTCCTTAGTTTTTTTTATTAATTTATTTGTGATTGTCTGCCTTCTCTTCCTATCGTTTAGTTCTATACAAATTTTTCATTTATACACTGTGTTGTCGTTTGTACTGTATACTTCTTCTTCTTCGTTCGCCCTGAAAAGGACGGTGGTTGCGTTGTGTCTGTTTACAACGTAGCTGTGATATCTGCACCTTTTGGTCGACACATCCGACTTCTGCACGGCATTTTTTAGGACCGGGTTTGCCTTCCCATTGCGATCCGTGCTCGCTCAGCCAGCCTGCACTGCTGCAGACTGTTTCCAGGACCACCACGTGGAGGTGGAGCACGGTCTTGACCAGCTCTGGTTCGCTGGTCCTGACGCAGGCAGTCAAGCTATGAGTCGCTGACTGCGGTCTCTATTGCTGCGTCTTGAGGTCCCGTACTGTATACTATTCGCAGCTGTCGTTGCAAGCTTTGCAATATTTTTCACTTTATTTCTGCTTTTTACTTTAGTTGATTCCTGCGAACGTTTTCATTTGTTCTTTTTATCTTGTCTTTGTCTTTCTTGTTTGTATTATCCATTTTGTCATACACTGTCAATATTATAATGCACAATAGATATATAGGTGATTAATTAAATTATTAATAGTTAAGGTAATTATACAGGTTCTAGATTAAGGACTTGTCACCTACTGAGTTGGGATAAAGTAGTTTCTCAAGTAATATATTTACACAAGGTATCTATCTCATATAATACAGCATTATGTCTACTTTGGATTATTTCATTGAACAAGGGAGATCCCTTGGAATGATTAATGAGGAAGTAAGAGAATTTGCACTTGCTGAATATGCCAAGGCGCAGAAGGCTGAAGAAAAGAGACAGAAAATGGAAGGTGAAAATATGAAATTGCAAATGCAGGCAGAAGAAAGAAAATTTCAAATGGAAATAGAAAAACAGAAATTAGAAGCTGAAGAGAGAAAAAATCAACAGCAAATGTAAATGGAGGCTGAAAAACAGAAAATGGAAAAACAGAAATTAGAAGCTGAAGAGAAAAAAAATCAATAGCAAATGCAAATGGAGGCTGAAAAACAGAAAATGGAAATGGAAAAACAGAAATTAGAAGCTGAAGAGAGAAAAATTCAACAGCAAAGAGAGGCTGAAAATAGAAAAATCCAAAAGCAAATAGAGGCTGAAAAGCAGAAAATAGAAATGGAAAAACAAAAACTTCAGATACAAGCTGAAGAAACCCAAAGACTACACGAGAAAAGAGTCTTAGCTATGGAGCTGGAGAAAATAAAGGTAGTGAATATGGGTAATACTAAAAATGAGACAATTAATCAAACAACTTCTAATAAGGCAAATACTAAACCTCATGATATTAAATTACTTGCTTTCAACCCTGCCAACGACGATATCTCATTCTTTCTAAATAGATTTGAACTTTCATGCGAATCTCATTAGATAGACAAGACGCAATATGTTGCACAACTTATGAACATACTTAAGGGTGAAGCTTTGAATTCTATAAGTATGATGGAAGGTCCTGACAAGTATAACTATGATGTTGTCAGAGCGGCCTTATTAAAAAAATACCAACTAGATGAAGAAGGTTATCGCCTACGCTTTAAGTCTCTATTGCCAGAGACAGGGAAAGGTTTTTCAGACTTTATATCAATTATTCGCCTTACGTTTTCACGTTGGGTTGAACTTTCAAAAACTCAACACACATATGAAGCCCTTATGGACTTACTGCTTCGTGACAAAGTTATGTCGTCAGTGAATAAATCTTTTCTTTCCTTTCTACATGAGCTAAAACCTCCAAATTTGAAAGAGATGGAACAATACTGTTGCCAATATGTCACGGCACATCCAAATGTAACGGTTAGCAATTCTAAAGTCGAAGAAGGTTTACCTGTGGCTTCAGCAATGCCATATGGTCCTAATTTTCGACGCAAATTTCAAAATGCTCAGCGCAACTTTGGTAGAAGGGATAATCGTAATTTTGGACAGAACCAAGGGGGTCCATCACGTATTGATTCTTCTTCAAGGAAATGGAGGCAGTTTAACGGTCGTCAACATTTTAGTTCCAACAATTATGGAAATTTTCGTAGGGGTAACTTCAATAGAAACTATCAACCCTATAATAATTTGTCTCGGATACAACAAAACCCATTTAATAGATATTCTGATCAAAGGGGAAATAGTAATCGCGACAATGCAAACTGGGGTTCAAATCAGAACAATAGTTTCAATAGAGCAAATAACAATGCTCCCAACAGAGATAATAGCCGCGATAGATCGCAATACGACGGTAGATCTCCAAATGATAGATCGTATCGCCATGCTAACTCTGCTCAACTAGAATCCCAGGGTGTTAATGATCAAGGTAACAATAATAATAGTGTCTCTAATGTTACTGCTTGCTCTGCTTTCGATTTCGAGAGAGCATCTCAGTGCCCGGGGTGCACAACCTTGTTCTAACCTAAAGCTATAACTACCTTGAGTTGCGGTCATCCTCTACCTGCTCTTCCTGTTGCAGCTGCGCATGACGGAAGAGGGTCTCTTATTCTACATAAGGGTTTCGTGAATAATGATCCAGTCTCAGTTCTTTTTTATTCTGGATGCACAACTGTTGGGATTAGACAGTCTTTAGTCCATCCATCTTGCGCGACAGGTAATATGGTGAAATGTGTGACATTCGGTGGGACAGTCGAGACTTTTCCGACTGCCATAGTCCACATTGCCACACCGTTTTTCACTGGTTATATACACGCATGTTTGCTCAGAGTACCTATCGCCGACCTTACTGTCGGACAGATACATGGTGTAAAGGTTTGTACGCCGGTACAAATTGCTGCTTGGGAACGGCAACATCACCTTACTGATACAACCTTAACGGCTGTGCCAAAATCTTATCAAGTGATACATTCTGCTGATTTGGTGAAATCTTGCAGTATTGATGATACGATTGTTCATCATAATAATTTTGGTGCTTCTTTTAGCCCAGTTTGACATACTTCAGTACGTCGGAACTCTAACTTTGATCCTTCTTTAACTACTATTGTAGAAGAAGATCCTTCGATTTTGTTTGACACTAACTTCATCGCTACGACTGAATTTATATCCAGTCACGTTGATTGCAACTGCGTTGCTGCAATGCCTAGCGTTTTCTTTGCCACAGGTACGAACTTAATTGTTAGTACATATCTCTACCTTATGAATTTCTTTACTTTTCTTACTGGGCCGGTTAGCTCAGTATCTTCGTCTTTTACGACTTTTTGTCGTACTTACTGCTTTTCTTTTAAACTTCGACGTAGGTCCAAGTTTACTACTTGCTGCTTTTACATCTTTATTCTGTGTTTCTTGCTTTCTTCCTTGCCCAGTACTCAGGTTATGACTTCATTTGAGCCTGTGAGATCTACGCCATTGTCAACCTCATTTCCTTTGTCTTATGCAAAATCTCATATTGTCAGCCATAATTACACTCTTACAGACTTTTCTACACCTAGGGGTTTGTTCCAATGGAACTTCATGCCTTTCGGCCTTGTTAATGCCCCAGCTACTTTTTTACGCATGATGCGTCGTATCCTTTCACATCGTCCAGATGTTATTGCGTACTTGGACGATATTTGCCTTTTTAGTGATTCTTGGGAAGATCACTTTCAAGGTCTTTCTGAACTTTTGTCTACTCTACGCTCTCATAATTTGACGGCAAAGCCTATGTTGGGTTTAGCGACATTTCTTTTTTGGGTCACTGGGTTGGTCAGGGTCTCTTGCGGATGGAGGACTACAACACTTCTAAAATTCTTAACATCACTACTCCTAAGACGAAGAAGCAAGTCCGTAGTCTCTTAGGTTTAATCCAATTCTATGGAAGATTTATTCCAAATCTATCGTCAATCATGGCACCTCTCTCAACCTTATTGAAGAAGGGGTCACCTAATATGGTACACTGGTCCCCAGAATGCCAATCCTCATTAGACAAGATTAAGACACTATTTTCTTCTCATCCTATCTTAAGACTACCCACTGCAAATAAGACTTTTATTCTTCGCAGTGACGCCTCATCAACAGGGATCGAGGCTTCATTGATGAAATAGTATTCTGAAACTTTGCATCCAGTGATGTATGTCTCTAGGAAGCTGACTGCAGCAGAACGGAATTACTCTGTACTAGACCGAGAATTATTAGCTATGGTCTGGGCGATTCTTGAACTTCAGAGAATCATTCTTGGCGCGCATTTCATAGTAGAAACCGACCAAAAAGCCCTCACAGCTATACAGAGTAAGGACTTGAAGAGCTCAAGATCCACTCGTTACGCTATTGCTCTACAGCCTTTTCACTTTTCAGTACGAGCTATTCGAGGTTCGGATAATGTGATGGCAGACATACTGTCTCGATGCCCACATGATTCTACTTGACTCTCATTTTCTAGATCTTCTTATAGATTTCGGGGTTATTTATATACTCACGACGCTGTTGTACATTAACACTCTGTTAGTACATTTTTTATGACCCTGTTTAATTCATAATTCTAAATTAGTTTGTACTACTTTCTCTGTTACCTTTTCTAGTGTAACGGAGGAAGGTTTGATTATCACCATACATGGGCCGGAAGTTTACACAGCCACAGTTGGTAGGTTTACTGTAGAATTAGCTGTTGTATATCATAACATCTTACCTTTACCAAACAGAGTTTTTCATTTGTGTTTTTTTCACAGCGTATGCTTTGCTATGAGAGTCTCAGCTACTTTATTATATGTTTGAGATTTTTACCATTGGAATTTTCGCAAGAATTGCCATTCCTGTGGAACCAGTTTGTCGCCTCTCTAGATGTTTTTGGGCTTCTGACTGACAGGATGCTCATGGATCATTAGAATTTGTCGTTATATGGAACTTATTTGAGATAGTAGATAATATTGTATATGTATTTTACTATAATATAGCGTATTAGATAGTATTATATTAGGATATGATGTAACTTCTTTATGATAATGCGTTGGTTCATCGTTATGCACCATTGCATTACTATATTGTTCGTATACTTCTGAGTTTTGAAATGATGAACGTATTACTATGGGAATGATTATACTATTTTGACTTGATTAATCATTGCGATTCATTTAAATATTGTACTTTTTGAGAAATATGAAGACGTGAGAGAATGTTTTTTTTTCTGGCATTGTAATATTTTTTCTTTCTCGGCGCGTGATTGTGCGCTAGAGGTAATTGTATACGATATTGGTACTTTGAGAAGATTTTTTTTTTTGAGGTTGTGATGTATTTGTTCCTCACCCGACGCTTGATTGTGCGTCAGCTATAGCCATGTATAATGGTGTTGTATATTTTGATGTCCATTATCAGCTCAACATTTGTACTCCATGAGCGTATTAACTTGGTTGTCATGTACATTAAGCTATTTTCTTTTTTTCTTTTTAGATGATAGCTAATTATTTGCTCTTTAATGTAGATTATCATTGTTTCTTGTAATCTATGCTATTGTACTATAATGGTATTCATTGATATAATGCATTGTTTTATGTGATTGTTTACCATGATATATCATTATTTTCTCAATTCGTATTGCACTGCTTTCTTTCATTGCTGCTCACTCCTCTAGTATTTCATCTGGTCTTTGCCCTTTTCACTTATGATGTCATAACTAGTCTATACTTTATATAATTCATATTTCTTTGAAGTTGTTGATCATCGTATGCTTATCTCATTATCCGTCTAGACTTTACTTCTTCTGTACTTTACACTTACTCCTATCACTTTTGTTCATGACTTAATATTATATATTCGTAGCTGTAGAAATTAGTATGCTATCGCCCTCTAATTTTTGTTTGATGTATTTAAAAAAATGATTATATCATTCCCCCCCCCCCCCCCCCGGGGGCGGTGTAATATGTTAAATCGTGTTTTGGTCTAGGGGAGATAATACGTTTAAATACTTGTATATACAGACTGGATTGTTGCTATCTCACTTGAGTAGCTGTTTGTGTGTTCGCGAATCTTTGCAAATGTTCTGGATACAGAATGGCCCAGAACATGGGTGAACGCAATTCACCTCAAGCGCTGAATTCGCGCTGAGATTAATTTGTGAGCTGTTTTTTTTCCTTTGAGCGGGGGAATTTATCGTGTCAGTCGACATGCGGAGATAGCTCTGAAAAGGGGTTGACGTTTTATCGTCAGTGTGTCCCCGAATATATTATATTTGGCAGTGAAAGGATATTTGAGATTTCCTAAAGTATTTTCTAAAAGCCATGGAGATGAGGCTTATATTTTTGTATACCGCAGAACGTACATTATTGGTGAATTTTCAGGCCATAGATAGGCCAGTATATATGCATAACTTCGATGGGGATATTTTTGAAGTTTCGACAAAGTATTGCTGGGAATGTGTTTTCTCCCATGAACTGTATTAACTCAGGCCTTGAGGTACGTTGATTCAGACGATAGAGTTATTATTGTATACTGCGACATATGCAGTACCCCTTTTGTATGAATAATTTGATCATGAAGTTTATGATGGTGAGCTGCCATACTTATGCAGCCGTTGTGCTTGGATTTTTATGCTATGCACTTAACTACCTACGGATTTGATGTTTACCTGAAGTGTCATATATTTGATCGTCTTCTTCTTCTTCTTCTTGCGATCGCATCTTTGATGATTACACCGTCAGACGAGTTCTCATGATGAATTCGACTGTTGTTTGAAGTTCCTCTTTAACTCCATATAGCTTTGAGTTTAGTGTTGAGTCATTCGGCCAGTATATCTTTCTTAACTGGTCATACAGAGGACAGTCCTGTAGAACATGCTCAGCAGTTTGTTCGTTTAATCCACATGTGCACAGTGGTGAAGCAGACAATCGTAGCTTGTGCATGTGTTTATTCAGTTATTTATGCCCTGTCCTGAGTCGAAAAATAGTTGTCTGTCCCTGCCGGTCAAGAGTGTGATAGTCGTCTTTGGGTTGGTTCTGTTCTCTTCTGATAGTCTGGATAGCTCTCTTTTTCTCAAAGTATGTGACTTCATTATCTTCTTGTTCACATTCTCCTCCCTTTTTTGCAAGTTTATCTGCCTTTTCATTTCCGGGTACACCACAATGAGATGGTACCCACTGAAGTATGGTTCTCTTTTTGGCAGCTACCTTGTTTAGTTCATTTCTCAGATGCGGGAGTTTACCACCCTTGAGAGCTTGCAGGACAGACAGTGCATCTGTGAGGATGACTACCTGGTGGCAGTCAGAGTTGGTGTTATAAATCATATTTGCAGCTTGCTCTAGAGCTTGAACCTCAGCTGTATAGTTGGAACAGAATTTACCAGTGGGAATGTGCCTAGTCTCATAGTGGTTGTCAGGATATGAGATAAAGATACCGGCACCTCCATTCCTAACAGCATTAGTTGCTGATCCATCTGTATAGGCATGTATCCATGATTGATCGGGATAGCTTTCTTGGATCATACTCAATGTAGCAGTTCGTTTTTGCAGATCATTATACTCACATCCACTTGTGAGACCACTGACTGTTGTATTAATTTGGAGGGCACTGCTGGCCTGCTCCCATGGTACAGGGTATAGGGTGGGCTTCAGTGGTGTTGTCTTCATGGATAGGTCTTCTTGATGCTGTCTTATAAGTCTTTTCCCCCGATGCACAAAGCTGCTACGCTTTAGACGTCCCAATGCCAGATCATCTAGTCTTGCCTTCATTGGGTGCATTGGCATACTGTTGTACTTTTCCATCTGGATCATGGTTTTTGTGTCTCTTCTATGGGACAATGTCTGTAATCCAGCAACCTTCTGCATCTCTGTTATTGGTGTAGTTTTCATGGCTCCTGTAATGAGCCTGAGAGCTTGATTTTGCACCTTGTCCAAAGACTGCAGATGTGAGTTAGCAGCTGATGACCATGCTGCTGAGCTAAACTCTAAGTGTGGTCTTATTACTCCATTATAAATCTTCTTTAGATTTCGTTCATTTGCTCCCCAGTTGGTACCTGCTAATTTTCTGAGTATGCCTAGTCGTCTTCGGGCCTTTCCTTCTGCATTTTCAATATGCTTATTCCATGTAAGCCTTTGGTCAAATGTCACCCCAAGATAGGTGGGGTAGCTTTCTTCCTTGATCACGGTTGTCCCTAGGTGTATGTTAGCTGATTTGTCCTTGGGGGCGAGGGAGAACAGTGTTGTGGAGGTTTTGTCTGTGTTTATTGTGATAAGCCATTTCTCTGCCCATGACACTAGCATGTCTGCTGCCCGCTGCATTCTATAATTTGCTGTGGTGACATTTTCATCAGCGCACCAGAGTACTAGGTCATCTGCATATAAGGCAGCTTTAACTCCTGCAGGGAGATCTTTCACCAGGTCATTGATGTAAACAAGGAAGAGTGTTGGGGAAATTACTCCTCCTTGAGGTACCCCCTGATGGAGCAACACTTTTCTGCTCTGCAGACCGTCAAGAGTGACTCTAGTTCTCCTGTTATGCAAGTATGACTGGATCCATTTCATCATGTTGCCTTGGATTCCACTTCTCCTAAGTTTTGCAATGAGGCCATCTTTCCACACCTTGTCAAAGGCCTGCTTGAAGTCGACCCAGATCGTTAGGACCTTTTTCTTCTCCTGGAAGGCATCTTCTATTGCTTGAGACAAGTAAGTAACTTGGTCTTCTATACTGTAGCATTCTCTAAATCCAACTTGTTCCGGCACCAGGATCTGCTCAGACTCTAAATACCATTTCAATCTGTGGTTGACTATTCGCTCCATAGTCTTCCCAACACAGCTTGTGAGACTGATTGGCCGGTAACTTGCAGCCTCGGTCTTACATTTCCCTTTCTTTAGTATGGGTATTGTGATGGCTTCTCTCCATACTTGGGGTACCGTTCCTTTCAACCAGCTGTGGTTGAATATCTCAAGCAGTTTTGTCTTTGCTGCTGAGCTCAGATTTACTAGCATTTCGTTGCTGATTTTATCTGGGCCGGGTGACTTTTGAAACTTAAGCTTGGAAATAGCCTTCTGTAGTTCTCCTAGTGTGATGGGTTCCCTCATTGGGGCAGGAGTATCTGTCTGTCCCATGGTTGCCAGTATTTCTTTTCTTATCTCTCTCTGATGGTCTATGTTAATGGGTAAGTTGCTTTCTGAACTGTATCTTCTAGCAAACAAGTCTGCAGCTTGTTTTCCTCTGAAAAGTTTGCCACCTTCATCCAATGTGATAGTCTGCCTTGGTGAGGAATGCTCTTCATTTAGAGACTTGACTAATCTCCAAAGTTTCCTGCCGTCTTTCTCAAGGTTCAGCGATGCCGTTTTAGTTCTCCAGCTTTTCCGCTTTTCTTCTAGCTTTGTTCTCTGAAACTCTGCTACAGCCTTTTTCCATTTGTTGTGAGTTTCAAGTGAAGGCTGAGATTCTGCGTCCTTTCTAGCCTTGTCCATAGCTTCCTGACGTTCTTGGAGTGTGCTGGACCAGTATGGTATGTAGTTACGCCGGCATCCTTTGGGAATGGTTTCTTTTGCAGCTTGTAGTATGCATCTGTTGAAGTCTTTTACCACTTCATTAATGTCTCTGTTCTGTACCTTGAGGGTAGACAGCAGCGTGTTCACCTGATGCCTGGATAAACCCCAGTTGGCTTTTTTGTAGTTCCATCTTGTAATGGCTGGGCCTGTACTGAGAGTTGCACTCTGGACAGTAAGAAAGATTGGGCGATGGTCGCTTCCCCCTAGTTGGTCTCCTACTTCTCTACTAATAGATCCAGTTATATCTGGTGTGGAGAAGGCAAGATCTGGTGTTGAGGTTGTGTGCCATCCTCTGGAGTAGAAGGTAGGAGTATCTGTGGCATTATTGACTAGGATTAGGGAGCGATCATCTTGCCAAGTTTCAACCTCTTCACCTCTGTGATCCAGATGGTTATAGCCCCAGCTCTGGGAGTGGCTATTAAAGTCTCCAACTGCTATAAAGTTGGTGGCTGGTACCTGTATAGAGCTGAGACTCAGGGGTTTGTTGTTCGGACAGTAATAGTTCAGGAGTTCTATTTCCATCTTGTCTACCTTTATCTGCAGCAGCTGATATTCTGCTCCATCCATGAAGGTTTTCCTTTCGTGTGCAGGAATGTTATTCCTTACAAGAGTAAGTACTCCTCCTTTTCGTCTATCTTTTCTGTCGGATCTGAAGCATTGATATCCCCTTATTTTAAAGGTTTGATCTGCTTTCAAGTGAGTCTCTTGGATACAGCAAACACTGACTTGCTTCTCATACAAGATGTTTTCCAGCTCTGTCTTTTTGCTGTATCCAGCCTGCTTGCTGTTCACTCCCTCTGCATTCCAGTGCATCATGACAAGTGGCACTCTGGGTTTCTCTTTTTCTGTTTTGTTTTGGTCAGTAGTTCTCCTCCGCCGTCTGTTGACTCCACAAGACGGTCTAGAGGGTCCTCCAGTAGCTGAGGGTGGGCTCTGTCGAGGCTCAGAGCCCGGCACTGCACCTGCCTGGTGGAGCTCCACAGGGCGAGCACCAGAACGAGATTTATTTGACGGTGTACTCTCCATAGAAAAAAAAAAAAAAGCGAGTTGCATGATACTGTGGTTTCCGGTGCGCCTTCTGGCCCAGTATCTACGACTTTAGCACCTGTTCAACGGGAGAGTGGGCTCATCCCTAATCTGTTTATGTTCCCAGTAGTAGACTATTCGCAAGCAGCCTGGGGGTGTCACTGCTCTGCGCGGACCTTGTTTACCGAGGCGGCGTCCGAGCTCGTATGGTGAAAATATGGTTGCGTTATCTTCAAAATAGCCCTGTCTTTCCCATGGCTTTTCTGCCATCCTGCAACTTTGAGTTAGGGAGTTCTGAGCTCCAGTCTCTTTCCCAGGCATTTTATCCTGGCCTGGCACGCATACAGAGGACCCCACTTCTGGTTCTAAGTTAGCAGTTGGGGATAGGTGGGGTAGCACACTGTGCATTCCCCGTCATCCAGGGGGCTCTCCAACTATGCAGAGCTTGCACAATGCTGTGCTCTGGTTCTAGGCTCTCCCAAGGAATCCTCACGTCCTGCACAGAGCCACTTCCCGATACCCACCACCTGCCAACCCTCCATTGTAGAAATCTCCTGCATGCGGCCATCCAGTCAAGAGCCAGTATTAAGTCTGGTGCCCAAGTGATCCCCCCAAGCTCAGTGTGCAATGCTGGGTTCTCATCATGCTGCAACACAGGAGGGATTGTGATGCTCAGCCATCTCTCTCAATTCTGCACCGATAAGTGACATCGGGGACTTAACTGTGCCTCAGTACTGGGAGGCCCCGTTTCCGGGTACACCACACACAGCCAATTGAGGCAACGGTCGCCGTGGGCGTGTGTTAAGGTATTTTATTGGCATGGTCTGCTAGAGGTTAACAGCATAAGATTAATAGGTGACTACGTTTAATATAATGTAAATAATTGTTAGTTAGTGTACGCGATACACACGATTGATTATGACGTGTATGCGTTGGTATGTCACGCACCGTGACTAGGTTACCACACCCTTTTCTTAGATGACCGTCAAACGGATAAGACGTGTCCTATAATCCTTCCAGTGGTAGGCATGATATTGCCGTACATATGTTATTGCAGTACGGACATGGGTCAGTCCGATATTCTTATGAAGAGAGGAATGTATCGAGGTTAGTAATTTTAACTAAAGTCAAGGAAGGATGAAATTATGGTCCACATTCGTTTTATATCGCCAGACGTCTAATCTCATTGTCGGCCGTTGGATGTCCCAACCGCGCGTACATATAGTTACGACGTTCTGACTATAGTGTTGCATATTATTGGACCAGGACTATAATGCATGGATAGCATTTATGATGTATGATTCAATTCTAATATATAATGTTTTCATAATCAACCTCCATGGACTGTCTACTGTTTGAAATGTATATTAAAAATTGTGTGGACTCGAGAAGAGACTTATCACGTTCATTGAAGTTACCAATTCAACAATTATGATACTGAGTTCAAACCTTGTGACAGACAGAAAGTATTAACTCACATTCGCGTAACTATTCCAACAATAGCACGATCAAGAATTAATGAATCAAATGACCAGAACTAAGAAGCTTATTGAATCAATGAGAAACGGTGGCTTTCCACAACGACCACTGAAATAGAAGACGGGGCCGCAACAACAATAAAAGAAGTGAATCGTATAAAGCCCCGCAACAAAGTGGTTGCCATTGCTGGGGAACGAAGGAAGAAAGAAATTTTTCTTGTTTACATACTTTCACGGACTGTTTACGATTACAAGAAAACGTTCAAGTCACATGATTTCGAACATGACGTGGCTTGTGTAACTATGCAAAAATCAGTGACGTCACAATATTCCGTGTACAAGCCAACGATCGAAGGACGATGCCAGCTCACCTAATGTTTCATTCAAGAATACAACTTCTCAGTAGATCATAGGATTGAAAAGACATTATTTACCAATAAGGAGCAAACAGTCCTATCCTCTAGTCTAGGCCGTTGGTGAAGATCGCATCGGACGACGGGTTAAAAGATAAGTCTCAGTTCGTGACTGTTGTCATTCATAAGAAACATCACTGAGTCTAATTCACATTTTGCAGGCATGTCCGTTCTATATATTTTATATGCACGTTATATTTGTTTTCATTGTTTGTGCTGTGCCTAATTTGTGGGAGGTTGGAGTGGAGATTCAGAATGAATAAATTATGGCTCTACGGATTGCCGATATTCATTCTGAACGGTCTTTAGGGTAGTGAATTAAATCGCATTTCGCGGAGAACGCGTCGATGACATTTCCGGGGCTTGTTTCGTTCGGGACTGCATTTAATTCACAGTATATGTTAGATGTCTAGTTTGGTGAAATAATCGGTGTATTTTATCGTATTCAGTTTAAATTTTATTTAGTTTGGTAACAATGTTAGTAAGCTATCTTGTTCTTTCTGATCTTGCTATTATTCAGTTCATTTTTTTTTTTGTATAACCGTCAATGAGTCCATGTTTGCGTCATTAATTTTTGTGTACGCAGATTTAACTCTATATTCAGTTAACCTTCACCCTACTCTATATTTCCGGTTTGCAGATTTGGTTTCATAATATCAATTTTTATTGTAGAAACGTCTTGTTTCGTGATAATATGGTTTGTTTATCCTTGGTTTACCCATCGTATTGTATGTCCTCATTTCATCTGTTCATGATTTAATATTAATAATATAATTTCTTGCTTAATAAGAGTGTATATGAATATAATTAAAATTTTATGACTTTTAAGGAGAATTAGGGACTTTGCACCATTTTGCAGTGGTAGTCCAAGAAATGGGCGATGCACTTTATAGCTCATGATTAAGGCATAATATAATAATAATATATATTTATAAAATAATTTGACTTTTTAGTCTGTCCTGCATATAAAGGACATAGTGTATATTATTTGGTACATTTTTTCCATTACTAAATGATTTACTTAGCACATATCACTGACTGAATGATATAATACTTGAGGAATAATACTATTTATTATTAGGTGCATGATAGTAATTCAGCACCCGAAATATATAAATATCATAACTATTTATGATATATTAACGAGTATATATGTAATATTTTCCCAACATAGTATGTCTATGTATGGAATCTACAAATAATAGTTAGATAATATTACAATTAATTAAATTGAACATTCCCAGATTAAGTTCAATAATATTATGATTGTTTATATCGACTATTCATAAATTGAATAAGTACAATAATTACGTAGAATTATTGGTGATTATTACATAACCATTACGTACAATATTAACGTCAAGATGCTTAACTTAGACTATTTTATTAAAAATGGTAAAGATTTTGGAAAAAAAGGAGAACTTCTCGAGGCTTATGCATTGGCTGAATTTGCAAAATATAAAGCAGAGATGGAAGAACTCGAGAGAAAGGAAGCTGAAAAGAAAGCCATTGCTAAAGCAGAGATGGAAGAACTTGAAAGAAAACAGGCGGAAAAGAAGGCAGAATTAAGACAAGAAGAAGAAAGAAAGATAGCAAGAGATGAAATCATACGGATTGAAGAAGAGAATATATTGAAACGACAAGAAATCATACTGCAGCAAGAAATGGAATTGCAACGACTTAAATTAGAAACAGCAAAACTTAATTCACAGGGCGCTGCAGCAACCCAAAATGATACTGCTCAATCTGGATCTTCATCCACACGACTTAAATGTAATTATTACTTTAAGCTGCCTCCATTCAAGTTACACGTAGATGACCTTTCATCGTGGCTCGCGCGCTTTGAGGACATATGTAAGGTGAATAACCTTGACAAAGCGGCATGGGCACTGAAACTTAAGGAATTTCTAGATGGCGAACCTGCAAGTGCAGCACAAAATATAGATCCAACACTATCAACAGACTATGAGGCCATTAAGACGTTGTTACTACGTCGTTTCCACTTGAACGAAGAGGCATGTAGATTGCGTTTTAAAAGTTTGTTGCCAGATAACAATAGAGATTTCACAGGTTTTATTGCTAACATACGCAATACTTTTAACAGATGGGTTGAACTGGCAGGTGTCAACAAATCCTACGACAAGTTAGTCGATTTGTTATTGAGGGATAAAGTATTATCGTCTGTCAGCCCACCATTCTTTGCTTATCTGCAAGAAAGAAAACCAGAATCTATTGATGAGTTAGAAAAAATTTCTTTAAATTACTGCACAGCTCATCCGAATGCTAATATTTCTGGCACATTGATAAGAGAACCACTTCCTGTAGCCTCCAATATGGCATATCATAATCATAACAAACCTAGAACACACAGTGTAGACAGGGGTAGGTTCAAAGGAAACTATGACATTAATTTTCATAAGGGACAGAATAACTTTAACAATAACTTTAATAGAGGACGACAACAAACCAGAAACTATTCACCTCAGTCAAGAAATAACAGTAATCCACGTAACTCAAGTTATAATCGATCATATAACTATAATAATGATTACAAGTGGAACAATAGCGATAATTATAACTCGAGACATCGAGATAACAGTTACAATAGAGGACAACGGGATAATTCATCTAATTATTCTCGTCATCGTTCTCATTCTCGTAGATCGACAACTTATAACCATAATACAGGGGCAGCTGTTACTACTGCTACAACCCCTAGGGTTCAGAGTTCAACTACTGATAACAAAGTACAGTCATCGTCTACTTGTTTTGCAATGAATTATAACGTGGCAAATAGTTGCCCAACATGTAATCTTATATTTCAGAAAGCAAAAGAGACAGTTCTGAACTGCGGTCATATTCTACCAGAAGTCAGTCTAGCAGTCAATGACGGAACAGGATCACTGATCTTCAACAGAGGAAAAGTTAATGGATCCATCGTCTCAGTCTTAAGGGATTCGGGGTCGACCACGATCGGAATACGTCAGACACTTGTTCATCCAAATTGTGCAACTGGAGAACATGTCAGGTGCATGACCTTTGGGGGAACCATAGAATATTATCCAACAGCTATTATTTACATTGACACACCTTTCTTCACAGGCAATGTTAAAGCATGCATGTTAAGAAACCCAATTGCCGACCTTATGGTGGGATGCATACACGGGAGTAAAGATTGCACACCAGATGAGATTATTCAATGGGAAAAAAATAATCTATACATCGGAAATGCAGCAATAACCAGAGCACATACAAAACAATTAGAGACTATAGACACGGAAAACAAGGAAACAAATGATCATGAAAATATCGAGATTCATTCTGCTATTGACCGAGTATCATTTGCTGCAAAACAGAGGGAAGACAGGTCACTAACAAAATTTTTTACGCTGGTCAACAAAGATGACAATCTTTCTAGGAACAAAAATGATAGTCAGTGGTTTAGTATTAAAAATGACATTTTATTAAGATGTTTTATGGATAAAACTCAGATAAGACAACAATTCATGGTACCTTTTGCTTTTAGGCGGTACATACTTCAACATGCACATGATTCTAAGTGTGCAGGTCACATGGGTTATACTCGTACACGTTCACGAGTATTATCTTCTTTTTTTTGGCCGGGAGTATCACGAGATATTTCACAGTACGTACGCTCCTGTACGATATGCCAAGAAGTGAAAGCACGGGGAGCCTTTCACACGGCGCCTATTCAGGCTTGTGATATATCGGTGAGACCTTTCGACAAAATGGCCATTGATATCATTGGCCCACTTTTACCATCAGCCAGAGGACATAGGTTTATTCTCACTTGCATCGATTTATGCACACGATGGCCAGAAGCCATCCCATTAAAAAACAACCACCACCACAGATGTAGCTGATGCACTACACTTGATCTTTTCTAGAGTAGGTTTTCCTAGAAAACTTTTGTCAGATCATGGTTCTCAATTTATATCTGAGACTATGACGGAGGTAATGAAGACTTGGCAAATAGATAGAAACCTCAGCAGCATTTATCACCCAATGAGTAATGGTGCTGTAGAAAGACTTAACCGTACACTCAAACAAATGCTACATAAAGTTACAGTTAACCATCCACAGGACTGGGACAGAGTGCTACCAGCGGTGTTATTCGCTTATCGAGAGGTGCCAAATGAACAAACTGGCTTCTCTCCGTTTCATTTAGTCTTTGGCGCTCCTCCAAGAGGTCCTATGGGACTGATAAAAGATTTATTAATCGATTCTGAGATGACTCAGGACACTCAGTCATCCTATGAATATGTAATTAATCTCCGGAATAACATTATTGATGCCTGTAAAATGGCAACAGCTTCATCTGAGGCTGCGAAAGAGAAAGCTAGAACTTTCCAAAACAGTAATAGACGATTACGTCAATTATTTCCAGGAGATCAAGCTTATGTGTTATTGCCACATAACAATAATAGACTACTAATCTCGTGGAATGGTCCTTACCAGGTTATCAATAAGATTTCTGATGTTGATTATGTCCTGGACATTAAGGGACATCACAAAATATTTCACATAAATATGCTCAAGCAATTTCATACTCGACCTGAACATCTACAAGCTATTTTTCATGAATTAGATGACACTTTCAGACCTACATGTCACTATTCTAATTTATCCGTTATCCAGGAAGAAGAATCTTCTTTTCCTGAGGTACAGTTAGCTTTACCTGTACCTGTAGTACAATCTAGCGAATCTTGGCGGGACGTAACCATCTCTTCGTCGGTTACACCGCAACAGCATCAAAAGATTGCTGATCTGCTACAATCTTATCCAGATGTGTTGACCGATGTTCCAGGTCGCACATCAGTCATTAATCATGACATCACTCTTAACGATGATACTCCAATTCGGGTTCATCCTTATTCTGTTCCTATACACTTTCTTACTAAAACTACTAAGGAACTTGAACAGATGTTATCTTTAGGAATTATCGAAACTAGTAATTCCCCATTTTCTTCTCCATTAGTTATTGTCCGAAAGAAGGACAATAACATTAGACTATGCGTCGACTATAGAAAATTAAATGCACAAACGATAGTTGATAGCGAACCACATCCACTTCTCGATGACTTACTGCCACGTCTATCGACAGCAACTATATTTACTAAGATAGACTTAACTAAAGGTTATTGGCAGATACCACTAACCGAAAAAGCAAAATACTACACAGCGTTTTCAACTCCGCTAGGTCTATACCAGTGGAACGTGATGCCTTTTGGGCTTGTTAACGCTCCAGCTACCTTTGTTCGCATGATGCGACACATTTTTTCAGGTAGACCAGACATTATTACATATATAGATGACATATGCTTGTTTAGTTCATCTTTTGAGGAACATTTTTTGGGTCTTGGATACGTTTTTGATACCTTGAGAAGGTACAAGTTAACTGCTAAACCTACAAAATTACAGGTAGCATTTCATGAGATCACTTTTTTGGGTCACATTATTGGAGCTGGATATATCCGAACATTACCCAGTACAGTTTCAAAAATTTTAAACATTTCCGTTCCTCAAACGAAGAAACAAGTGAGAAGCTTGTTAGGTCTAGTCCAATATTACAGTAGATTCGTACCTAACTTGTCATCCATCACTGCTGTATTGTCCTCATTACTAAAGAAGAACATGCCAGTGAAGGTGACATGGACTGACGAATGTGACAGAATTTTTCGGCAAATAATTTCTATATTTTCAAATCCACCTATTTTGAGATTAATTGATGCTTCTAAAAAGTTCATTCTTCGTACAGATGCGAGTAACTACGGAATTGGCGCATGTTTGCTCCAATACCATGACGACATCCTCCATCCAAACTTGTACGTGTCACGAAAACTGAAACCACCAGAAGTGAAGTACTCTACGGTTGATCGCGAACTCTTAGCCGTCGTGTGG
Organism: Oreohelix idahoensis; assembly: GCA_024509875.1. Taxonomy (NCBI): domain Eukaryota; kingdom Metazoa; phylum Mollusca; class Gastropoda; order Stylommatophora; family Oreohelicidae; genus Oreohelix; species Oreohelix idahoensis. Next base: position 107,683 of record JAMPIV010014144.1, read on the forward strand.
GCGATAACCAAGTTAGAAAAATTCCTACTGGGAGCCCCTTTTGTAGTACAAACCGATCAAAGGGCCGTAGCATCACTACAACGAGCAAATCACAAGAGTCCAAAATTGACCAGATTTGCTATACTCCTCCAACCCTTCGAGTTTTCAATCGAGTACATCACAGGATCCGACAACATCTTGGCAGATACATTATCTCGAAATCCTAATGATGTCGATTCCTAATTTACGTTGTTTGTCGCAAAGACAATACTATGTACAGAGAAACTTAATCAAAGAACATAGCACCATCATTGCTTTTTGACACATGAATGAACCATTTACTCAGCTGCTTTCTATAGGCAAATTATACGCAAAGTGGCTGCAATCAATTGACACTATATTCGTCTTTACGCCGGGACTTTCCTGGTTTACATTTGTCACAACATTGTTTCAAAACACTTCGGAGAAAATAAATGACATTCCAGTCGAACTAATTCGTTATATAACGTGATTCAGAATACTTGAACATTTTGTCTAATGGAAATTCAAGGATCAAGACTACGAATGGATCTTCATATCCAATGTTAATTACTTTAATTTATTCTTTAAAACTAATCCACATTAAAATGACAAGTGAGTTGAATTTTAAAAAAAAATAAATGAAACTTAAAAAAATGAAAGAAAGAAAAGAAAACTCACATAATTCTTTGATTATATTCTTAGAATTACATGATTATATTGCATACTATTGTTTAAATTAGTTAGAAAGGTATTAATAACTTAATACTACACTTACTTGATGTTCAACACACATAACTTAGTTAAATTTATACACCATTTTTTTTCTTTCTCTAATTTATTCTTTATTTGTTATTATGTCTTTCTTTAACAGATCCTCTCATTTTTCTTACATTAGATTTTCAACAACTTATTCTTATTCCATACCTAGTATAGTTATTTAGTTTAATTTTAACACTTTAAATTAGTCTGACATGACATTTTATCACGACATATTTTAAGTTAATTAATTATTTAATTAGAGATCGACATTACCATTCTCTTTTAGTTCTTATTACCATTTATATTTATGTATGATATAAATAATGAATATATTACATGACTATTGGTTAGTCGACATGACCACGACATTGGTTCTAGACAGAACGTCGTAGGCCATATGCCGCAATCTCGTTAAATTTTTTTTTTTTTTGATATTGTTAACATATTGGTATTTTTTCAGATGGGTTTTTGTTAAAAAAAATCTATCTAATAGATTTTTTTTCCCCCAGTGGACAGGGAATTGTTAAGGTATTTTATTGGCATGGTCTGCTAGAGGTTAACAGCATAAGATTAATAGGTGACTACGTTTAATATAATGTAAATAATTGTTAGTTAGTGTACGCGATACACACGATTGATTATGACGTGTATGCGTTGGTATGTCACGCACCGTGACTAGGTTACCACACCCTTTTCTTAGATGACCGTCAAACGGATAAGACGTGTCCTATAATCCTTCCAGTGGTAGGCATGATATTGCCGTACATATGTTATTGCAGTACGGACATGGGTCAGTCCGATATTCTTATGAAGAGAGGAATGTATCGAGGTTAGTAATTTTAACTAAAGTCAAGGAAGGATGAAATTATGGTCCACATTCGTTTTATATCGCCAGACGTCTAATCTCATTGTCGGCCGTTGGATGTCCCAACCGCGCGTACATATAGTTACGACGTTCTGACTATAGTGTTGCATATTATTGGACCAGGACTATAATGCATGGATAGCATTTATGATGTATGATTCAATTCTAATATATAATGTTTTCATAATCAACCTCCATGGACTGTCTACTGTTTGAAATGTATATTAAAAATTGTGTGGACTCGAGAAGAGACTTATCACGTTCATTGAAGTTACCAATTCAACAATTATGATACTGAGTTCAAACCTTGTGACAGACAGAAAGTATTAACTTACATTCGCGTAACTATTCCAACAATAGCACGATCAAGAATTAATGAATCAAATGACCAGAACTAAGAAGCTTATTGAATCAATGAGAAACGGTGGCTTTCCACAACGACCACTGAAATAGAAGACGGGGCCGCAACAACAATAAAAGAAGTGAATCGTATAAAGCCCCGCAACAGCGTGATAGACGACAAACAGTGAAGAATGAGGCAAGAAAGCATTTAACCCATGAAGTGGGGGTGGATTGGTGCAGACCAGAGCATGTACCACTCGCCGGTGGGTTCTGCATCTACACCTATAGGGTTCCACCCACTCCTCAGCCCATTTAGTCTGGCCCCTCACCCAGGACCTGTCCGGCTTGGGTGACCCTGCCAGGAGTAAAACTCCCGCCGGCATAGCTCCCGGGATCATTGAGGCGCTCAAGCTCTCCAACCACGGCAAGGTAGGCTTACATGTGGAGAGATTTGATCGTGAACTGTAACCTGTGACAGTGTTATGTTGCTGATGTCCTCGTAACTTTGTAGTAATAAATATGTGGAACGTTCTTTGGAGTTACCCCAGTTCCTGACTTTTACATGTACTTTGATGTGTGTAATTCTGATTGACTTGATCTTGTACCTCACGGCATTCGCGTCCATTGACATCTACACACCCACACACATTTGGTCGGCCACCTGTAAGCCCGACATATGCTGATTGCCTTTATCAGCGCACCTATGATAACAGAACATTTATCTTCTTCTGGAACATTACCTATAAACCACAAATAATCGTTTTAAGTGATGGCCAGTTCCTACTCTACCAGTGGACATCAAATCATAAGTATTCATCAGGCACTGTACGAAGGATGGCCACCGACTGATCAAAGTGGAATCGATGTGTTGCTGCACTACACGACGCCACCAAGCGTGGTGGCCACTGAATGCTTTGACTGGCCGCTAAGGATCAAAGAAGAAGAAGTAGCACATTTTAGTGTTATCCGTGCGTTATAAACAGAGTGTGATAAGTTCCTATAGCAGATCAAAAGCGTTGAAGCCAATCAAGAAATGGAAAATGTCACGGCAAGGTGTTTGTCTATACAAAAATAATCTCTCAATCAAATTAGATGTAGAACTCCCTCAGCGAGAGATACTTTTCAAGCTCTGTTAAAGCTGACGATGAGAAATATCCCGTTCAACCTCTGATGGGTATGATTAGGATATATCAATCAATCAATACCCTTTAACTCCCCAAGGAGCATATGCCTTCAACAAACACATGCCAAGTCTTCCTGTCCTGTGTCATCCGCTCAAGTTTTCTCCATGTTTTCCCCATCATCTTCACCTCTGTTTCCAGTTCTCTTCTCCATGTGTTTTTTGGTCTACCTCTGCCTCTCTTTCCCTGAGGATTCCAGAACAAGGACTGCCTTGTAATGCTATCAACAGGTTTCCTCAATGTGTGTCCTATCCGTCGCCAGCGTCTTCTTCTCAACTCTTGTTCCACTGGCACTTGTCTGGTTCTTGTCATCAATTCCACATTTGTGACTTTGTCATACCATTTCAGTCCTTCTATTCTACGCAAGCACCCGTTTATAAAAGTCTGTAGCTTTTTGGCTGTTGTTTTTGTTGTTCTCCATGTCTCAGAGCCATACAATAGGACTGGCTTCACATTTGAGTTGAAGATTCTTATTTTCGTTTTGAACTTGATTTCTCTTGTTCTCCATGTGTTTCCCAATGCAATGGAAGCTCCTCTTGCTTTTTCTATTCTTTTTTTTATTTATTTCATTGTCTGTCCCTCCAACTTTATCTATATTACTTCCAAGATATGTATAAGATTCTACATCTTTTAGTGGTGTTTCTTCAAGTTCAACCTTGTTATCATTTCTTGCATTTATTCTCATAATCTTTGTCTTTTCACTGTGTATTTTCAGGCCCACTTGTTGTGACCTCTCATCGAGAATGTTCATTTTCTCTTGCATCTGATTATGTTATGGGACAGAAGAGCCAAGTCATCCGCAAAATCCAGATCATCAAGCTGTTTAGTCAGATTCCACTGCATTCCATTTCTGTTGCGTGATGTAGATGTTTTCATAACCCAATCTATTGCTAGTAAGAAAAGAAATCGAGACAAGAGGCATCCCTGTCTCATTCCCGTTCTAATCCTAAACGGTTCTGTAAGTTGCCCTTCATGAAGAACTCTACATGTCATATCTTCATAGGTCTTCTTTATTAAGTTAATGATCGTCATGGGAACTCCATAATGCCTCATCAATTTCCAAAGCGATTCTCTGTCTACACTGTCAAATTTATTTTTTTCATAGTCCACGAATCCGATGTATAGCGGTGAATTCCATTACAGACTTTGTTCAACTACAAGTATTATTCTCAATGTGGCTATCTGGTCTGTACAGGATTTTTTGTGTCGAAAGCCTGCTTGTTCATTGTTGCGAGTAATTTAAATGGAGGGGAAGTGATCCGGAAAATGTTAGGTGAGCAGATTAGATTATGAGTTACATTGCTTGATTAGCTATGATGTTAGGTTAAATTGTAATAGGGGAATTCTCTCGTATGTTCCAGAAATAAAGTTAGAAAGCGTGTGAACGCTAGTCAGTTCAATTGTGGAGGTTTATTCACTCCGAACTGTTTTGAGCTACGGGTGTTTAGCTATTTGTGGCTAGCCCGTGCAAGTAGTGAGACTGAGCGGTGTTTTTTGAACAGCCGAGTCTCGTGTGGTTTTGGGCGGGAGATGTGTGTTCCCGTGGGCAGTGAGTTTGTGGGCATCGACCGAAGTAGTCGGCCCCTGTATGTGTTTGAAAAGTATGCCTGTACAGTGCTGAAGATGAGAGGCCATTATTTTGTTTAGGCCATTATATTCTGAGAGAGGATAATTGTGAAATGTGAAGACACGTGGATAGGTGAGATTATTGCAAACTGCAGGATGTGCAGTACTGCGTGTATTTTGAAAGGTAATGATACATTAACTTATGTTATCACATAATCGCGCTGGGATGAGTGAAGGCGAGATTATTACAAACTGCTGGGTATGCAGACTTGTGAGAAATTGCTAGTAGGAGTCATCATATGTTTAGAGCGCTGATGTGAGAAGTATCTTGAGGAGGCCATATGTATTATTAGCACGGCGATGATGTCCGTTTGCTAAAAGGATCCACAAGTATTTTGAGGAGGCCATATGTATTGTTAGCACGGCAAGGATGTCCGTTTGCTAAAAGGATCCATAAGTATTTTGAGGAGGCCATTTATATTGTTAGCACGGCGATGATGTCCGTTGGCTAAAAGGATCCATGATTATAATATAGCGCTAATGTGAGGAGTATTTTTAAGGAGTCCCTTGATATAGTAGTATCTTGATGATTCTGAGAAGTGGAGGACTTTATTATTGTATTGCTGTAAACTGTAATTGACCATATGTGTATTCTATATTAACGTACTGTGTTGTGGTGTAATAAACCGTCATTAACTTTCACCTGCCGTTACACCATTCCATGCCACTGATGTGTGTACCTGTAGTGTGTGAATGTACCTATACACACCTCACTATTGCTGTAAACTGTAATTGACCATATGTGTATTCTATATTAACGTACTGTGTTGTGGTGTAATAAACCGTCATTAACTTTCACCTGCCGTTACACCATTCCATGCCTCTGATGTGTGTACCTGTAGTGTGTGAATGTACCTATACACACCTCACTTATGACACCAACACACAACCGTGGTATTAACAATGGTACCCTCCATATAAACATTAAATGATTTATCGGTGGTGGTTTTCAGTCTAAACGGATCTAACACCTACGTATTCGCGTTTATAGCCTGTATGGCGTAGTTTAGGATCATTTAGAAGTGCCTATGTGGCGTATATGATTCAGAAACTGTTACCTCAACGCTGGTGTGTATTTGTAGCAAGAGAGTAAATTAGGTCAGATTCTGGACCAGTCATTACAAGTGGGAACACTGAACTTTGTTATAAATGGCTCTGTGTGGGCGTGGCTTTATTCAACTGTACACAGGTATCAGCTGACTGCGCATATCCATCCTCATATCTTGGCGTGTGTAGCAACTAAGCTAACTTTATCAGTTAGTTTGTAGATCAAACAGCTGTTATCTGATAGCGACATTCATGCCATAATAGTTACAGTGCTTGTTCCAGTTTTTCCATATACAGATTCAACTATAGGTGCAGTATTTTGGAGAGTTCGTTTGCACGTATGCCTCAAGTCAAGATTTGCAGAGGTTGCCGTGCCCTGGTTCCTGTCATCTGATGCATTGTTTGAGCACGTTCTATTCTGTGGCAAGAACCTGAAGAGAAGACAGTCAAGTTCTTGTACCTTTCTGCAGTGGAGTGTTTTATATGTGCAGAACTTTGTGATATCCAGTGTCTTGGCGGAAAGGACGGAATTATATTCAGATAAGTGGTTTTGTATGTGTGTAAATTGTGCTACTTTTTGCATGTCGGCGAGCTTACCTATTCTTGAATACATCACTTATTCTGTTGAACTGTTGTTTTGTTGTCGATAATTATATCGATTGATTGTAGGAATATGTTGATGCATGATTAATGTATGGCTATATAAAGGTTCTATGTACAGGAATTGATGATACTGTAATTGAGAAATAATTGAATCTTCTTGAAAAGATAATTGATTTGGTATAGTGAAAGTTTAATTAATACATATATGGTTGACTAAGTTAGCAAGTCACAATGGATTGTGATATAGACCCTGAGGATATGAGGCCTTTATTAGAGTATCTGTTTCAAGAAGGGACAGATTTTCAGAGATTAAAAGGCCCAGAGCTTGAGGCACATGTTATGGACAGGTTTTGTCAGTGCGTCGAGAGCTCTAAGAGAGTTTGCTGATGATAGATTTCAGTCCATTCCTCATGTGAGTATGGCTAAGGAACCAGCGAGGTTGTTAGTTTTGGACCTTCGTCTGTTTTTGGACAATCATATTGGTATTAAACGTGATAACATATTGAAGATTATGCGTACGTTATTGCGCGACGGCATCCATAGTGACCAGAAAGAAGAGTTAAAGTACGAGAAGCAAATAGGAGACATAAAACAGAGTACACAGGAGCAAAGGGGAAGTTGCTTAAAAGGTACTGCTGAAGTGAATAAGCTACATAAAAAAGTGACTAAACTTACAGGTGATTTATGTAAATCAAATTCTGAGCTTGCTTGTGTTCGAGCAAAATTAGACTCGGCATTGTGCAAAATTAAAGAGATGGAAGCTCAGATGGAAAAAAAATGGCGAAGTTAGAAATCTGACTCAAGAAGTTCAAGAGAAGACGGAGATTTGTGGGAAATTAAAAGTTCAGATTAAGAAATATGAGAAGTTGTGTAATGAAACACTTACTGATCTGTTAAGTGACGATGCGATTTTTGGTCGCCAAATTAAAGAAAAGGATACCATACCCCTAGAGAAGGTTGATAGGCTTACGAATAGCCATGATATTGAGATTGAGAGGGTTGATAAAGAGAGAGTGGAAGAGTTAATGGTGGAGAAAGACAAATTGATTAAGATTGAAAATTTGCTAGCAGAGGAAAGCTGCAAAGTTTTAAGAACTGAGAGTTTAAACAAGAAATTAAGTAGGCAGATTGCACTTAAGGATATTCAAATTTCAGAAACGAGAAGAAGAATAGATGGTCTGCTTGACATAGTTTTGAATAACAAAATGTGGTCTTCTGTCAATGTTGACAGTGATAGACCGAAAGTTGCTTACCATCAGAGCACTAAAGCAAAAGGTCAGCTTCAGACACTTTTTGCGTATTCTAATGTCAAGAATAGTGGACATAGATCTTTTCGTGGAAAATATAACTTTTCACGCAATACCGATGCTTCCAATGATATTGATTGCTGGCGTCAAAGCAACAAAGGAAAGTCTACAGTAACAGCCAGTCCTGTAGATAATGAAAGAGACAGTAATAAATTTCAAGTCAGGGTGTTAAAAACCAACCGTGTATTTAGTAGAAACTCTGATAAGTTGATAACAGGGAATAAAGATAGCACTCCTTGTTCCAAGAATGAAACAAATGTTGTGAAAAAAAATAAAGAAACTATCAAACCTTCTACTAGTCATACCCAGTCCATGCAGTATGACCCATTTGTTAAACACATTGCCACAAGCAAAGAAAAGAACAGTTTTGATAGGAGACATAACCCTGAGGTTAGGAAGTACCAAGGGAGTTCATCATATAGTAACGTTTCTTCTCCTAAAAACAAGAAACAATGTGACAGATCTGAACATTGTGATTCTAAAAGTTTAGAAAATTATAGCAGAAATAATTCTTTGAAAGTTCATCAATCTAGTAATAATTTTTCTGCTAAAAAGCCAGTTCTATCTGGTGGACATTGTTATCTAGGAAGAAGTGTTAAGCACAACTATGCTAACTGGGATTTAAATGAGTACAACGGTTGTAATAGAGCAATGCTCTCAAAAGAAATTATAGAAATAGCAACCAGGTTAACTGTGCTCCACATGAGAGCAAAATTATTAACAATCAAGGTGATAAGAAGAGTAATAAGGTCTTAAATACTATTGATTGTCATGCTTGTAGTTTCAAGAGAGTATCTCGTTCTTGGGAATGTAGTAATTTTTTTTCAGCCTACAGCAGAGACAACCGTTCGTTACGGTCCAGTTGTATCTAAGCCTTCTGTGATGTCTACACATTGTAAGGGGAGGCTTGCGGAAGGTGCAAAAAGTGGCCATGACTTCGCACTACCACAAGGGATAGGTAATTGTTAGTTTGACTTTCCGTTTTTCCTCATTAAATCTAACAGAGGATTATAATAGAAATTCTCATTTGTATTGTCTCGCAGCATTCGACTTTGCGATGACTCAGCGCGCCTGTTGACATTATCGGTGGTGAATGTGGGTCACCTTTGTGCGTTCGTATGCAATCAAGCGAAACCTGACAGCATCTGACTCAGCATTTGATGTGTCACTTTCTGGAGGGTCAGGTCATGTTCACAAAACGACGGGAGATTTTGCGTCTGATTTTTTTTTTTATAGAATAGTACATGTTATTGTTTTCTATATACTATATCAAACGCTGTTGTATTGAGATATTAGTAATTTCTTTAAAACATTACGATGTTCATCATTATACATCATTTGATTGCTATATATATTTTTTGTTGTTGTTGACATAAATGACTGTTTCAAAAATGTACCAGTTAATTTGTATGCCATTTGTATGCTGTTATGCTTTGATTATGTGTAACATGTTTGTTGGTAATGATTTGTATGTAGTTTTTGATGAATGCAGTGAGCGGTTTCAAACCTGTGCTCATTTAGATCATAATCATTTATCTTTACTTTTTTTTTGCAGCTGTAATTGTTAGGGTATTTTTTTTTGGTACATTTTCATAGATAGTCCTGATTGTAATTTTATTTTCTAAATTGAATTTTTCCCATATTTTGATACCATAATTGTTTTACATATTAACATACAGATATTATATTAATTTATTGTTATGTTGTGGAACGTGATTTTGTAAAATTATCTTGCATGTATCAGAAATGATCTGGTATTTGAATCATTAACATATGGTGAAACGCTGATCTTGGTAGAGTATGGTACCTAAGAATTTAAATAATACGATTTTCAACATTTTTTGCAGCAGATTAATTTGATAAATATTTTTTATAAAAACTTTGCAGAGATTTTATAGGACCTTTTTCATATCTTATTGTACCAATACATTTTAGATTTATTTATAGTATATATCATCAGGCTGAATAACATATAAATTTACAGCTAAATAACTCTGTAGCTAAACTGAACGCAATTGTCAGCCAAAATTAACTTATAAATTAAATTAAACTTTTTTGTAAAATTGATAGACACATCTGATACTTTTCTTTGTTTAAAGAATATGGACAGATTGTTATAATACATACTCTAGATACATTGTGTTATGTTTATATATTTGAAAGTTGGTATACAGACGACAGTGTGTTTTTCCCAGGTGTCTTTTTTGTGACGCAATTTTTTTTGAAAAAAAACTTACATGTTTTGGTTTAAGTGTTTGTTTAGAGATAGGATATTTTGTGTTTCTCTCATTTTGTTGAGAGCTAGTTTCATTGTTGGTTTATTTATTATAACTTCGAATTTCTTAAAAATAATAATTTTATTTTTTGATAACTTATCGTTCTGAAATATTTTGTATGGTAATTTTGAGAAAAAAAATTGTATTTTTTTTGGCATTGTAATTTATTTTTTTTGTGTGTGCCCAGCGCTTGACTATGCGCTATGATTGATATGTAGTGGGATATTACTTCATTGAAAAGTTGTTTTGTTTGATATTATGATGTATTTTTTATTTAGCGCTTGACTTTGCATTAGATTGAACTTAGTTATCGTAATGATACTATTTGTTTGTGTGATGTCTATAATTTATTTTTAGTTATGTATAACTTTTGTAAGTTAGTTAAATTACTTACTAGGCTTTGTTTAATTATAAACTATTTTTTGTATAGATATACTTTGACATTCATTTTTGTGCTTTGAGATCATGTTTGTATTTATTTGTGTAATATGTTGTCTGATCTAAACTTTTATTAGTATGTATTGTGATTGATTTTCTCTGTGTTCATGCCTTTGCTTTCTATCCGTCTTTGGTGTCTATTCTTCATTTCATTCTATCTTTCGGTTGTCTTTTCGATATGTGTTCATATCTTGTTTATACTTCCGTATTACATCTTCGTTTCTCTTCATTCTACTTATATACTACTTCTTCTTTCGATACTTATACTTTCATTCGTTGTATTGTTGGGTTAATTATATAGCTTAATATAATATAATTAGTAGGGTATTTGTATTTATTGTACATGAAATTGTTTTACTTATTAGTTATTATGTGGTATTGTTGATTGTTTCGCATTTTCCGATTTCTTACTTTCCTTTACTACAGATCATTCTTCTTTTGCTGGATCTTGTTCTTTCACTTACTATTAGTTGAATCTTGTACTAATTGTACTTAGTTTGGTTTTGTATTAGATTAATTTTAGTATGCTTGCATGATTATGTTGGATGTTTTAGTTGTAATTTTACATTTATTGCTGATATTTTTGGTAGATTTACTATTTTGAATTGTCATAGGTACATTTTTGGTAGCCATAGGATATAATTTCATTAACCTTTAAATTTTTGGGTCTTAAATTTTCCAAAAAAAATGATAAATCATTTTTTTTCCCGGACGGGGTGGCAAACTGTTGCGAGTAATTTTAATGGAGGGGAAGTGATCCGGAAAATGTTAGGTGAGCAGATTAGATTATGAGTTACATTGCTTGATTAGCTATGATGTTAGGTTAAATTGTAATAGGGGACTTCTCTTGTATGTTCCAGAAATAAAGTTAGAAAGCGTATGAACGCTAGTCAGTTCAATTGTGGAGTTTTATTCACTCCGAACTGTTTTGAGCTACGGGTGTTTAGCTATTTGTGGCTAGCCCGTGCAAGTAGTGAGACTGAGCGGTGTTTTTTGAACAGCCGAGTCTCGTGTGGTTTTGGGCGGGAGATGTGTGTTCCCGTGGGCAGTGAGTTTGTGGGCATCGACCGAAGTAGTCGGCCCCTGTATGTGTTTGAAAAGTATGCCTGTACAGTGCTGAAGATAAGAGGCCATTATTTTGTGTAGGCCATTATTTCCTGAGAGAGGATAATTGTGAAATGTGAAGACATGTGGATAGGTGAGATTATTGCAAACTGCAGGATGTGCAGTATTGCGTGTATTTTGAAAGGTAATGATACATTAACTTATGTTATCACTTAATCGCGCTGAGATGAGTGAAGGCGAGATTATTACAAACTGCTGGGTATGCAGCCTTGTGAGAAATTGCTAGTAGGAGTCATCATATGTTTAGAGCGCTGATGTGAGAAGTATCTTGAGGAGGCCATATGTATTATTAGCACGGCGATGATGTCCGTTTGCTAAAAGGATCCACAAGTATTTTGAGGAGGCCATATGTATTGTTAGCACGGCAAGGATGTCCGTTTGCTAAAAGGATCCATAAGTATTTTGAGGAGGCCATTTATATTGTTAGCACAGCGATGATGTCCGTTGGCTAAAAGGATCCATGATTATAATATAGCGCTAATGTGAGGAGTATTTTTAAGGATGCCCTTGATATAGTAGTATCTTGATGATTCTGAGAAGTGGAGGACTTTATTATTGTATTGCTGTAAACTGTAATTGACCATATGTGTATTCTATATTAACGTACTGTGTTGTGGTGTAATAAACCGTCATTAACTTTCACCTGCCGTTACACCATTCCATGCCACTGATGTATGTACCTGTAGTGTGTGAATGTACCTAGTCTCATATTTATTTAGAGTTCCGATCACATGATATCTGAAGGTCCCAGTTATATTGTGGACAATCGGCCGATTAAAACAACAGAAACACAAGGCGCTCTTCTGATGGACAATAGGATGTTTACACCTAACATTTCCCCAAGTATTTGAATAAATAAAATTTCCGTTAAGTATTGGTGCTTTTGAATTTAATTCCCATCATATGACGGGCTTTTACACTAGTGTTGTATATAATGTTTGGCTGTGTTTATGAAGCAAGAAACAGAAACCATGTTGAAATGACTTCTCTTCAATGCATCGTCAAAAATGTTAAAAGATTATCCTTCTGACAACATCATGTGGCAAAGGTGCCAGCGATGATGACATTGATAACCTCGACCTGAAGGTTTTTTGTATGGCAACCCTGGTATACCCCCAAATGCCTCAACGCAATCTCGCTTGTCACTGTTCTTTGTGTAAGCTTGTGTCAGCAGCAACGGATACCTCGTGGCTAAGTGTAAATATACCTATGCTTATAATAGTATTGTTGTTTTGTTAGTTGAAGTGAAAAATAGTGAGTCGTGTGTTCAAAACGACCTTAAAAAAAATAGGCTAGGCCTATATAGTTAGGCCTAGTTAAGGATTTAGGGTTAAGAAACCTTTGCGACTTCCTAGGATGTCATCTAAGAACACATCCAGCTGTTATCGATTTCAACCTTTTGGTAGGCTATAGGCCTATAAACTGTTGCGGTAAAATTGCAATGATCGTCGCCGAACGCTCCATGGTGAATATGGGGATTTTTGAATTAGGATTAGGCCTATGGTTAATCCAAATCCTAACTCTATAATACACATATTCACTGCGGAACGTTCGGCGACAATCATTGCGATTTTACCACCTTTGCTTGTACCAGCGATTCACACACTTTTGAAGCGAGCTTAATTCACAGTGGCCTAATGTTGTATGTTGGACATCCGTCACGATGTCGACAATAGAGTTGTAAAAGTATAGCCTAATAATACCGTTGCGGTGGAAATGAACACTAGTGGGACTTGTGTCATATTTCTTCCACATGTCTTCGATCTGGCGCCCATAGTTTTTTATTTTTATTGTGATGATGGGAATTATCTCGTTCAACCTCTTATGGGTTATAATGAGGATATATAGGCTATTGTTTCCAATTCCAAATAATATAGGCTAGGCCTAATCAACTGCCGATACATGAAAGTGGCATCACATCTCCAGTCAAATCATTGCAAATACTTTTTGGAATAGCTATTGATTGGGTTATGAGAAACTATACCCACAATGAACAATTAGGTATAAAATGGACAAATGGAAAATTCCTGGGGACCTGGATTTCGCAGATGATGAAGCATTCTTAAGTTCAACACCCAGACAATCCCAAGAAGCAGTAAATAATTTGTGTCATCTCTCGGTTAAAATAGGTCTCCAAATAAATGCCTCTAAAACTAAAGCTATGAACTTTTCTAACGAGACCTTTGATATCATCTTGAACGGGGGAAAAACTACAGAAAGTTGAAAGTTTCAATTATTTAGGCAGTAAAATGACTCAGGATGGTGACACAACAAGAGAAATCCATACTAGAATTGCTTTGGCAGCTAGCGCCTTCAATAGATTATCTAACATTTGGAAATTACGATCATTGAATATACATACCAAGCTTCGTCTGTTTAATTCAAATGTTATCTCAGTGTTAACATACGGCTGTGAGAGTTGGAAAATAACAAAATCATTGGAGAACAAGCTGAATATATTCGAGAACAAATGTCTTAGAAAACTCATGAACATCAGTTGGAAAGAATTCAAGACTAATCGACAAATAAGAGAAGACTCTAGGCAGAAATATGTCTCCGACTATATAAGGAAAAGACGATGGTCATATATCGGTCATGTCCTACGAATGCAAAACAACAGAATACCACTACAAGCGCTCACTTGGGTTCCTGAGGGTAAGAGGAAAAAAGGAAGACCAAAAGAAACAATAATAAGAGAAGGAAGAACGTTGGGCCTAAATAATGTGCAAGAGCTAAGAGGAGTGGCGTCACAACGAACAACCTGGAGAGCACTGGTTTCTGCCTTATGCGCCGTGTTTGGTGCTTAAAGAATTTATTATTATTATTATTAATTTTGCGTGTATGTAAAAAACCAAACTAAACAAACAAAAAAGAGATTGAATAAAACGAGAACAGCAGACAAAAATAATAATCAGCGGAAGGGGTGTGAAGGCCTAGTGTTTCCATTTATATATTTAACTGACCCTCACTTGCCATAAATTATATTTATTGTAAGAACATCATCAGATGTCCACCTTCCCAGTAACTATAAATTAACTTTTGTTCTGGTTAAATACTGTTTGACTCTATGATGCAGTTCCCTAGGCTTGTCTATTCTTAACACCTCTTCTATATTTATAGCCTAGGTAAATTTGATGACCTTGGGTCGAAGTGGCAATGAGGTATGGCGTCTGCCTCTAATTCTAGAGGTACTGGGTTTGATTCTCACTTGAGGGAATACAGCTTGTGGAAATTTTTTTTCAGAACCAGTGGTCCTAATGATGTCATACCCCCCCATCTCCTAGGTAGTGAGATCGGATGCCGAGCGTTCTCAGATAAGGGCGAAAAATAGAAAGCCCTATGTGCACGTTGCTAATAAGGATGAGTTCACTCAATTTGAAGCTATCACATAGATAAGGTGTTGTATTGTTGTGATGTTTGATACTGCTTTCTTAAGGTTATGAATGGTCAACTCTTCCTGACACAGTGTTAAGTAGTTAGGTCACCTTGTACTTCAAGTGTTGGAGCGCTGCCAAGGGACCGTGTTGACATGGAGTGAGAGTGTAGATGTAAACAACGCGAATGTGTGTACTGTTCTGTTGAGTTGACAAGTCACTCACTCAATCATATGTTGAAGTCAATAAAGGGCAGACTACCGCTGACGTTTCATACATTTAATACTGGACGTACACTTCGACATCACGATTACAGTCATTTGAACAGGTTGGCAAAAATCATCGTATATTTGAAAAATGGGTGACAATATCAGATGTACAGTTATGTGGCATATCAATATAAAGGAACGATAGAAGGCAAGCACTCAATATCCTGGTTGTCTATCGTCCCATGCTCCAACTGACTAATCGCGTCAGTTAAGGTGGATACATAAACATCAACAATAATGGTTCACTGTCAGAACCTTCTCTTGGCTAAGTTTCTCAAGCCGAAAGTTCATCCAATGTTTACAGCAACAATGTTAAATCACAGTAATGGGTTTTATATTATCTAGCTCCCTGTACCATCATCAGATAGTAAGACCTTTTCTGTTCTCCGACGATGGTCTTACAATGGTGGGAATCCAAAATGGCTCTCCTCCGTGAGCTTCGCTCACCTTGGATGGAGAAGTATGAAGCAGAATTAATGCGTTATTCCTCCATAAATGTCCTCATTGCTTCTATCTATTTCTGCTATCAATAGCTGGTTACTGGAGTAATCTAGTGCTGCTAAATTACATGTCATCTTCATCTGTGGTCAGCAATCCGAGATGCACGATAATACGTCTCTCGTTTCGGCTTAGCAACAAAGTTCAGCAAAAAAGGGGTTTTTGTTTTACCTGGCTTTAGGAAAACACTCACAAGCGAATCACGCACGCCATTCCTAGGCGTTAATAATGGACATAGGAGAATCTCTGATAATACAATCATCTAGAGAAACAATCTCCTTTCTATAATAAATCACAGATCAATCTTTAACCTTTAGCACGCTGCATTCTTTTCCAAAAAATTTGTCCTGCAGCTGCATTCTTTTTCACAAAACCCCATTTTTTATAGTGGATGACTTGTAAATTCTATATTTTTTTTGTTTTTTTGGCCAATTGCTCTAATTTTTGGTCTATATAGAGATAAATGGATGACGTCACTGATGACATCATTTTGTTGATGTGATAGGAGAAGAAGACTGGTGGAAAAAAAAAAAAAAAAAATCAACAAAAAAATAGCCTTACCTCACTCCTGGTGCAGCCTTGTGGTGCAATCTGCCTTAAAATTGAGCAGAGTGTGATAACGCTCAAAGCAGGGATATGGACAGAGAGGTATTACACACCTACGGCACACGAATTGGGTCTGGTGGCGTCTTGTCCGTGTCCCTGCTGGAACACACAACACAGTCTGGCTTGGAAGGCGTGCCGCTAGCCAGACGTTTAGGGTTAAGAGTCAGGTAGTGTTCCCCCATAACCAATCTTGCTGGTGCAATGTCAGATAACCTTCCTCTGCGGGCTGTGACCCTAGACTGGTACCCTTCAAGCAGCCCATGAGCAATCCGCAGACGGAATGTTTCCGCCTTGATACGAGACGGATGCTTGGCCCTCCACAGGACAAGCGAATTGACAAAGCAAACTTCCAACAGATAGAAGAATATTTTCTTCCACCATTTGCTGCTCCTTTGTAGAACCATGTAGTATGTCAACTGTTTGTCCACACGATCAATACCTCCCATGTGACAGGAATAGGCTTGGATAGCGCATGGCTTGTCCACGATCCGCACATTGCCAGCGTGATGTTTGGATCTAACCTCCTTCCTGAAGGTCTGCGCATCGTGTGCAGTTGTCATTAGATTCACTGGCCTCTTGTCAAACCATGACATATAGAGGATGTTGCTTTCTCTAACAGTCATGGGAGGGTCACCAGCTTTGGGTTTCGCCAACTTGAGTTGTGGGGGGACCCCTCGGCGGTTGGTCCGCAGTGTGCCGCAAGCCCCTGTCTGATTATCCCCAAGCTCCGTGAACAGGGCAGGCGAAGAGAAAAAGTTGTCCATGTACACAACATGGCCATGCCCATACAGGGGAGCAACAAGGGAGGTGACAACGCGGTGAGCAACCCCCCTAGTAGGGTCCACATTGTCTTCCTTCCCAAGGTAGAGCTGCCAATTCCAGAGGTAGCCTGTCTTGGAGTCAGCTAGGCCCCAGGCTTTCATACCCCACTTAGAGGGTTTGTTGGGCATGTACTGCATAAGGCTGGTCCTACCTTTGAAAGCTATCATACTTTCATCAACACTAAGCTCTTTGGATGGTATATAATGGCTTTGCCATAGAGGGAGAAGAGTGTCAATAAACGATTTGATTTTGAAGGCTTTGCTGTGGTCAGGGTGCCCTCGTGGTACTGCAGTTGTATTGTCCACGAGGTGTAGAAAAGATAAGATAGACAGAAACCTGTCCCTACTCATCACTTTCTTGAACCCTGGCATGTCAAGGAAACAGTCATTTGACCAATACTAATCAAATGACGATCTTTTCGTTACACCCATCAACAGAAGCAAAGCAAGAAATGCCCTCATCTCGTCATCACTGACATCGGTCCACAACGCCACACGGGATGCGGCACGAATATCTTGCCCTCTTGTATCACCAACCTGATTGGCATAACGATTAGTTTCTGTAACTAATGTGTTCACAACATCATCTGTGATGAACAAACGGAATACATCTACCTCAGAGATGTCATCGTCAACGCCCACAGGTCCCACAACTTGGTCAAAGTTGCGGAGCCAGTCGTGGTTGTAGCCAGAAGGTGCCTTAACAACATTCACTTCTTCAAAATCATCATCAACACTTGACACATCACTATCTTCCCCTTCAACATCACCCATATTCGGACCATGGACCGCAACACCAGTACTAGTAAACCCTTCAAACCACTCATCATCGGAATCAGCATCCATGAAAACTTCAGATAAAATGGCAGCTTGATCCATGCTGATTGATTTTGATTTGAAAATTGCACAGAAAATGTACGCTATCACACCCTTTACAACTAAGAGTCAGAAAAGGAAGTAAAATCTCTTTCACAGAAGATTCAATTTTTGCATCCGGTTTTCAGATCACGTGTACACACATTATAAATCAGTTTCCCGATGACAGCCGCAAGGCGACACATATCGCCTCCAGCTGGCAGAACATAGGTTACCTTCGGCGATATGTCTCGCCGGCAGCGTGCTAAAGGTTAAACTTTCTAAATGACCAGCCATAGTAACCACGACATGACAGCCTTCCCTGTCCACACACCAAAACGGCGCATGCGCAGCAATGCCTTTCACCCCAGAGTTCAGCTCACAAAATAGTCCGACATAGAAATACAGAGATAAAAAGATATAAGACCGAATCACCTTAACTAGTCAAGGAATACATATAAATTCAGGTCATAAACATTTTCAGCAAGACCAATCTGTTTCTGGCCATACCCGACGCAAACATGACATAAAACTAGTATTCATGCGCCAGATTGTGACACAAGAAAAGATAACCCATGTAATCGAATCTAACATCGACCGATCCGAGTTCTGTCCCCTTACTCTAAGAATCATTGATTCTCAAATAAATACTTTTCATCAGACAAATAGTTATTACTTTACATTTGTATGCCTACCAACAGTAATCTGTGCGTCACAGACTAATATGTGCGCAACAGTTGCGCACGTTAAAATTCCCACAGCAAAGAGAAAGGCCTAACGGGCTACTGCCCTGGCAAAATTTAAAAATTAGAAACCTACCCACCACAAAGGTAGATCTATTTATAGTATGTGTGATTCTTGCATACAC
Organism: Oreohelix idahoensis; assembly: GCA_024509875.1. Lineage (NCBI taxonomy): Eukaryota > Metazoa > Mollusca > Gastropoda > Stylommatophora > Oreohelicidae > Oreohelix > Oreohelix idahoensis. The sequence goes on from JAMPIV010014144.1 coordinate 126,543, forward strand.
ACATTGGGATTCTCACCGGTGCTACAGAGTTCGTGCACTGTACTGAGATCCTCATGTGATCTAAGGGAGGAGATCGGAGCCCTGATAGAGTTGTCCATGTGCAATGAAGATAGGCCTTAAAAACCAAACCAAATGTGATGCCTGCACTTAATGTAATTAAAAAAATAGGTAAAGGATCCCATTTCACGCCCATTGAGGCATATTGGGAATATGGTGTTAGGCCCATATTTTCTTGACTATCGGCACACTAGGGGTGATGTGGTCATCATCACGCCGGCCGCCTTAACCTTCCCAGAGTTGCTCTGGTACCCAGTTGGGGCTGGGTCGACCCAGGAGCCGTTTGCAGCCTAAAAAAATCCCACCTCATCTGGGGATCGAACCATAGACCACTGCGATAGGAAGCCAGTGCACTAACCACTATTCTACAGCGGCTTCACTTAATGTAATTGGCGCCCATATTTTGTGGCTTTTAATGAGAATTCAGAAACATAGTGCTTTGATGTTTGGACAGTAGATAGGAAGCGGCCATGCTAGACGATTGACTAGTCTTATGTAGACTATATAGTGCTTGAAGTTGGAGGGGGGTATGAGTTTTTTTTTTTTAATGAACCTGAAAAAGCTCAAAACATGATTGAAATTATGTTAAAGCTAGCTATTTGAGAACGCTCAAAATAGTGGTGGGGTTACGTTGAGACTAGCTGTAGGAGTTGTTTTTAATTACTCCAAGAGCATGCTCGTATCGATACATGAAACAAATTTGAAGTAGACAAGATAACAAATTTCTAAAATTACATCTACAAAAGTGGTCAAATACCTGATGATCTGCTAAAATCCATATTCATAGCTTTGCCAAAGAAGCCGTGGAATGTGAAGAACATCTCACCATTAATCTTATAAGTCACATGACCAAAATATTATTAAGAATTATCATGAGAAGAGTGAGAAATAAAATTAAACCAAAAATCGGTGATGGTCTGTGTGGATTTGTAGAAGGTAAAGGCACAAACAATGCCATATATATTACAAGTGCGTAACCCAGAATCTGAAAATCGAAAGTTGTTTGGTCAACTTTTGGGCTACTCAAGCTACTTTTGGTTTCCAAAACAAAAATGTATTTAAGAACTGATATGCAAGGAACCAAAAATGTGCAACCTTCAGTTTATCGCGCAAGGTATATAAGCGCTACTGCGTGATACAAATTTTAAAAGTGTGGTTAGTTCTCTCTCATCACTGCTTCCAGCCACGTGTTGATATTTTAACAGGTATATGAGAAACTGACCATGCGTTATGTTCAGTTTATCACATTTCCAGCCCATGATGTGCAGGCTCAGTACAGTATATGCTGAATTATCGCTACTGCGTGATACACATGTTCAAACATAGCATGGTCAGAGGTGTTCCGGCACTACTACCAGCCACATGTCTGGATATTTCTGGACTTATTTGTGATTTTGAGTTGGATATTTGAATGCTAATTTTGTGATTTAGAGTTTAATTTCATTGTGAGAATGTCGAAAAGTGCTGCATATACTCCTGTGGAGAACAGTGGGAATAAGAAAAGGAAGCATTTGTCGTTATTGATAGCGCAGAAAGTAGTTATTGCAGATCTTGGTAGGTGATGGTATTCGGCCACAAGATTCGGATAATTTTTCTTAGGCATGTTGTTTGAAAAGAGGATAATTTCAACGTTTCCTTCTCTGTAACTCTCTAGCATTCCACACCATAGAGAAGCACAGAAAGCATACAGCTCTGATATAATCTTAATTTTGTGCTTGTGCTGTACTGAGAGGACTTCCAGATGTTGCTTAGACTAAAAAAGGCTGTTATAGCTTTGTTCATTCTGTTGTTGATGTCTTTGCTTGCTCCGCCATCTGGTGTTACTATGCATCCTAGGTATGTGAAGGCGTCTGTCTGTTCCAGTTGCTGATTCCTTACTGATATGGGCACAGGGTTGCTCACATTGAGCGTCATGACCTCTGACTTCTTTAGATTGATGTTCCAGCCACCTGCTGGCTGTGCTTATTAAGTCTATCCATTTTTTCCTGGATGTGTTGATGTGAATATGATAGTAGTGCAGTGTCATCTGCATATTCCAGATCTTTCAATGTAGAAAATGTAGTCCATCTTATTCCTCTTGGACTGCCTTCTGTTGTCTGGCGCATTTACCAGTCTATGACTGTTAAAAATAGAGTGGTTGATAAGGGGCAATCCTGTCGTACTCCTGTCTTCACCTCAAAGGTTAGGTTGCTCTGCACAACGCAACACGTAAAGTTGGCATAGAGGCTTTTTATGATTGACACTATGCAGCTTGGAATTCCATAAGCCCTCAGTATTTTCCATAAACTGTCCCTATATATATATATATACCATCAGAAGCCTTTTCAAAATCAGCTAAATTAATGTACATTTGTCTTTGCCATTCTGAGCACTGCTCTATAATGTTCCTGAGGGTAAATATATGATCTACACATCTTCTGTTCTTTCTAAATCCTGCTTGTTCTTTCCTCAGTTTGTGGTCTACTGCTTTTGAAATTCTCTGTATAATTATCCTGCCTAGTATTTTGCTGGGAACTGAGAGAAGAGTGATTCCTCTCCAATTATTGCAGTCTGCAAGATCTCCCTTCTTGGGCAATTTGACAATTATTCCTTTGTTCCACTATGTTGGTGTTGTCCCTGTTTTTCAGACTTGTGCAATTAGTGGTTCTAGTACAGTATATGCTGAATTATCGCTACTGCAAACAGTGAAAAGGAGCTGCAGGAAATGGTTGAAACAATACTGATAGAAGGTGAAAATAAAGGCCTCAGCCTTAATAGCAAAAAGACAGAAGTAATAGTCATCTCAAAGAAAAAGGCTTCCCCAGAATGCACTATCAAAGTAAATGGAACCATTTAAAAATAGGACAATAAATTGAAATACCTAGGCACATTAATAACAATGGATGGAAGATGCATCTCAGAAGTGAAGAGCAGAATAGCTCAGGCAAAAACAGTATTCTATAAAATGAAGAGTATTTTATTCAACAGTTGTTTGTCAATGGAACTAAGAAAGAGAGTTCTTCAGTGTTACATAGAACCAATCCTGACATATGGATGTAGTTTTACAGATGTATGTTAAAGACACCATGGACAGCTAAAAAGAGTAATGAGGATGTCGAGAAAGAGGCCAATGCGCAAAGGAAACATATTTCACCAAGTTGAGGCCAACTAGCACTCCAAGAGAAGGTTGCTCTAAAATTTACTAGTCTTGTGGTAATTTACCACACATGCATATAATGTGCAGTGTTCATGTGTAGTGATGTCTTCTTTGCTTCAAAGACTGATACATTTTTTGGTTTGGCTATTGAAATGTATTTGCACTTTGCTTATCATTTCCACATGGAAATGTCTGTAGCTTTCCACCCTCTTGTGCCAATCTATCAGCCTCTTTATTGCCAGGTATGTTGCAAAGTGATGAGATTCACCGTATAGCTCATTTGAATCGCTGACATAGTTTGTGGAGTATTACTAATAGATCATTCTTCTTCTTTGATCCTTAACTGCAGACTGTCAAAGCAGTCAGTGACCATCACACCTAGTGGCATCTTGTAGGGCAGCAACAAACTTCTTTCACTTCGTTCGGTCGGAGGCCATCCTTCGTACAGTGCCCCAACTCTGGTTCATTCTTTGCATCTCGGCCTCTACAGTTCTTGTAATGGCATCAGGGTCCCTTCTGAGGATGTGGCCAACCCAGCTCCAGCGTCTGCCAGCTATGAACGGTGTACATGTCCTCTTGGTTACTCTGAATAAGTAGTTCTTGGTTGGGGATAGTATTCTGCCAAAAGATTTGGAGAATTTTCCTTAGGCAGATTGTGTGGAAGGAATACAGTTTCCACATTTCCTTCTATATTACTCTCCAGCATTCCGCACAATAGAGATGCACAGAAAGTACACAGCTCTCATATAATCTTAATTTGGCGTTTGCGCTGCACTGGGAAGACTTCCTGATGTTGTTGAGGCTAGCACATGCTGTTCTCACTTTATTTATTCTGGTGTTGATGTCCTTGCTTGTTCCACCATCTGGTGTTATTATGCATCCTAGTTATGTAAATGTGTCTGTCTGTTCCAGCTTCTGGTTCCTTATCGTTATGGGCTCAGGATTGCCCACAAGAGTGTCATGACCTCTGCCTTCCTTAAACCGATGTTCAGACTCACCTGCTGGCTATACTTATTCAGTATATATATCTCTTTCTGTTTTATTAGATCATTGAGGTCTGCATTGTTCCGGCTGTTCAGCATTGCAGTTACTGACAGTGTCTGAGAAAATAGCTACTTATCACTTTGCTTTTCCTTCTTTCATTAAGACTTCTGTTGCAGTTTCCAAGGTCTCTACTCTGGTTACTTGAGAATTTTCCGGTTGGCACTGACAGCTTAATTGTGTGTGTGTGTGTGTACCAGCGCTTACTATTACTAGTAACACCTGACGGCGGAACAAGCAAGGACATTAACAACAGAATGAATAAAGCGAGAACAGCCTTTGCTGTTCTCAACAACATTTGGAAGTCTTCCCAGTACAGTACAAACACCAAATTAAGACTGTATGAGAGCTGTGTACTTTCTGTGCTTCTCTATGGTGCGGAATGTTGGAGAGTAACAGAGAAGGAAATGTCAAAACTGTCCTCCTTCCACACAATCTGCCTAAGGAAAATTCTCCGAATCTTTTGGCCAAACACCATCAGCAACCAAGAACTACTTATTCGGAGTAACCAGGAGGACATGCACACCAGCATTGCTGGCAGACGCTGGAGTTGGGTTGGCCACGTCCACAGAAGGGACCCTGATACCATCGCAAGAACAGCTATGCTATGGACCCCTGAGGGAAAGCGAAAGAGAGGCCAACCAAAAACAACTTGGCGGAGGACTGGAGGCTGAGATGCAAAGAATGAACCAGAGTTGGGGCACTGTACAAAGGATGGCCGCCGACCGAGCAAAGTGGAATCAATTTGTTGCTGCCCTACAAGATGCCACAAGGCGTGATGGCCACTGACTGCTTTGACGGTTGGTGGTTATGGATCAAAGAAGAAGAAGAAGTACCAGCGCTTCAGCTCAGAAAGATTCCTCCACCTCTATCTTCTTTTGCATATGTTGCTGGTCCATCTTTGTGTGTACATGTTTTACTTAATGCGTCTTTATGTGTTCTATGGTTAGGACCTTTTTTTCTGAGTCTGGCTGTTCATTCTCTCTATACCAGAAATATTTTCTATTAATAATAATAATAAATTCTTTAAGCGCCAAACACGGCGCATAAGGCAGAAACCAGTGCTCTCCAGGTTGTTCGTTGTGACGCCACTCCTCTTAGCTCTTGCACATTATTTAGGCCCAACGTTCTTCCTTTTCTTATTATTGTTCTTCTGAGTGTTTCTTTTGGTCTTCCTTTTTTCCGCTTACCCTCAGGAACCCAAGTGAGCGCCTGTAGTGGTATTCTGTTGTTTTGCATTCGTAGGACATGACCGATATATGACCATCGTCTTTTCCTTATATAGTCGGAGACATATTTCTGCCTAGAGTCTTCTCTTATTTGTCGATTAGTCTTGAATTCTTTCCAACTGATGTTCATGAGTTTTCTATTACTTCAGCAAAATACAATTGCTTCCAAACTTGGAAGCTTATGTGCACTGTAGATGGGTTTTGCTGTTGATGCTGCGGTTATGGGATCTGCTGTAATTTTTTTTTTTTTTTTTTTGGTTGATTCTATAAAGTTGCTTCACAAGGGTCTTCATTTCTTTCAATTTATGCTCTGATTTATGTTGCTTATATTCAAACAATAACAGCTTTCCTCTTTGTGTTTCAGTTAAATTTATCCAAAATATCAATGGAGTCATGGATGCAGCAGGCTGGAATGAGGGTTCACCTTCTACCACAACAGTAAGTAGATTTGTACATATATTTTGTCAGGCATCTAGGGCAGTGATTGTAAAATGGGTACAAGTGCATTATACTTGTTTTACTTTTCTTATTTCTATGGTTATTCATGAAGGTAATAGGCCATTTTTCCACTGTTTCTCTTCAGTTTTAACTCTTAATATCCGAGCGGCCTATCTCATGGGCCGGCAGTCGTTCCTGGATTTACGGCATGCCTTTTAGCTAGGCCATTTGGTGTCCATGTCAATAACTAGTTTTAACATTATTTACATAATTTTCTTCCCATAAAAGAGTTCTAATGCCTTTTCTGGTAAACCACATGTATGAAACCAGTGGAATAGTCACATTTGTGTGAAATATTGTTCAATTTTATTAAATAAAGTATGTTTTGTCTGCCTGAGAATGGCTTCGTGTTCAAATGGTCGTTCAAAAAGATTATTGGCTGAACATGCATTGCAGCTTATTCAGTCATGGATTGCTAATGATCGTGATGAGTTTTCGAGCATTGAAAATTCTGATGAAGATGAACTTAGCGATAAATTAACAGATTCTGAGGATGAGGGGGTGTCTCCCTTGGATGGACCTAGTTATAGAACTCTTAGGGGATTGCTAAAAGGGAAAGGTAAATGCCATAAAATGGAAAGAGAAGATAGATCTAGATCACAACTGAGATCGGTAATCACAGAATCTGGTAATGCTGAGCTTCAGGATTATTGAACAGGAGGTTGGATGGAATGAAGTTGATAAGGGTTCAACTTAGAATGCATTTTGCTTTGTTCTACATCAGGGCAGGACTCCTGGTGTGAATCCAGATATTGTCTTAGAAGACTCACCAACACTTTTTTGCCTCAACGCCCTTTTAACATAGGAAATATTGGAAGAACTTGTTGTGTCATTCAATGATTATGCTGATCAACCCTGTCAGTCAAAAGCTGCAACAGCGAGCACAAGGTCTGTTTATTGCAGCTGACAACCAATGACACTACATGAACTTTACCAGTTTTTTCTGTTATCATAGCCATGTGTATTGTCAGAAGACCAAAAGTGAGTGATTCCTGGTCTCGGGACCCTTACATACAAACTCCCTGGTTCAGGCAGATATTTACAAGGGACAGGTTCCAGGCATTGTATCACACAATGTTTCCTGTAAGTGATGTTCACGCACACGGAAAAGCAAAAATTGGGCCATTTCTGCCGAAACACCTAGCATGATTTCAAGAGGCATTTTATCCCTCACCCATGTGTTACCGGGGCCCGAAAGGGGAGCAAAAAATAGTAACACTGTTCCCTGCCATACATGTCGTAGAAAGAGACTAAGGAGGGTTGGGCATTAGGCATTCTGTAAAAAAATTTAACCACACAAAACTTCAACAAACACAGACAAGTCAGTTAAGGAAAATAAAACACAGCCATCCAAGACAGGGGAAGGTCCTGTCACAGGGAGGAGTATGATGCAACACAGAGAAAGCCGAAAGGAGTCTGTGTTACTGACTAACTTTCTTCTAGGAGAACTTCCAGATTTGTCACCTGGAATGTTCGGACATTAAACGAACAAAGGAAAGTGGCACAAGTAGCAGCAGAAATGAGAGAATATAAAATCAAGGTTCTGGGACTGTGTGAAACAAAGTGAAAAGGGGTAGATAAGAAGAAACTCATCACAGGTGAATTGGTGCTGTCCTCAGGGCATGAAGACGAAAGTTCACACCACAGTGAAGGGGTAGCTCTTATGTTATCTAAAGAAGCACAGAAAGCACTCATTGAATGGGAAGCCGTTGGACCCAGAATAATAACAGCTACTTTTAAAACGGCTAAATATAAATGTAAATGTCATACAATGTTATGCACCAACTAATGACAAAGAAGAGTCTTGGAAAGAAGCATTTTATACTAGACTACAGGAAATTATGGAAAAATTAACTCTTTAAGTCCCAATCGACTTTATATATCCTCAGGGGTTAGACGCGCTTGGCCCAATCAACTTTATAAAGCGTTTAGTATATGTGCCTCTGTTTGAGACTGTTTCTAATTATAACTACCCACAAACCACCCAAAACGTCATTTCCGACTGCAAGTACATTCTTTTAAATACCGCATGTGTTTAAGAGTGAACATGTTTCTGTTTTGAGATATTTATTTTAAAATGCACTCGGGTGGCCATTTTTGCTTGGGCCAAACCAACTTTTTTGCTTGGGACTGAAAGAGTTAAAAAGAAGAGACATCACAATTTTGATGGGTGACATGAATGCAAAGATAGGTACAGTCAACACTGGCTTTGAAAAAGTCACGGGAAAACATGGGCTAGGAATAATGAATGAAAATGGGGAACTATTCTCAAACTTCTGTGCTTTAAATCAACTGGCTATAGGAGGAAGCATGTTTCCACATAAGAGAATACTTACTTACTTAGTCGTTCCCCTTCTACCGTGAGGTGTAGAGGTTTGGAAGAGAGAGCGCCAGACCATTCTATCAGCTGTCTTCTTCCTGGCCTGGTTCCATTCTAGTCCTCGGTCCATAAGAGAATACACAAGGCAAAATGGATATCACCAGACCATAGAACAGAAAATCAGATTGATCATATATGCATAAACAAGAAGTTTAGACCATCATTGCAGGGTGTAAAGGTATATAGGGGAGCAGATGTGGCATAAGATCACCACCTTATGATAGCCAAAGTAAAAATGAAACTCAAGAGATATGCAACAATGCAAAATTATAGACAACAATTTAATGTAGGACATCTCAGAAATCAAGAAACAAGAGACAAATTTGCAGTCACAATATCCAACAAATTCCAAGTGCTCCAGCAGCTGGAAAATATAGAGAATACAGAAGACTATTGGCAGAAAATCAAAACGGTATGGAATGAGACATGTGAAGAAATATTGGGGAAAAGGGAACGACAACAAAAAGCATGGATAACAACAGAAACCATCAATAAGATAAAAGACAGAAAAAACAAGAAAGCAGATTTAAACACAAGCAAAACCAGAAGTTCCAAAGCCAAGGCTCAAGAAGTGTACACAGAAGCAAACAAAGAAGTATCAAAAGAGACAAGAGGAAGTATATTGAGGAGTTGGCAAGAGAGGCAGAAGATGCTGCAGCCAAAAGAAATATGGGAGAACTGTATAGCAGCAACCAACGGGCTGATCACCCGTTTGCCAGTCACTTCGATTATGGAAACAACAGCAAATGGATTGATTTGCCGTTGCCCTAAAGACGCCAATAGGCGTGATGGGAAACAATGGCAAAGAAAACCTATCTGCTGTTGCCCTAAGACGCCACTAGGCGTAATGGCCACTGACTGCTTTGACGGTCGGTGGCTAAGGACGGAAGAAGAAGAAGAAGAAGTATAGCAGCACAAAGAAGCTAACGGGGAAATACACGCAAACAAGTTGCCTCATAAAAGACAAGAATGGAAAACTGCTCAGCAATATACAAGAGCAAATGAAGAGGTGGACAGAATATTTTGAGGACCTTCTCAATAGACTAGCTCCACAACCCCACCCCCCCCCGGACATCCAGCCAGCAGAAGAAGAGCTACAAATTAACGGTGAAAGACCAACAAAGGAAGAAATAAAGAAAGCCATAAAGCTTCTAAGAGATGGAAAAGCGTCTGGACCTGATGGCATTCCAGCAGAGGCCATCAAAGCAGATATCCACATGGCTACAGAGATGTTATATAAATTACTTGGTAAAGTCTGGGAAAAGGAAGAGATACCAGCAGAATGGAAGGAAGGATATCTGGTTAAGTTGCCTAAGAAGGAAAATTTACAAGAGTGCACAAATTATAGAGGAATAATGTTACTATCAGTGCCAGGAAAAATATTAAACAGGATTATCCTTGAGAGATTAAAAGAGTCCATAGAAAAGAAACTGTGAGATGAACAAGCAGGTTTTTGACAAAACGGATCCTGTACAGACCAGATAGCCACTTTGAGAATAATAGTTGATCAAAGTCTGGAGTGGAATTCACCACTATACATCGGATTTGTGGACTACGAAAGGCATTTGACAGTGTAGACAGAGAATCACTTTGGAAATTGATAAGGCATTATGGAGTTCCCCTGAAGATTTAATAAAGAAAACATATGAAGACATGACATGCAGAGTTCTTCATGAAGGACAGCTTACAGAACCGTTTGGGATAAGAACAGGAGTGCGACAGGGATGCCTCTTGTCTCCATTTCTTTTCTTACTAGCAATAGACTGGGTTATGAGAACATCGACAACACACAACAGAAATGGAATCCAGTGGACTCTGACTAAGCAGTTGGATGATCTGGATTTTGCTGATGACTTGGCTCTTCTGTCCCGTAACCGTAATCAGATGCAGGACAAATTGAAAACACTCGATGAGAGGTCACAGCAATTGGGTCTAAAAATACACAGGGAAAAGACAAAAATAATGAGAATAAATAAATGGTAATGATAACAGGGTTGAACTTAAAGAAGCACCAATACTAGATGTAGAATCGTGCACATATCTTGGCAGCAATATAGACAAAGTTGGAGGGACAGACAGTGATATCAAAATAAGAATACAGAAAGCAAGAGGAGCTTTCATTGCATTGAGCAATATATGGAGATCAAGAGAAATCGGATCCAACACAAAAATAAGAATCTTCAACTCAAATGTTAAGTCAGTGCTATTGTATGGCTCTGAGACATGGAGAACAACAAAGACAACAACCAAAAAGCTACAGATTTTCATAAATGGGTGCTTGCGTAGAATAGCGTATTTGGTAAATCGCTGATAAGGCCAGGGTGCGGGACAGATAAGAGATTACTTGTCTGGGTGACACATTTTGGACAGACAAGGATGACCTAATCGTTTCCTGTCCAACTTGTAAAGTAATAAGATGTTACACATATTGCTGAGAGAGTTTACCGATGTGTTTGTGAGTTTGTACACAAGGCAACAGATGTTTGATTGCCACAAATGGGAGACGTGACCTTTGCATCACATGCAAAATTGTTCCATGTCAGAATATTTTGAAATTACCCCAACCAACAAGCATGTTTGAAATGATTGGAGCCTGGAGTAGCTTCATAACAAACAGATGCGGGGGTAGGACAGGCAATATAACCAGACCTTTTTGCAGTCTTTCACTGTGAAAATCGCTTGCCAAAAACACAACACCAGACTTGCCAGAAGTTAGAATTCAGAATTTCCATGTATCAGACCGGACTTTGTGGAACAATCTTAATAATAATAATAATAAATTCTTTAAGCACCAAACACGGCGCATAAGGCAGAAACAATCTTAATATTAACCCAATATTAACCAACATGGTTGTCGATTAATTATCTCAGCCGCTCCTTGCAAAGCAGGGAGAAATGGGTAACAGACAGACATGACGACTTATCCTGAGAGGAGTGTAAGAAGGAAAATACAAAATATCTGCTACTCCGCAGAGAAATAAAAAAGTGCTGACCATGTAAAACACGCAAATAATCAGTACAACAAATGTAACTGATTACTGCCATAGTGAAAGAGAGATCGAGAAGAGGTCGCCCCAAAATCCATCTTGTCTCACAGTATCTTACTGACAACATTCAGTATTTTACTGAACTGTAAATATAAATCTTAAAAATTTTCCAAAGGCGCTGAAGACTACACAACTGATGCATCTCCAGATGAAATGGTTTCTGGATCTAGAAAGTAAATTTCTTTGCGTAATGAGATAAAAAGGCAAAATAGTCATGCATTCTAATGTCAAGTTCTGAAACTGTGGAAACCAAAGAAATCACAAATGGTTTCGTTGAAAGAAAGCACAAACCCGTTATGATTGATGACTACAACCAACGAATGAATGGATGTGACAAGGTTGACCAGTGTATAACTATGTAACATTCAACAGAAGAACTAGAAAGTGGTGGAAGAAAATTTTCTTTTGGATCTTTGAAATTTCCCATTTGAATGCTTGTGCGTTGTTTGCACTCACCAGATCACATAATTCAAAGAAGCAGACTCTACTGCAGTTCAAGAATCAATTAATTGCAGAACTTTGTCTTGTTGCTTCTGATACTATCCAAAATATCATACAAAGAGTAACCCATACAAATCAACACAACACACCGCTGAACTGTCTGTGTGGACCCAGACATACTGTTAAAAAAATCAAAATTTCAGCGCAGGTGCATCATTTGTAGCACCCCTTAAGTTAGACTGAGAACAACGTTTTATTGTGAAGGGTGCACAGATCATCCACACCTTCACCCAAATGACTGCTTTGCCAAATACCAATTGGCAAAATATACTACTCGTCAAAAGTCAAGGGCCACTTAGAAAAACCTTGGTTGAAACCATAAAACAAATCTGATATAAACGTAATTGGTATCAGTCAAAATTGCATTTATTGAATACCAAATTGACATGTCATGTAAAGAAATGGAAACACACATTCAAACACAATGAAGCTGTGAAGTGTGTCACCCACCTTTTCAAAAGTCACACAATAGATATTGGACAAATAGACATTTCAAAATCGGGTATGACCACCGTTTGCAGCAAGGCATTCAAGACAGCGTAGATGCATCGAGTCCACAAGGGTCCGAAGAGTATCCTGAGGAACAGCTTGCCATTCCTGAAGCAGAAGTGCAGTCAGCTGTGCAACATCCATTGGCAGGGGGTGATTTGTTGACAATCTTTGACCAAGGACATCCCAGAGGTGCTCAATCGGAGAAAGGTCAGGTGAATGAGCTGGCCACGCCATCCTGATGATCCCATGTTGCTGAATAAACTCATTCACCATATGAGCTCGATGGGGTCGAGCGTTATCATCTTGGAGGATGGCATTACAACCTATGGCCTCCAGAGCAGGCTGAACAAGTGGTCTCAAGATTTCGTTCTGGTATCTTCTTCTTCTTCTTTGATCCTTAACCACCGACCGTCAAAGCAGTCAGTGGCCATCACGCCTAGTGGCGTCTTGTAGGGCAACAACAAATTGATTCCACTTTGCACGGTCGGTGGCCATCCTTCGTACAGGGCCCCAACTCTGGTTCATTCTTTGCATCTCAGCCTCCACAGTCCTCCGCCAAGTTGTTTTTGGTCGGCCTCTCTTTCGCTTTCCTTCAGGGGTCCAAAGCATAGCTGTTCTTGTGATGGCATCGGGGTCTCTTCTGAGGACATGACCAACCCAGCTCCAGCGCCTGCCAGCTATGATGATATGCATCTGGTATCTTGGGCCGGTCAAAATGCCTTGGATGATGTAGAGTGGGGTCCTGCTGTGTCTGTAGAAGCCTCCCCAGACCACGACAGAACCCCTACCATAACGATCCACCTCTCGAATTGTGTCATCAGTAAATCGCTCTCCTGGTCATCTCCAAACTCGAATCCTGCCATCATTGAATGACACAGTGAAGCGAGATTCATCAGTGAAGAGAACTTGACTCCAATGTTGCCTTGTCCATCGGATGTGCTCACGACACCAAGCAACACGGGCTCTGCAATGAGCAGGAGTAAAAGGGATTCTGACTGCAGGACGTTGAGCAGCCAATCCAAATTCATGTAAACGTCTGCGAATGGTGCTTTGACTGACATTAACGTTTACAGTTTGTCTCAGCTGACATCTTAGAGTGGAACAAGTCACTGTTCGATGGCGCACGGCTGACAACAAGAGGTACCAGTCATCATGTCTATTGGTGCATCTAGGGTGACCTGGCCGGTGGCTATCCTCCACACTTCCTGTGGCCTGAAATCTCCAAAATTCTTTGGATAGTAGAGTGACACTGCAAGCCGTCTAGCAACCTCACGGACGATAAACCACTTTCAACCCACGCTATAGCCCTCATTCTTTGTAAGGTGTCAAGACTTCTTCTCGGTGGCATGGTTTTTGCAAGTGATGAAAGTATCCTAAGTCTGCTGATTTTAAAACAAATTAAGAGTGAACTCTGTTCATGAAAAGGCGCCATTGCACGTGGAATGTCAATCAGCATGATTACTTCACCTGTTTGGTTGTACGGAAGTTTGAAAAAACAGATTAAAAATGTGAATTATGGTCAGCAAACCAAATTGCACGTGATCACCATGGTTGTCGGTGAGTTGTTTTTATGCTTAACGTGCATAGAGGACTGTCAGAGTAAGATATTGCACCCATTTTTACTAAAAACTTCCTTCATTTAATCATTCTATTTGCTAAATAAAAGTGTATTGAAAATTATAGGGTGGCCCTTGACTTTTGACGAGTAGTATAGTTTAATTTTAAGAATGAAGGGAAAAGTTACATTGTATATAATATACTTTCAGTTTTAGAGTGTGTCTTCAAAATGTGCCAACAAATTTTCAATTGAAATAAAAACTGAATGTATGATAAGTAACTGAAACTTTTCTACATTATTGTAGCGAAAGGTTTTTCTAGAATGATAATAGGGTTAGAGAAGAAGTAGAATCTCTCTCCTGAAAGTTTGGAAGTTCCAGTGCCCGAGAAGTACACTGGTATCACAAGTGAGTTACAGCTGTGAATAATCTGAGCTGGACAATAGATTTAGGCTTCAGAAGTATAAGTTGCTACTTTCGCTATAGTAACCCTATGTGATAATATAATTAAATTAGAAAAAGTAACTCAAAATTTAACAGTTAAAAATTTACCAAGTCAAATGAATACAATTTCCCAATTTATTATGTACATCTATATATTCTTGAAATGAGAAATGGGTGTTGGAAGATGGTAAAATGTATGATTATTTATAGTTACAAATTAAAATAAATAATAGAAAAAAGTCTTGGATTTATCTTCCACTTGAAATTACAAAAAAGTCTGTCACAGTATCTCTTTGATATATCTTGCTATCTAGTTCTCATCATCGACAGTCGTTTTAGAAACTGCTCACAGGATTTGTTGGATTGAAAAACACATAAACTCATCTGGTATTTGTTCGAGGTTCCTGAGACACACTGATGATCAGGAAGACTTTCCTTCAGCCCGCCCTATAACTACGGGGGACTAAGGTGTTGATTGGTTGACCTCTAGGCTTCAGTTAGCAGGATCAACGGTCTTCAAGTCTTTAGTTAACTCAAACATGAGCTTGATCAGGAATGATCATAAAACTTGATCATAAAAAAATGGAACAAAAGGTAATAGGTGGGCATGGTGTTCCAACAATCTCACCACCCATTGCTGTTCATGAGGCGACCATGTCTTCAGTGTTTGCATATAAATGAATGATTCATGGTATTATGTTACAGAGATAGCATGATAAGGTACTGTCCACTGTGCAGAATTAACAAAATACATGAATAAATCACATATTATGATTCATGGGTAAGATATAACCTTTGCCTTCCACTTATGGATGTCAATTCACTTTTGTACTTGCTGGTATGTCGTAAGCTTCCAGGCAAGAACTAGCCATGATATATTTAGCTAACCAATTAATGGTTATGCTTCCTGACAATGCCGGTGGAGGTTATCTCTGGTTAGCTTCATTCCCTTTTTATTATGTCTGATACAATCAAATCTGAAATAAAATCTGAAATAAAATGATATTAGTCATACCTATATCTTTAATAAACTTACATACCCTCTTAGGATTAATAAGCTCACGGTGAGACTGTATTGGCTGAATTTAATGCAGCGTAAAAAAAGAATTTCTCTTGCAGATGCTGTCTTCCAGTTTTTCACTCTGGCTTCTGGATTTGGTGTGTGTGATTTTCAACGCGCCGCTCTGTCCTTAATGGGTATCTCTCACGTACGAGAAAGCACACTTTGAAGTCCCATAAAATTTTCGTTTAATCTCGCGATTTTGAGGCGATCTGTGTTTTTTCTGTACTTGTTTTCTCTTCTTTTCACTACACACTTATATCCTTCCTTCCTAGCTATCCTTTCATTTTCCCCATATGAGGCTGTCATTCTATCTAAGTTTTATCAAAATCCGTTTAGGCATGTACGTATAATAAATTTTTAAAGATTATCAGCTAACTTTTAGCAGATGTGATGACGATGAAAAATGTTAATTATTTTTTAAACTATTTATATTTGAATAATATCCTTTTGGATATTATCTCCTTTGGTGAATTATTATTTTTTAAATGTATTCCAACCAGGCGTTCTCTTGTAGCTTTAAATTTAATTTCCTGTAAATGCAAACTTTTAAAGTCGGCCATTCCTATATTCGCTGTTTCTTCATTCTTCCATACCATCCGGCTAAACGTAATGTACATTTTTCCGCCTTCTTCAAACTTCAAAGCAAGATCTGTCGCGGGTTATCCCTGCGCTGTGTGTGTGTGTATGTGTGCATGTCGCGCTACACATTTTTTTCAGAAACAAAGCAAGTGGTACCAAATCTCACTACAATTATGTGATTATGGATGTACTTTGAAATGGAAGTGGTTTTAGGAGTTCCAGGCTTCAAATTGGATTATTTTTGTGGGTTAGTACTTTTTCGGTACTTGTGTCTTTATTCACCCACAGATTAAAATTGTTGAAATTTTGAAGCCAAACGGATCACCGTACTTTTTCTTAAATTCGCGCGAAAAATGTAACACTGTGTCTTCACACGGCAAATCTCTTTCACAGTTTGCCAAGATCGTTAAAAATGTCGTCTTGGCTACTAGCACAATAACTGGTGCGCTCTCTCTTTCACTACGGCAATGTACTTGTGTGCTCTCTCTTTCTCTACGGCAATGTACTTGTGCGCAGTCTCTTTCTCTACGGCAATGTACTTGTGCGCTCTCTCTTTCTCTACAGCAATGTACTTGTGCGCTCTGTCTTTCTCTACGGCAATGCACTTGTGCGCTCTCTCTTCCTCTACGGCAATGTACTTGTGCACTCTGTCTTTCTCCACGGCAATGTACTTGTGCGATCTCACTTTCACTACGGCAATTTATCCATCCGGTTGTGTGGCAGGACATCAAAGGGATTATTCGTCTGGTTGGGTGATGGTGGTGGTAAGAGTCTCTCCTGTGGATTGAAGTGACGTCGATTTGTAGCAATGTAATTTATATGGTCCTGTGTAGGAAATGAAACAGCTCGATCGTTCTGTGATCTACATCGATTCGAAGTGTATGGGATTTTGCGAAGGTTGCTTACTCTACATCTTTGCAGCCTGGGTTGATCTTGTATAACTAGGTTTACAGTGTTCCTCGTAGGGCTACGTTTTTCCTTAGGAGACTGTGTATTCAGAGAGGCTTCTATAATGATCTCTTGGTCAACCATATCTGGGTATTTAAACTGATAATCGATTTCTGGTTGTCTTCGTATTCGATATTTGCGGGTGTTCTGTGGCCTAATGGATATGAACGCAGTTTCATAATCCAGATATACCAGGTTCGAAGCCTGCTGCAGGCGGTTTGGTAGCAGATCGCTTTGTGTGGATTTTTAACAATGGTATAAGCGCCGTACCATTCAGAAAGCAATGGCAAACTACTGAATGAAAAAATTTGCCTAGAAAAATCACAAACAGCCAATAAAAGCTGGGGTTGATTGCCACGTCCTGTAAAGGATAAGCAACTAACTTTAACTCTGATAATATTCTGTGCCATCCATGTATACCATTTCTCTTTTTGGTGCTTCCAGGTATCCTCCGGGCAATTGTTTAGCTTGTTTTGAACTCTCCGTCTTTCTCTATGGGGGTATTATGGTGTGTCGAAGCACTTGCACTGAACCTTGGGGGCGGCGGGGTGTATTGTGTTGTCTGACGCGGGGACTGATGGGTATGGTTCTGCGAAGTGATGTTTTGTTTATGACACCACCTATCTCGATCAGTCTTACCTCTAGACCTAACGTGCCATGCAGCAGAGTCAATGGGGTGGCGGGGGGGTGTATTGTGTGGTCTGATGCAGGGGCGGGGATTGATGGTTATGACTCTCGCCTGCATTATGTCGGTCAGTGTTACCTTGTTTAGTTTTGTAGGTGTCTCGTATGGAAGATGATTGTACTTGAGCTATGATAGCACCTCTAGCAATTGTTGTCGGTCTACCAGATGTGTTGACTATCATAACCGGGAAGTCTCTGTTTGTTGTGACTTCTGCTATTCCTTCCGTAATAAATAGCACTGGGTCTTCATTTATATCTTCTCCCAGTATGGGTTCCACGTGAATAATTTGTCCACGTTTTATATATTGTGACGCTTTGATCCTACCCTTGGCTATGACTAATGAATTTGGTAAGAGGGTAACCGGGGCTGTTAAACGAATCGATGATGCAATATGGATGTCATCTTGGAGTTCTACTTCTTCTTCTTCTTCTTCTTCCGTCCTTAGCCAAAGACCGACCAAGCAGTCAGAGGCCATCACGCCTTGTGGCGTCTTAAGGGCAACAGCAGATTGATTTTCTCTGTTGTAGTTTCCCATCACGCCTAGCGGCGTCTTTAGGGCAACAACAAATAGATCCATCTGCCGTTGTTTCCGTAATCGGTGTGACAAGCCAACGGGTGATCAGCCCATTGGGCGGAGTTCTACTTATTCTTCATTTATTCTTATTTTCCATAGATCAAAATATATCCGGGCTTGATGTTTTGACAGAAAATCTCTTCCTAGGATAAAATTTCTACTCATGCCTCTAGTGATAACGAATGCACATGTGATTGTCTGGCTGCCAATCTTAAATGTGACAAGGGCAATGCCTAAGGATTTCAATTCTTTCCCAGTTACAGAGGCCATATATGTTCTGCAATGCTGGAACTGTGCGTATTTCTTTATTTGCTAATAAAGTTGTTCCCTTATGAGGCTTACAGATGCTCCTGTATGTATGAGCGCTCTGTAATTCCTGTTCTTAATGGTGATTAGACAGGAACTTGGGTCGGGATGTATGGTTACTTCATTTTGAGTGCTATTATTGTTAACTAATGGTGGTTCTTTTGTTATTGTGTGGAGTTCATTCAGTTTTCCTCGCTTTTCATGTTGTATATGGGACCTATGGTTGGAGCTTTTGTTGTTGCTACCCCTGCTTCGGACACGGCTAGAGATCCCTCCTAATGCATGCCATATCCGTTTCCCTGCATTGGACGACCTCTGGAGAAACTATGCTGGGTATTGTGTCTTTGTTGGGCCCAGAAAACTCACAAAACTGCACCACGGTCCTGTTTAGGGCCCACAAATCCAACAAAACTGTACCCTGGCAAGAAATCCTTTATTTGTTTTTTGCCGCTGGGTGGAGAGGGGGGTCCCCTCGCTATGCACTGATCCTTGTCAAATATTGACACAATCAGAGCTGGATTAACGTAGTAGCAAAAGTAGCATATGCTACGAGCCCCATGCTTTTTTGGGGCCCAGCGCCAATAAATATGTACATAATTTTTTGGTCATCTTCTAATACGAGCGTTAAACCAATAATCTTGTGATTTATGCCATCTTTAGCGCCTTTTCATTTGGTGTCATGAAATTGTGAGAGAAAGAGCATAAGAGGGTGACTTAGTGTGACTCTTCATTATTTTTTATCTTAACTGTTTACGGACGGAAGCAGTTATTTTCTTTGGATTTGTTGAAAGCCTGTACACCTTCTTTTCTGCTTCTACCTACCAGTGGGGTCTCCTTCCTGTATCATACAGCTGGTCTTACTGTAGTGAAGTCTCTAACACTTCACTCCCCTGTATCATAAAGCTGGTCTTACTGTAGTGAAGTCTGTAACACTTCACTCCCCTGCATCATAAAGCTGGTCTTATTGTAGTGAAGTCTCTAACACTTCACTCCCCTGTATCATAAAGCTGGTCTTACTGTAGTGAAGTCTGTAACACTTCACTCCCCTGCATCATAAAGCTGGTCTTACAGTAGTGAAGTCTGTAACACTTCACTCCCCTGCATCATAAAGCTGGTCTTACTGTAGTGAAGTCTGTAACACTTCACTCCCCTGCATCATAAAGCTGGTCTTACTGTAGTGAAGTCTGTAACACTTACTCCCCTGCATCATAAAGCAGGTCTTACTGTAGTGAAGTCTGTAACACTTCACTCCAATGCATCATAAAGCAGGTCTTACTGTAGTGAAGTCTCTAACACTTCACTCCAATGCATCATAAAGCTGGTCTTACTGTAGTGAAGTCTCTAACTCTTCACTCCCCTGTATAATACAGCTATGCTTAATACATTCTTGTGCCATGCTGCTTTCCCTACCTGCTAAATGCATAATAGACTAACCCCACACTCTTCCTGCCACCCCTACCTGCGAATTGCACTTAGACTAACCCCACGCAGGCAAATGTACGGAATACGGTGTGGTCATTTAATTTCAGAATGGGTGAACAAAGACACAAGAACCCTTTTTCACATTTTTTAACAACGTTTCAACTTTTCTGCACTCAGTCCTGTATAGGTTGCATGCAGGTTTAAAACCACTGAACAATTCAGCTAGTTGCTTGTCAAAGAGGTTTCATTTCTCCACATTTAGATATACAGGGTGGTCATAAAGTCTTTCCCTGATTTCAAAAATTTAAAAAAAAAAAAAAAAGTATTCTGTGCAGCGACACTTGGTTTTTTGGAAATTATTCCAGAACTAAAACAGTTTTTTAATGCTATTTATAGATTTCAACATTTGCGATTTTCAACACTAATATTCGAGGGATTGCAAGTTCTCTTGAGGCACGATAGGTTGATTTCTGAGGACTGCATTGAAACGCCGTGCGCACTGTGCCCACAGTTTCTTCACTCACATGAGGCCTACCTGCTCTGGGCATGTCACCGACGCTGCCAGTGTCCGTAAACTTTATATACCAAGCTTTGATGCTTTTAACATCTGGAGGATCTCGTAAAAATTTGAAATCAGGGAAAGACTATATGACCACCCTGTATAACACTTTATGTTATCATTATAAATAAATTATTTAATGCAAAATCAGTAATGGTAGTCATGTATGTAAATATGGTAAAAGTAGGACAAAGGATCCCATTTACAACACCCATTGAGGCATATTGGGAACACAGTGTTAGGCCCATATTTTCTTGACCATCAGCACACTAGGGGTGATGTGGTCAGCATTGCGCCGGCTGCCTTAACCTTCCCAGAGCTGCTCTGGTACCCAATTCATAAGGCTAGGTTGACCCCGGGGCCGTTTGCGGTCTAAAAAATCCCACCTCAACTGGGGATCAAGACATGGACCACTAAGCTAGGAAGCCAGTGCACTTACCACTGCGCTATTGCGGCTTCATCTGTAAATGTAGGCTTAAAATATCCGTGTGCTTTATACCCAAAAATTTCAAAGTGTGATAAAAACTATATTTGTGCTCAGAAACAACTTCAACTTTCCTACATTATGTGAAAATAAATGTACTTTATAAAATGAAAGTAGTTTTAGGGTTAAAGTTTAACAGAATTAATTACACATTGATAGGTACAATTTGTTTTTTAGTTTTTAATTTTTCTGCACTCATTATCATATATGTTGCATACAAGTTTAAAACCACTGAACAATATAGTTAAGTGCAGAACATACGGTTTTCACTTATCACATTTTGATATATAACACTATGTTATCATTATAAATACATTATTTCATGCAAAATCAGTAAATGTTGTCATGTCTAAAACTCTCTGAAATTAGGTTTTTGAGCTTGTATACTAAGAGTTAATCACATGTTTCTCTGAATCCAAGTACTTTTTTAATTATAAATGTCTCTGGTTTCTTAAAAAAAAAACACAACTTTTTATTTACCAGAACATCTCTGCAACTGTACAGGAATCAGTCAGCTCATTTGTTCAGCGGGACAAAAACGTCCATCACAAAGAGTAACCATTCAGTAATCAACTCATTTCTAAATTTATAATATGTCAGAATCTACACTAAAAAAAACTTTTAGAATACAGAAAAGTTCATATGTGCTTAATCCAATTATAATGAGATTTGTATACTCTATCCCGTTGCAATATACAAATCTCATTATAATTGGATTAAGCACATATGAACTTTTCTGTATTCTAAAAGTTTTTTGTATACTCTATCCCGTTGCAATCTGCCATCACTGGTGTCAATACCTTGTCGAGGTATGTCGGCTTGCGTACCCTGATTACCCCCAGAGCTATGCCAGTGGGAGTTTTACTCCTGGAAGGTTCTACCAAGCTGGACAGGTTTGCGCAGGCAGGGGTCAGACGAAAGCAGACACCCTGGTCCTCCAGCTTGGGAGTTTTAGCATAGGGCTGACACCCCTGTCTATGTAAAAAAAAACGTGGAGCGTGATTATGGACTTTGTCTAGCTTTTGTAAGAGGCTTTTACTTGCAATAGTTTGGAGGGGGAGCGAGTAGTCAATTACTGGGCGCACATATCCAGTATAGAGTTGGCGTAATGAGTGCTGGTCTGCTCCCCACCCACAGGAGGAAAGGTGCTTGATGAGCCTGAGTCTTGTGGATGCTTTCTCAATCAGCTTGTCTATGTGGGGTCTCATGGTAAGTCTACAGTCGAGCTCGACTCCAAGATATCTCGGGCATTCTTCGTATGCTAGTTTCTCTCCATTCATCCAGACCTCGATGTTGTTTATAAGTGGTGCCATGAAGACAACGCCGACAGATGCATGCGAAATCAACACCAATATTGAACCCTTAAACCTAAGAAGAGAACGTTCAGCAGTGGAAACATACGAAAGGTATCTGAGAATGGACACAAAGGAGGAGAATAGGAAAATGATAGAGCAGTGGCACCAAAAACACAGAATACAAAAGACATCTTTTCTTAAAAATGCAAAAGAAGCTAGCATCAAACACCACCTACCAGCTGTTAGAAAGCCGATGGTAACTATCAACAATGAACCACCTTGTTGGCAGGCAACTACTCCCATAGTAAGAACTGAACTCTCTGACCCCTCAGTAGACAAGAACACTCTAGGACCACTACTGAAAACCATTGCTTTAGAAATTATAGACTCATATCCACAAGACATCATCCATGTCTACACAGATGGATCTGCATTTAAAGCTACCACCAATGCTGGATATGGCGCAGTGATAAAATACCCCAACCTACACCCAGAAGACCACCCTCGCATCTTTGGCCCTTGCGGAGAAATTTGTTCCAGCTATGAAACAGAAATAACAGCACTAAAAAAGCATTGTGCCGGATAATCTCAGACTTTGAAAGTGGCATAACTCCACCTGAGGATATTGTTATATTCTCAGACTCAAAATCAGCACTCCAAGCCCTATAAAGCAAAATGTCTCCTAATATTAATAACATCTGTAGATTAATTGACCAACTGTTCACTTCCTATTGCATCGAAGTTACACTCCACTGGATCCCTGGGCATGTTGGAATCCCAGGAAATGAAAAAGCCGATAAACTATCCAAAAGAGGAGCAGCACTGCCCCAGTTCCCATCAAGTACCACACTACAAACCTGCCAACAGATCCTGAGAAACAATTATAGGCAAGAATGGCTAAACCAGTGGGCTTCCTCCCAGACAGGGTGTCCATTCTTCATACATCAAGCTAAACCAAACCCTTAAGATCCAGTTAAACAACTGAAAAGAAGAGATCAAAGTCTAATTTTCCAGCTGAGAACAGGCCATGCACCCGTCAATAAACATTTAAATAGAATAGACCCACTACGTGAACTAAACTGTAGGCACTGCCACCACCATGAGGAATCAGTTGAACACCTACTGTTACAGTGCCCAAAACTAACTGACCTGCGACACCAGCTACTCCCATCGCACCCAGCCATCCACAATACACTCTACACATCATCACAACAACTGAGGAAGACTTGCACCTTTGTCAGAGAGGCAATGGCCTGTCAAGAGCTACCTGCTCACAGCTAAAGGGATTATATCATCATCATCATCATGTTAAAAAAAATTGAAGTTACGGAAACAACAACGAATAAACAAACTTTGCTGCGGGATGGACATCCGGAGTCTGAGACTCGAATGACTGTCAGTGGTGAAAGCCAAAAGGAAGCCACTGACATTAGAACGGATGTCCTGACTGCAAAACATGATACAAGAATAGAATTTTGGAATGTCGGGACAATGAATGAGACAGGTAAACTAAAACAGGTCACGGCAGAAATGAGAAACTATAGGTTACACATTCTAGGGATAAGCGAGAGCGGATGGACAGGGGCAGGAAAAGTTAAAACAGCAACAGGAGAAACAGTACTTTACTCTGGAAGAGAGGATGGACAGCACAATGAAGGTGTAGCCATTATTCTACAGAAAGGAATAGAAAGGACATTACTGGAATGGAAACCCATCAACAACAGATTGATAAGATTAAGATTGAGAGGTAGTTTCACCAATACTACAATAATACAA
This sequence comes from Oreohelix idahoensis, assembly GCA_024509875.1. NCBI lineage: Eukaryota > Metazoa > Mollusca > Gastropoda > Stylommatophora > Oreohelicidae > Oreohelix > Oreohelix idahoensis. Next base: position 150,615 of record JAMPIV010014144.1, read on the forward strand.
TGCTACACACCAATGAATGACAGCGATGAAGAGGTCAAGGATGAATTCTATCAACAACTGCAGACAGAAATGGAAGAAACACCTAGATATGATCTTATTATATTGTATTGTAAGAAGCAGTCTCTTTTACGAAGAACAAAAATGAAAATATTCACCGGCTGAAGATTAAAAACAAAATATGTAAACTGTAAATTTACATCAAGAAGCTACATCCACTGATGCAGGCACCATCTCATTATTGATATGGGAAAGATAGATATTTCAGATCAACAATGAAAATGGCTTAACAAAAAAAAAGTCCGCTACATTAGGGAGAACTCAATGTGAAAGTTGGTACACACAATACATATAATGAAAGAGTAATGGGGAAATGCAGCAGTGGAACAGCAAACGAAAATGGGGATAAATTAATAAGTTTCTGTAGTATTAACAATCTGGTCATTGGAGGAACACTTTTCCCACATAAAGAAATTCACAAATTAACATGGGAATCACCAAATGGTCGGGACAGAAAACAGATGGACCACATCATGATTAACGGTAGATGGAGACATGCATTACAAGATGTAAAGGTAAGAAGAGGTGCAGATGTGGGAAGTGATCACCATTTAGTAGTAGCAAAACTGAAAGTGAAACTAAGAAGGGCTGGACCAACTGTAACTACACAGAAAAGGTTTGACATCAGCAAATTGAAGGACCCCCTTACCAGAAAAGCTTTTGCGGCTGACATAAAGAAACAATATCAATTTGCCAAAAGTCAGGAAAAGACATTGACTGATGATATAGACCAGAAATTCGACACCATTTCACCAATATATAAGGAAAGCAGCAAATCATGCTTGGGATTCCATGAAAGGAAGAAGCAAGACTGGATAACACCAGAAACATTAAACACCATAACACTGAGAAAGGAAATGAAAAGAAAGAAAACAGAAGCGAAGTCCCTAGGTTAAAGCAACTATATAGCGAACAGTACAGTCAGCTGGACAAGGAAGTTAAACGTCAAACCCGAGCCAACAAAAGGAATTTCCTAGACTATCTTGCAAGACACGCAGAAGAGGCAGCACTGAGAAATGAACAAAGCACAGTATACAAAATAACTAAATTCATCAGCGGAAAACGAGGTGCAAACAATATTACATTAGTAAGAGATAAGCAAGGAAATCTCATCACGACAGCAGAGGGACAGGAAACAAGATGGGCAGAGCACTTCAGAGAAACTCTGAACAAGGAACCACCAGAGACACAATTGAATGTTCCTGAGGCTGAAAACGATCTAGATGTAAATACAGACATTCCACGAAAAGAAGAAATCATCACAGCAATCAAAGGGTTAAAGAACGGAAAAGCTCCTGGCCATGATAACTTAAATGCAGAGCTATTTAAGACAGACCCTGAGCTAGCAGCAGAACTATTAGAACCACTATTTGCACAAGTCTTGAAAATGGGGACAACACCATCAGAGTGGAACAAAGGAAATTTGTCAAATTGCCCAAGAAGGGAGATCTTGCAGACTGCAATAATTGGAGAGGAATCACTCTTCTCTCAGTTCCCAGCAAAATACTAGGCAGGATAATTATACAGAGAATTTCAAAAGCAGTAGACTACAAACTGAGGAAAGAACAAGCAGGATTTAGAAAGAACAGAAGATGTGTAGATCATATATTCACTCTCAGGAACATTATAGAGCAGTGCTCAGAATGGCAAAGACAGCTGTACATTAATTTCGTTGATTTTGAAAAGGCTTTTGACAGCATACATAGGGACAGTTTATGGAAAATACTGAGGCTTATGGAATTCCAAGCTGCATAGTGTCAATCATAAAAAAGCCTCTATGCCAACTTTACGTGTAGTGTTGGGCAGAGCAACCTAACCTTTGAGGTGAAGACAGGAGTACGACAGGGATGCCCCTTATCAACCACTCTATTTTTAACAGTCATAGATTGGGTGATGCGCCAGACAACAGAGGGCAGTCCAAGAGGAGTAAAATAGACTACATTTTCTACATTGGCACAACATGCCTAAGAAAAATTCACAGAATCTTTTGGCCGAATACCATCACCAACCAAGATCTGCTTACTGCAAGCAAGAGGACATGCACACCATCATAGCTGGCAGACGCTGGAGCTGGGTTGGCCATGTCCTCAGAAGAGACCCCGATGCCATCACAAGAACAGCTATGCTTTGGACCCCTGAAGGAAAACGAGAGGCCGACCACAAACAACCTGGCGAAGGACTGTGGAGGCTGAGATGCAAAGAATGAATCAGAGTTGGTGCACTGCTTTGGACCCCTGAAGGAAAACGAGAGGCCGACCAAAAACAACCTGGCGGAGGACTGTGGAGGCTGAGATGCAAAGAATGAATCAGAGTTGGGGCACTGTACGAAGGATGGCCGCCGACTGAGCAAAGTGGAATCAATTTGTTGTTGCCCTACAAGACGCCACTAGGCGTGATGGCCACTGACTGCTTTGACGGTCGGCGGCTAAGGATCAAAGAAGAAGAAGAATCCTGTTGCAATGCCTAATGTGGCGGACTTTTTTTTTAGTTAAGCCATTTTCATTGTTGACCTTAAATATCTATCTTTCCCATATCAATAATGAGATGGTGCCTGCATCAGTGAATGTAGCTTCTTGATGTAAATTTACAGTTTACATATTTTGTTTCTAATCTTCAGCCGGTGAATATTTTCATTTTTGTTCTTCGTAAAAGAGACTGCTTCTTACAATACTGTGGTCTTTCTTGCATGGATATCTAGAATCAACTACTGGATAACCTTGTTCTGTTTGGGAGGGGATATGAGAACATGTCACAATTTAATTTATTATTGGGTTCAAGGTTAATATGCAATGTTTACAATGACATCAAGTGATGCCACCTTTATGTGAATGGTTAAACCAGCTGTCACACTGCGCTGTAGTTAGCAATTCTAATGTGCTACACAGAGACAGGAAAGATCTTCAGTCAGACTTTGAAAAAAAAGCCTCTAATCAGATCAAAGTGTGACAGAATGGAGTGGCCCCTATCGATCTTTTTTTTCACTCTGGCAGTATTGGTACATTTGTGGTACTGATTTTATTGTGTGCTTTCATTTGTCACACTGTCTTTCTTTCTTTTTCTGCTATGTGTTAAGGATAGATTTTGTATGCAGAATAAAATAGTGTGGCATGTTACTACACGCTAGCACATTTCCAATTTTATGTGAGGAATTGTGTTCGCCTGTAGTCAAACTGCTGTTTGCACGAAAGCGTTCACCCGTGGTGAACGAGGCGTTCACCCGTGATGAGCGACGGTCAACTAGTGACGATTTTTGTCACGTGTCGTGGGGTTCAGTATGTTAAATAATTGTTCTTCCGTCTTTGTGTTTGCGTCCGAGAAAGATGTAATTTTTCGAGCTCCGGGATAATGGAGTGGGATATATAAATATACATTGTGGCATTATTGATTTCGGAGGCCACCACGTTATGTGCAAGATGGTTCATAAACTTATCTAGAAGTTCATACCATAAGTTACTACAAGTAACTTTGAGATATGAGGCAACTAAGATTTTGTTTGCCCTGATTTGCGTCTGCCGCATTACTTTGGTTTTCGTGGATTGTCCGAACCTTTAGTACAACGGCCAAGATTGAGTGGAGATTAGAGGAGTGTATTATTATCATATTATTGCCACTTAAAGATGCCTAACGTTTGAACCATATTGACGGACCAGGGATAATCTACTTCGCTTATCCATTGCCATGTACTTTTGATGTTTGATGGATGTTATTGTGAAGTGACTTTATTTATTAAATGTCAACCATGTTTTCCTGTGGACCTGTTCACCTACCGGCTTTTGTTATGTATACTGACCATAATGTTCTGAAAGAACACCTGCTATCATTCACGTATCCATGCATGATCCTCTAATTTATCCCACCATAACACCATATAATTTGGTGGCCAGTATGGTTTTGGATCGATACTTTCATCAGGACATGGTTTTCAAATTCACGTAAGCAAGTATACCTTCGTACTTTGCAAATCTACAGCTGCCATTTAATGTGTATATTCGATCGTTACTCCTGTTCAACGTGTTATTGTAAACACACCACTTCGTGAACCCAGTCATTATCAACGGGTTCAGTTGGATAACGAACACTGCCACTGTGCATGTCCAATGTTCCAGTTTTCAATGTCCTATTGTTCGCTGTAACGTTTAAGATTACAATTTCAAGCCAACCAGTTCCCAAGTTTATTTCGTGTTCCAGTGTACATCACAACGTTTGTAAGATTCTTTCAAGTTTCAAGTCTATGCCACGGCGTTATCAAATTACAGTAGAAAGGCCTCTTCAGGACTTGGTCGACGTTTTGGTTTTTCTTCATAATCTACAAGTACATCATGTACTTCTGAGGAGTCTTCATCATCGGTCACTACATGTATTTGGTTTTCTTCTTGCACAAAAGACAAAATTTCTTCGTCATTCAAAAACTGAAAACCAGAATCATTATCATCTTCTAGCCACATGTGTGCATCATCTTTGTCACAGTCCGAAAATCCGGGCATTGCTTGAAACAGTTCCACAACTTCATTTATACAATCATCATTTGTGTCCACTGCAGTAGTTTCATTTCCTCCTTTTTTCCCAAGCAATCTACTCCAAGCCTTGTTGAGATTATCTTGTGACAGGGTGGTCCAAGCATCAGCTAACATATAGCAGCAGTCTTTGAGATTAAGCTTTTTGGAAAACGCCACCACACTTTCTTCATCTTCAGCCAACAATAAACGACGCAGGACTTCCTTCTTGTACATCTTTTTAAGCTTTGCTATAACACCCTGATCCATTGGTTGAATCAGTGCTGTTACATTGGGAGGCAGAAAAATTACTTTAAAATTTGCATCAACTGCATTCAATGTATCCGTCTCTGGATGAGATGGTGCATTGTCCAGTAGAAGAATACTTTTCCAGTTTTCTTTTCTTGTTCTCTCAACCTCTTCACATTTGGGATGAACTGATTTGTATACCAATCAAGAAATATTTCACTATTCATCCAAGCACTCTTCTGTGCTTTGTAACACAATGGGAGACATGTCACATTCTTTAAACAACATGGTTTTTTGGCTTTGCCGATCATTAGCACCGGTAAACGATGACTTCCACTGGCATTCGTGGCTACCAAAATTGTTACTCTCTCTTTGCACTTTTTAAACCCAGGGGCAGCTGCTTCGCGCTGAGATGCAAGTGATTTTTGAGGCAATGATTTCCAGTATAAGCCAGTCTCATTGGCATTATACACATCATCGAGTGAATAACCTTCTTCTTCCAAAAAAAGCCAAGAATGTTTCTTTAAAATTTTTAGCGGCAGTTGCATCGCTAGATAAAGATTCCCCTTGAATCTCCAATTCTCGTATGCCATGACGAGATTTAAAGTTTCTTAACCATCCCTGGCTAGCCTTAAAGTCAGGAGGACCGTCAAGTTGATTGTTGAACTGAAGTGCCTTTTCACACAACAGAGAACCAGAGATAGGTTCCCCTTTGCTTCTTCTTTGCACAAACCATATATACAAAGCCTCTTCCAATTTCACATCTTTCTCATTTCTCATGGTTTTACGTTTCTTCAACCCATTTTCACTATCAAATTTCGATGCAAAACTCATAATTTCTTCTTCTTCCTCGTTCGCCCTGAAAAGGACGGTGGTTGCGTTGTGTCTGTTTACGCCGTAGCTGTGATATCTGCACCTTTCGGTCGACACATCCGACTTCAGCATGTCATTTTTTAGGGACCGGGTTTGCCTTCCCATTGCGATCCGTACCCGCTCAGCCAGACTGCACTAATGCAGACTGTTTCCAGGACCACCACGTGGAGGTGGAGTACGGTCTTAGTCAGCTCTGATTCGCTGACTCTGATGCAAGCAGTCAAGCTATGGGTCGCTGACTGCATTCACTATTGCTGCATCTTTGGGTCCCACTCATAATTTTATCCTTGTTACTTTTGATGTCAGAGACGGTAGCTTTCCCAACATTGAAAATCCTCGCAAGTGAAGACACAGTTTCACCTTGTCCTAGTCTCTTGATAATTTCTGTTTTCGTTTCAATTGACAAAACATTGCGGTTCCTTTTATATGCTTTAGGCCTACTGGAAGATGCCACATCGCACAGAGAAATACTTGTACACCAAAATTATTCTGCTGTAGTAGCAGACACAATTATTTTAAGTTGAACTGTCTGTTTAGCCAGTGTTCTACCTAGAATGCACACGTACACTGGATTGGTAAACCAGATATTAACTGACTTTATGATCTAACTGACTTCCTGTACATAAGCGACCGACCATTAGCCCATCCCATTCTCTACAAATTGTTCTCACACATTTGAAGTTTGCCGCATCAAAAGATTCAGAATTTTAGTCTAACGTGACTGTGGCATCTGATTTTTTTTTTTTTTTTTTTCTGGAAAAAGTGTTCGGATAATTGGATGTTCGGATAATTGGGGTTCGGATAAATGGAGTGTGGAAACCATAGAGGCATATCCCTTCTCAGTGTCCCTGGTAAAATCTACTCTAGAATCCTAGAGCAGAGACTCCGACGCCTAGCTGAGCCACAATTGGATGAGGTCCAGTGCGGATTCCGAGCAAACCGAAGTACTCAAGACCTAATCTTCACACTCAGACAGCTGAGTGAAAAGGCCCTTGAGTATAAGAGTGAGATCCATCTTTGTTTCATAGATCTGGAAAAGGCGTTTGACAGGGTCCCCTGGAGCAAACTTTGGGACTGTTTGGCAAGGAAGAATATTCCAGCACCTCTGATTCATGCTATACAGAGCTTCTACAAGTCTTGCAGAAATTATGTGAGGACAGCAAACCATAAGTCGAAAGAGTTCAGGACCACCACTGGTGTAAGACAAGGTGATATCATATCACCTTACCTCTTCATACTCCTTATGGACGATGTCATCAAGGCATGTAAGGAGAGAACAAGAAAGTATTCAGTGGGGTACTGGAAGATGAGACAGGTCTATATTTCGGAGCTGGCATTTGCTGATGATGTTGCCCTGATTGCTAAATCAAAGGCACATCTCCAATCCAACCTGCAAGTCTGGAAGGAAGAGCTGGAGAAGAGAGGGATGGTCATAAGCAGCTCTAAAACAAAATCCATGGTGATATCACGAGAAGAAAGAAAACATCAGATTAAGTTGGGAGAACAGGTCCTGGAGCAGGTCGACCACTTTAAATATCTCGGAGCTATTATAGACCGAAAGGGAGGCATCAAAGAAGAGTTAGCCACTCGAAAAGCAGCAGCTGGGAGACTTTTTCAGGCCATAAATCGTGGATTCCTCAGCAAGAAAGAGGTTGGTAAGAAAACGAAGATGGCTGTATGCCGCTCCACCTATGTCCCAGTCTTGACATATGGATGCGAGTCGTGGGCAATGACTACAACCCACAAAAGCCAGATCCAAACCTCAGAAATGAGGTATCTGAGGAAAGTGGTTGAAGTAACAAGAAGAGACATGGTCCGCAACCAGACGATCCGTCAAGGCCTAAAATCCCATCCGCTGCAGACCCAAATAGAACAGTCCCAACTAAGATGGTTTGGCCATGTCTGCAGAATGGGAGAAGATTGGCTACCACGACAAGCATGGGAAACAAAGAGCCAGGGATCCAGACCTCCAGGACGACCCAGAGTCCGCTGGGAGGACAACATTAGACAGTCTTTGAAGGACCGAGGACTAGAATGGAACCAGGCCAGGAAGAAGACAGCTGATAGAATGGTCTGGCGCTCTCTCTTCCAAACCTCTACACCTCACGGTAGAAGGGGAACGACTAAGTAAGTAAGTAAGTAAATAAATGGAGTTCTACTGTACTTTGTACCAAGTCAACACAACGTTTCAAGATCTACACAGTTCATGATGCCCATCTGACTGCGACCGTGTATTTGTTTACAATTCATCCGTGCCTCACTTGTATTGAGGTACAGTGTTGTTCCAGTGTTGACGCTTTTTTTCCGGACTTGCATCTGGTCGGATTGCGATAAGTGCCTGTTATTACACTCTTGTACCTTTGCCGTGGTGTAAGCCTTTTTGTTATATCTGTGTTATTCGTTTTCTTGGTTTCTATGTCTTCGTACCAATCTGTTGTTAGCAACACATGTCATTGTAAAAATGACCGCTCAGCAGATGTTTCTATAGGTTTTGCTTACATTTCTCAAGCAGTGAAAGTTCCGGCTCGAGTCATCTCACCGACGTTTGGTTCACTGCCTGTTTAGTGTGACCTAATTTGTTTAGGTGTGCTGCTCCGTCCTTCTAGTTGTCAGTTCTTGTTGTGCTGGTTTTGTGTTTCTTCTCCTTAGTTGGCAACCATTCTGTTCATAATGCTAGTCTAACCTTCTATCAGTTGTTTACATTTATATATATTGTTACAGGTCCTGTTTTTTTTTTTTAAATTTTTAAGCAGTAAGTCTGTTCTATTTGTTGTTTTCTTTTTAGTTTCCCATTTGCATTCTTCTTCGTTTACTTGCTGCTATTATTACATTGTCTTGGTCACTTGTACTTGTCTTTTTGTTTAGTTCCATCAATTCTGTTCTTGTACATTATCATAATTTTTTTTTCTCTCCTCTCTTTCTCGTTTCCCTCATATCTTTACTACTGTTGGTCTTTCATACTATACTATTTTGTTATTGATTAGTAATATTAAGAATCTATTTGCATTGATAATATTGCAAAGCACAAAGCTAGGGAATTGGTATAGACGGACTAATTGAGAAACATTTATTACATAATTTATAATATTGATAGTAAGATACTGAAGAAGTAAATAATGGAGTATCAGGAATTTATTACTATGGGCCAAGAATATGGTTACAAGGCGAAGGAATTAATGGACTTTGCCAAAGCGGACAATTCCAAAGAAAATCAAGAAGCCCTAGAGGATAAGAGACAAAGAGATGCACGGTATGAGGAGTGAGAGCTCAGAAAAGCAGAGCTACTTGCAGAAGAGAACAAAAGGAATGCAGAAGAGAACAAAAGGATTGCAGAACAGCAATTAGAAGTGAAAAAGTTGCAACAAGCTGTTGAAGCAGCAAAACTTGCAAATGAAGAAAAAATGGCGACTTTACATATTGAAGAACAAAGAGTGCAACATCAGAGTAGACAAAATGATGACTCTGAACGTAGAGGTGCCTCTAGCAACCACAATAGCGGTTTTGTTAAATTTCGTTTGCCGGTGTTTAAGCCAGAAATAGACGACATTTCATCCTTCTTACAACGCTATGAAAATGTTTGTGAAGAAAATAATCTGGATAAGTCTCATTGGTGTACAAGATTGATGGATTTCATGACTGGTGAATCCTTAACGGCACTGTGCCAATTGGACGGGCCGAATAGATGCAATTATGACACTGCTAAAACATTATTATTAAAACTTCATCAGTTAGACGCTGAAGGGTATCGTATGAAGTTCAAACACATGATTCCTGAAAGTGGTAAAGATTTTACACAGTTTGTAGTTGCAGCTCGACTAACATTTAATAGATGGATACAGCTTTCTGGCATTGAAGAGAATTATGAGGGCCTTAAGGACTTATTATTGCGAGACAAAATTTTGTCTTCTGTAAGCAGATCACTGCGAGAATATCTACAGGAAAGGAAGCCGTCGAGTTTGAGTTCAATGGAGGAATTATGTAGGCAATATTGTACGGCACATCCGGTAGTTTGTGTCAGTAACAACACTATTAAGGAAGCTTTACCTGTTGCCGCAGCTACAACTTGGAACCACAACAAATATAGACAAAGATCCTACAGTGCCGATGGGAATTTCAAACCAAATGAAAAACCAAACAAATTCAATAACTCACAACCATATAGAGGTAGACAACCATATAGGAACCATTCACCCCAAAATAGAGGTAATTTCCAACAAAACTCAGGTGAGAGAAGGAATGATAATTTTGGTAACTATAATAAGAATTGGAATAACTGGGGACCAAATAACCAAAATTTTTCACATCGGAATAGGTCACAAGACTATAGAAATCAAGGAAACAACAATAGAAACCAAAGAAATAATGACAGGAGTCAAAATAACTCTTTTTACAATCAGAGACATAGATCACGCTCTAGAAATAATGCATATTCGAACTACCATGCCAACTCAGCACACACTCCTGCTACACCTGAGAACGCGCAGGACAACAATGTTGTTAATCAAGCAGCTTCATGTTGTTCATTTGACTTTGATACTGCTTCACAGTGTCCAGATTGCCAAACTCTATTCCAGTCTAATGTGACTTCCTTGTTTAATTGTGGTCATCCGCTCCCATCAGTTACTGCTTCATCAGCACATGAGGGCACAGGGGTACTACAGCTTCATAGAGGCTTATTGAATGGCACTCAAGTTACAGTACTCCGTGATTCTGGTTGCACGACTGTCAGAGTGAGAGTCATTAGTACATCCGTCTCATGCAACGGGTGACTTTGTTAAATGTGTAACTTTTGGCGGGACAATTGAATTTTATCCCACAGCCGTGGTGGATATTCACTTACCATTTTTTACAGGCAAGGTTAAAGTGTGTTTGTTAAGAAGCCCAATAGCGGATGTGACACTTGGCCGGATACACGGCAGCAATGATTGCTCACCCGAAGAAATTGTTCAATGGGAACGTCAAAATTTATCAACTGCTGCTGCAGTTACTACGCGTGCCCAGCCAAGGCACCAAAGGAAAATGATGATACCGATCCTGAAACTCAGAACAATTTTCACATACACTCTGATATAGACAAACAATCCTTTATCGAACTCCAAAGAGAAGATAACTCTTTGAAGAAATTCTTTAGATTAGTCAGAGATAATGATGATGTGGATGATAGTTCGTCACCCAAACAGTGGTACACTCTTAAAAATGATGTATTGGTTAGGAATTTTAAAGATTCATATTTAGTTAGACATCAGGTGATATTTCCCCAAAAACTTTGTACATTCTACAACATGCACACGATTCTCACTGTGCTGGCCATATGGGCTACTCTAGGACGCGTTCCAGAGTTTTGTCCTCTTTCTTTTGGCCCGGAACTTCCAGAGACACCTCCACATATTGCCGCTCTTGCGTTATTTGTCAAGAGGTAAAATCAAGAGGAGCCTATCATACGGCCCCGATTCAGGCATGTGATATACCTGTACGCCCCTTTGAGAAAATGGCCATAGATATTATCGGTCCTTTACCTGTTATGTCCGCTAGAGGACACAGGTATGTGCTCACATGTATCGACATGTGCACTCGATGGCCCGAGGCCATCCCTCTTAAGAACATCACCACTAATGACGTTGCTGATGCCCTTTTCTTGATTTTTTTCTAGACTTGGTTTTCCTCGAAAACTTCTTTCAGATCGAGGTACCCAGTTTGTATCTGACACTATGACTGCTGTTATGAAACACCTCAATATCGACAGGTCTCTCACTAGTGTTTACCATGCGATGAGCAATGGCATGGTGGAACGTCTTAACCGGACGTTAAAGCAGTTATTGGGCAAGGTTACAGTGAAATATCCTCAAGATTGGAACAGGGTTTTACCCGCCGTGCTGTTCGCATACCGTAAGGTAGCGAATGAACATATCGGTTTCTTGCCTTTTGAGCTGGTGTTTGGAGCTCAACCTCGAGGCCCTATGTCACTTATTAAGGACCTACTCATAGACTCAGAGATGAGTCAGGACATCCAGTCATCACATGAATACGTCGTTAACCTCCGGCGTAACATTATAGATGCATGCCAACTGGCTACAGCTTCTTCCGAGGCTGCTAAAGCAAGATCACGCCAGTTCCAAAATCGCAATAGACGATTACGTCAACTATTGCCTGGCAATGAAGCTTTTGTATTGCTTCCAAGGAAAGAAAATAGACTTTTAATTGCTTGGAATGGTCCATATAAAGTGTTGTCACGCATTTCTGATGTTGACTACATTTTAGAGATAAAAGGGAAAAGGAAGACCCTCCACATAAACATGCTTAAGGAATTCCACACTAGACCGGAACATCTTCAAGCCATCTTTCAAGCAGACGATGAGCACCCTAGACCTGCTACTCACTACTCTGCACTATCCGTAATTCAGGAAGAGGAATCGTCTTTTCCTGATGTTCCCATGAACTTACCTGTCTTTCCTCTTCAATCGACTGAGACATGAAAGGATGTCACTATTTGTCCAGCTTTGTCTTCTGAACAACATTCCCAAGTCTCTAGTCTTCTACAATCTTTTCCAGATGTCCTCACAGACATCCCAGGTCGTACATCAGTCATTTCACATGACATCATCCTTACAGATGATCGACCAATTCGTCTATGCCCCTATCCTGTCCCTATTCACTACCAGCACCAGGTTGAAGAAGAGTTAAAACAAATGCTTAATTATGGAATTATAGAACCTTCCAACACCCCTTACTCATCACCTATGGTCATCGTTCGTAAGAAAGACAAGAATATCAGATTGTGTGTAAATTACCGGAAGCTGAATAACATCAGTCTTCGATGCTGAACCCTTACCCCTACTTGAAAATCTTTTGTCTCGTCTCGCCAAGGCCCTTTTCTTTACTAAAATTGACCTTACCAAGGGATACTGGCAAGTTCCCTTGATTGACAGAGCTAAACCACTCACTGCCTTTGCTACACAACGGGGTCTTTATCAGTGGAATGTGATGCCTTTCGGACTTATGAACGCCCCGGCTATGTTTGTCCGTATGATGAGAAAAATTCTCGCTCATCGGTCCGATATAATTACATACATAGATGACATATGTCTATTCAGCTCCACTTGGGAGGAACACTTCTTAGGTTTACATTCTCTTCTGGACACTTTACGTCTCTATCACCTAACAGCCAAGCCCTCAAAGATCTTTATTGCCTTTGAGGAAATTTCATTCTTTGGACATAAGGTGGGTCACAGTTGTCTTCAGACCGTGCCACAGAATGTTTCCAAAATCCTAAAATTATCTGTGCCCACTACTAAGAAGCAAGTTCGTAGTCTTCTCGGCTTGATTCAGTATTATAGTAAATTTATACCGAACTTGTCTTCAATCACTGCAGACCTCTCTGCCTTGCTTAAAAAAAAGGCTTACCGAACCACGTGCGCTGGACACCAGAGTGCCAGGCTGCATTAAATTATATTCAAAAATATTTTTCTGTGCCACCAATTTTGAGGTTACCAGATACAAGTTAGTTGCTTATCCTTTACAGGACGTGGCAATCAACCCCAGCTTTTATTGGCTGTTTGTGATTTTTCTAGGCATTTTTTTCATTCAGTAGTTTGCCATTGCTTTCTGAACGGTACGGCGCTTATAACATTGTTAAAAATCCACACAAAGCAATCTGCTACCAAACCGCCTGCAGCAGGTTTCGAACCTGGTATATCTGGATTATGAAACTGCGTTCATATCCATTAGGCCACAGATGCCAGATACAAACCTTACTTATTATCTCCGCACAGATGCTAATTCAAAAGGTATCGGCGCATCACTGATGCAAGAGTACGAGGGAAGATTGCATCCAACCCTCTATATATCAAGAAAGCTTACTGATACAGAAAGGAAGTACCCAGTTATAGAAAGGGAGCTGCTGGCTGCTATCTGGGCGGTAGTCAAGCTGGAGCGGTATTTGTTGGGCGCCCCATTCATCATACAGTCAGACCAGAAATCCCTTTTCTCATTGAAGAAGGCGAATCACAAGAACCCGAAGCTAGCCTGGTTCGCCATCCTGCTTCAACCTTTTCAGTATGAAATCGAGGCAATACCAGGGTCTGCAAATGTGGTCGCAGATGCTTTATCGAGATGCCCACAGCTCGAACTTGAAGATTCATATTGACTTAGTTAGTTGACTTTATATTACACATGTGTGAGGCCATGGTGTTTATCCACTACTAGTCACTATGACAAAGGACGGTGAATATATGAACACTAAGTTGATTTCCAAACCATTCATATTAACATTTGTGATTTACATGACTTTGAGATAATCATTATTCACTTTAACTAGTGGTACAATGAACAGTATTATACTACTTGCAGACACGAACAATTTCCAACTACAACATCATGTTATTATTCTGGAATGCACATTCACATTAATTAAGATTGCTATACTAATACTAGAAATCTAGTCCTGACACGGATAGTTTGGAGTATGATTACATTATTGCAAGTTTGTTTTGGACATTACTTCTCTTCCCACAACGTACAAAGGTACTTAGAGCAGAATAATTAAAAGTAATGGAATAATTGTGTTAATTAGTTATACTTGCGTTCTTGTACTAATTTTTTTTTCTCTCTCTTTCTCTTTTGTGAGATATTCATGTACCTTAATTTATATTAATGTCATATCGCATTGCTTCATATCTTATTTGATTCATATCATGCGTGAATTGCGTTTAAGCTTAATTTAGGATTTTTGACAGCATTATTAGTTGGAGATATAACCGTCTAAATTTTTTTTAAATGCATTTTTGAATTTTTGATTTGGATGTTTTGTTTTATTTTATTTTATATATCTCATACCGTTTCCATATATGCATGTTATGTCTTTGATATGTTTATTGTACACTCACATTGATCATACATTTATGTATTCTTTTTTCACATCATTGGAATATCAACTGTATATGACTTGTTACTTATTGACATATGACTCTTTATGACTGATGACAAATTCATCTAGCATATTATTTAATAATAAGTTACATTATGCAGACTGACTGCGACTAGATTATTTTCGATATGGCTCAATATTTGTGATATGATCAATTTTGGCCGATATTTCCGCATAGGAAATATTTGAATTGAAGAAAAACAAAAATTTGTTTTTTTTACACCGCGAACGGGGTGATATGTTAAGGATAGATTTGGGATGCAGAATAAAATAGTGTGGCATGTTACTACACGCTAGCACATTTCCAATTTTATGTGAGGAATTGTGTTCGCCTGAAGTCAAACTGCTGTTCGAACGAAAGCGTTCACCCGTGGTGAGCGAGGCGTTCACCCGTGATGAGCGACGGTCAACTAGTGACGATTTTTGTCACATGTCGTGGGGTTCAGTGTGTTAAATAATTGTTCTTCCGTCTTTGTGTTTGCGTCCGAGAGAGATGTAATTTTTCGAGCTCCGGGATAATGGAGTGTGATATATAAATATACATTGTGGCATTATTGATTTCGGAGGCTGCCACAATATGTGCAAGATGGTTCATAAACTTATCTAGAAGTTCATACCATAAGTTACTACAAGTAACTTTGAGATATGAGGCAACTAAGATTTTGTTTGCCCTGATTTGCGTCTGCCGCATTACTTTGGTTTTCATGGATTGTCCGAACCTTTAGTACAACGGCCAAGATTGAGTGGAGATTAGAGGAGTGTATTATTATCATATTATTGCCACTTAAAGATGCCTAACGTTTGAACCGTATTGACAGACCAGGGATAATCTACTACGCTTATCCATTGCCATGTACTTTTGATGTTTGATGGACGTTATTGTGAAGTGACTTTATTTATTAAATGTCAACCATGTTTTCCCGTGGACCTGTTCACCTACTGGCTTTTGTTATGTATACTGACCATAATGTCCTGAAAGAACACCTGCTATCATTCACGTATCCATGCATGATCCTCTAATTTATCCCACCGTAACAGATACTATATATTTTCCTTCTTACACCCTTCTCAGAGATAAGTAGACATGTCTGGTTGTTGTCCATTCCTCCCTACGTTGCAAGGAGTGGCAGCGACCTAACCATGTTGGCTATCGTGGGCGCAGCCGATATCAATACACATATTAACACATAAATTGCCTCAGTGCAGTGCTTAAACATTGATAAGACATGGGTGCGCTCATCATCAAAGCTTGGAATACAGGGAGACAACTGGTGGACAGACACAGATAAAAGATTACTTCCTGATAAAGTAATGATTGTTACATTAAGAACATGTTGTTATATGAGTTTACCTGCATGTTCGTAAGTGCTTAAGCATGCTTAAAGCCCATTTTCAGAAAAGAAATGTTTGAAATTTTACATTAGCTGAGTCATGCAACATATTCAAATCAGATTGGCCGATCCTTTGAGGCGCGCATAACAACAAATGTGTGGGAAGGCAGTTAATATAATCTGACCATTTTCTCAAGCTACTTCACTTGAGAAATCGCTCGCAAGATACCAGACCTTGCTACAGTGAAGAATTAGAATTAAGAATTCCTTCTTAACACATTAACTACCGCGAGCCAGTGGGACCAGCTTTTGAAATCCTATCATTTGGACCGCGAGCCGCTCAGAGCGTCGATCTATTTTTAGTAATAAAACGAATGAAAAATGTACTGAAACACTTTCCGATCTGGTTTGAGATTTTAAATTGCTGCTGGAAAGCAAATTCCCAAAGCATGGTTGTTGTAGAACACTGGAAAATTGATATTATGTTCATATTTTTCAGCGTTTTGGGTTAGTTACCAAATCGTGTAAAACTGTTTACTGTGGCAACTAGTGATAGGACCACAAAAATGCTTGTATATCTCGTCTAATGGCTGAATAGGCTAGAAACTTGTTTCAACAATTGACTGATAGATCTAGCGACGAGGGCAAGAGTGAAAACGGTGGGCACATTGATTGAAATAGTGATTTTGATAGAGATGGGGCGCAAGCAGTTATAATTGAGAAAATATTTCAAATCCTCAGCCATCGGAGGGCCCTTAAATAACAACAACCTCTATTAGAGTTACAAATGCTGCTTATTGTAATAGTACATTCATTTATCTTTAAAATGACGTGTAATTCATAAAAATCTGTAAACAATTATGAAAACTACAGCTTACTTTGTGCAAATACCCACAGGATGAAAATGGCGAAAAATTTAATTCGGCCACAATGTGTTTTTCAATTCGATAGTTAATGTGTTAACATACTGGACACCTTTTATTGGAGAATTTTGGAAGGACTCATAGCCCAGGACATCTCTTTCATATTAAATAAGGAAACCGGGACTGAGGAAACTGAAGGACCACACACGAAGTCAGAGAGGGAACTTATTCAATTAATGACACCCCAGACGCGTGCGTGTATATATATTTTAATATGTGAAAATCGCTACTAGATGTCCCAGTTTTTTTAGGCTGGCAACCTCAGCGTATAGAATGATGATTCATGAACCACCACTGCACGGGCTGGCAACTGCTTTATTGTTAGTTTCTTAAAGAGAACTAATCGCATAAAGAATTCCAGGTTCCATACGGAGCAGGGAGGAAAAGATGAAAGCAAAGATGTACATTTAAGTATAATACTTATATTTTCAAAGCAGTGTAAATGTCCATATAAACATATTCACTTTAAAATTAATGTAAGTTTTCAAGCTTTAAACCAGTGTAAATGTATAAAAATATCCATTTTAAAGTTTATGAAAGTTTCAAATGTTTCAATCAAAGTAAACATAAATGAAACATATTCGATTTATATTGTGACCACTTTTCAATCAGTGGAGATGTATAATGTAAACAGACTCTATCTGTATTAACCTTTTCATATAAATGTAATGTAAAGCTAAAGCTATTCTATTTAAATGTAAAGACATTTTTATCTCCAAGGATTAAATTTAATTCTTATCGAGGGTAAATTCTGAGTTAATGGGATGGTGGTATGGGAAGATAGGAACCCATAACTATGGGTTGGAAAACGCCATACCCAGAAGAGCGTTTCATTCTATTCTTTCACCATAGTTATTGGTGGTACCAGCAGAACGTACTATCTCTGGAACAAGAAGGGAACAGTGGCCTAAGCTTTAAGACAAAGGACTCACTTGGTAGACTCTGCTTAACATTTCTGCTAAACAAGCTTCACTCGACAACCTTGACCAGCGACGAGCATGAGCATTGTGAAAACAGCCAACCCATAAGAAGGATAAGAACCGTCATTGGCAGCTAAGTTCAAATATATGCTGCCACTTGAACTTCTTCTAAAATCTCACAATCCATAACGACTGATGATAACTTTTCTTGATCCATAACTATTCACATTATTTTCCAACTGTTAAAACTTAAGTGATTATTAAATTTTGTTATTTGTAATTATACAAATTTAACTTCGACTTAATCATTTTAAAGTTACTGCATGTTTGTCTCAGTCAATTTACAACACATATTCTAAACAGAGCTATACTAGAATAATAGAATTCCATTGAGTAAATCAGGGGTGGGGGCTTGAACGAGCTGAAATTAATAAGTGCTTAATTCCTTCACAAAAGTTGTTGACAGATTCTAGAATGAACGTGCTCGGCAAAGCAGCATTGTTTTCGCTTATCTGAATATCTTGTGAAGACTCCCTTTGTAATAGAAGTGTCATTACCCTTCAATCTGCTTCTCTGCCAAGAGTAATCTGTGCGAAGGTAGATACCTTTAAAATCCATATTAGATACTCTTGAGTTTTGGTCACTGTTGGACCACTACTGCAAAGCAGGGGAGGCAATACCATCACACAAAGTTTGAAGTGAGATCACACTTTGCATTATAAGTTAGTCAGATTACCAAGCCCCTGTATTAGGGACAAAGAACTTATATGGCATATAGTTTTTGTCCCGGGTATCATAAAAATTACATAGCCTGAACACATAGTGAGTGTTAAGGATGTTCATCCACAAAAGAGTCTAGAGGTATAAAAATTATTTGCTTTGTTTCTGGTACGGTCATTTTACTATCTCACAGAATGTATTATTTCTTGTAATGTTCATCATGTTATAATGTTGCACTCTTGATATTACAGTTCAGGATTTGAGATCCATTAGTCAGTTAGGACATGTGACTTTTAAATATTTTGGTATTTGAAACTATGGTGCTAACAAATAACATGACACTACACTTTTTTGCTGTTGTTAAATTGCTTTTGAAAATGAAAAAAATATGCAGAAATGTTATTTAATAATTGAAACATTTATACGGGAAAGGTTAAATGTCCGACTGGGAGTGTGTTTAGAGCACTTACCTCTCACTGTAGAGTTACTGTGTTCCAGCTTTAAAATCTGGTAATGTCATGCTCCACTCTCTTACTTACTTACTTAGTCATTCCCCTTCTACCGTGAGGTGTAGAGGTTTGGAAGAGAGCGCGCCAGACTATCCTATCGACTGTCTTCCTCTAGGCCTGGTTCCATTCTAGTCCTCGGTCCTTCAAAGATTGTTTAATGTTGTCCTTCCAGCGGACTCTGGGTAATCCTGGGGGTCTGGATCCCCGGCTCTTTGGTTCCCATGCCTGCCTCTCCCATTCTGCAGACATGGCCAAACCATCTCAGTTGGGACTGTTCTACTTGGGTCTGCAGGGGGTGGGATTATAGGCCTTGACTATCATCTGGTTGCAGACCATGTCTCTTCTTGTTACTTCAACCACCTTCCTCAGATACCTCATTTCTGAGGTTTGGATCAGGTTTTTGGGGGTTGTATTCATTGCCCATGACTCGCATCCATATGTTAAGTCTGGGACATAGGTGGAGTGGCATACAGCCATCTTCGTTTTCTTACCAACCTCTTTCTTGATGAGGAATCCTCGATTTATGGCCTGAAAAAGTCTCATAGCTGCTGCTTTTCATGTGGCCAGCTCTTCTTTGATGCCTCCCTTTCGGTCTATAATAGCTCTGAGATATTTAAAGTGGTCGACCTGATCCAGGACCTGTTCTCCCAGCTTAATCTGATGTCTTCTTTCTTCTCGTGATATCACCATGGATTTTGTTTTAGAGCTGCTTATGACCAACCCTCTCTTCTCCAGCTCTTCCTTCCAGACTTGCAGGTTGGATTGGAGATGTGCCTCTGATTTAGCAATCAGGGCAACATCATCAGCAAATGCCAGCTCTGAAATACATACCTGTCTCATCTTCCAGTACCCACTGAATACTTTCTTGTTCTCTCCTTACATTCCTTGATAACATCGTCCATGAGAAGTATGAAAAGATAAGGTGACAGGATATCACCTTGTCTTACACCAGTGGTGGTCCTTAAATCTTCTGACTTATGGTTTGCTGTCCTCACATAATTTCTGAAGACTTGTAGAAGCTCTGTATAGCATGAATCAGAGGTGCTGGAATGTTCTTCCTTGCCAAACAGTCCCAAAGTTTGCTCCAGTGGACCCTGTCAAATGCCTTTTCCAGATCTATGAAACAAAGATGGATCTCACTCTTATACTCAACGGCCTTTTCACTCAGCTGTCTGCGTGTGAAGATTAGGTCTTGAGTACTTCGGTTCGCTCGGAATCCACACTGGACCTCATCCAATTATGGCTCAGCTAGGCGTCGGAGTCTCTGCTCTAGGATTCTAGAGTAGATTTTACCAGGGACACTGATAAGGGATATGCCTCTATGGTTTCTACATTGTTGATTGTCACCCTTTTTGAAAGTTGGTGTTATGATGGCAATCTCCCAATCCTTTGGTATGATCTTGTTGCACCACGCTGCCTGTAGGACCCTTAAGAGTAATAGGTCGTTTGATGCTCCCATGTACTTAACCATTTCTGTGTTATACCATCATGCCCTGCTGCTTTGCCCATCTTGATTTTCTCCAGTGCTGCCTTCAGTTCTTCCATCTTTATGTCATCTTCATCACCATTGGTTTCCTTTCTGTGCTAGTGGTTATCATTTCTGATGCTTGACCTTGCTCACCATCAAGAAGTTATGAGAAATATTCTTTCCATTACTTCCTATGGGGCAGTAAGCAATTTGCCTTGCTTGTCCTTTATAAATTTGAGAGAGCATTGTTTTTCCTTCCTCATGTTCTTTAGGGTCTTATAGAACAATTTCTAGTTTTCTTGCACATCTTCTTCTAGCTTTTCTCCAAATTCTTCCCAGGACAGACTGTTTTGCTGCTAGCACCTTGTTCTTTGCTTATGTTCTATCACATATTCTGTGTTTTTAGCTCCTAAGTATTGTTTCCATGCCATTTTCCTCTCTCTTTAACAGATTGCAAGTGCCTAAGCCTAGGCTTGACTTATTCAAGAAAAGCTTAGCGTACTCTGCTGCTCATCTTTGGAATTGTCTTCCACATAACCTAAAAAACAACCTCAGTCCCTATTCAAACAATCACAGACTTTTTGAATACTTTCTGAATTCTGATTACATGCCCCCCTAATCGGATTATCTTTTCTTATAACATCAACTGTAGGTTCTAATGACGATGTTTGTACTTTTCAACATATGTTATGTCATGCTTATAATTAATTAATGTTAATATGAGTGTGCTATATTATTATTTTACTTTATGTTGAATTTCTTGAAATTGACATGTAACATACATATGAGAATAAATGAATTTCAGTATGAAAGGTGAGCCAAAGGAAGGGCAGAATGTTAGACGGGCCTGCGTGCCCAATTCTCAACCCTTTGAAAATAAAGTTTGTTCGTTCATTCGTTAGTTCTTTGACTTCCTCTGTCCACCAAGGTGTCCTCTTTCTCTTGTTCCCAAGTCGGACTTCACCACATGCTTCTGCAGCAGCTGTCTTTATGATGTCCTTGAATTTAAGCCAGAGGGTTTTCAAGTCATCAGGTTGTTTTTCTGTGTTTCTCACCGCTGAAGCAATAAGCCCCTGATATCTGGTATTAATTTCTGGCTCTCTCAGCTTGTAGGTCTTAATGCTCATTTCTCCTGTTTGTTTACTTGGTTTCTTGCGTGAAGTTGGACAGTTCCTAGGCAGAGCAACTCTTTCAGTTGTTCTTTTGATTGTAAACAGGCAGTGATCACTTCCAATCTCTGGCACCTTCCAGAATCTAGCATCCCGTACATATTTGAATGAACTCCTCCTAACAGTGGCATAGTCGATCACTGACTTCTCATTCTTTGTTGGTTCACATCTAGTGCATGCATGTTTGCGCTTATGGGGGGACTTTGTGTTTGTAATGATCAGATTCTGCTCACTGCAGAATCTAAGGAGTCGCTTTCCATTATGCTCCACTCTCACCATCATCATCATACGTGAGCTCTCCAATGAGCATATGCAAAAAATGTATGCCAAGTCCTGTGCCATTAGCTCAAAGTCTTGCTGTCCAGTGCAATTAGCTCAGTCTTTTTATGTCTTCTTCATGTCTGTCTCCAACTCTCTTCTCAGTGTCGTGCTTAGATAGGTTTTAAAGTTATTTATTGTCCCGCCTGAGTATAGGGGATAGTGATGATACATGAGAAGTAAGGTGTAAGAAATAGATTTTCATGATTGGATAGTTTAAGAAGAAGTTCTGTCTCTGGACTGAGTAGTTTCTCTAGTCCAGCCTATCTATACGACTATATTTTAGTATAAGACAATCTTTCTCTCTGTATATCTAAATATACGTTTAAATACACACGCACACACAACTATGTGACAACAAGACATACAGACGTGAAAAAAGTATGGTTAAATGGGTATGGGTCTGACCAACACACAAAGTTTAGTTCTTTTGTTGTTTATTATCATTAAACTTTACAACATCGAATATCTAAAAGAAAGATCAAATACATCAGAATTACATACACATATACAAAATAACAGAATACATGTGCCCTCCCCTCATAGAGAAGTTAAGAACCCAACAAGTTAACAACCCCAAAGGTTTAAAGGTTTAGCACTAGGTTACAGTATAGACAGTAAAAGAAACAAAGTTCCTAATACGTGCTACTACGTAAAGTAAACAATTTTTTAAAGCAAAATAACCAGTTTGGTACAAGCTACCGTAACAAGAAAATATTCAATCTCACGCTCTCGCTCCTTACCTAATCTTGGTGATATTTCTTGGAATATACAGTTATCCTGAATATATTTATCGATATTGATAATGTCAGTGTTCAGTGCCAAATTTGGCCCCAGTCCAGCCGTGACGATAATTTTATAAGGTGGGCGCCAAGTTTGGTGGTTTACTCCTGGATCAGTAATGTCACCTCGAATAGTTAATGGTAGAAAAAAATTGAGATCTTATGTTCACAGCAAAGAATGGGAAAATCAGTACTTCTAATATTTGGACACAGCTAGTTGCAAATAATTGTTACTGGTGATGATAATTGATTGATTGGTAAATCCTATCGGCTGGCTCTGTGGTGAGGGCCAATTTTGAAACAGCGCAACTTTCTGAATAATTCCAGTGCTGCATCTGTCAAAAGTCAGACATTGATATTATGTCATACCACTCCCGTGGGCTGATAAATTGGAAAAAATATCTGGGAATTGATAGTTCAGTTAAATGTTTATTTGTCTTTTAGCCAGTCCTGTTCACAACTGAACTTGGGGACTCGTAAGCCACGAAGAAGACAACATAAATCCAGTCAGTAACTGGAGACAATAATAAAGAAAAACCCGCTGTCAGGTCACAAATCAGAAATGAAAACAATCCCCACGAGATGCTAATAACACACTCCCACAATGGAATAACGTGCTTAGATTATCCAAAATTCTGAGTGACAACTGATCAGTGAGTTTAAGGAACCACTGTTTATTTACATTCATTGGCTCTCTGATCCCTAATGGTGTTAATTTTGCATTAACGTGCGAACTATAAGAATTGAGAAACTGTGGACCAGAGGAAAAGTCCCCTGAGCTGGCCACCGTTTCTCTCGTCGAGCGCTTCTTTACCAACATCAAAAGGCCCTCATCATGATAATGGGGTTTCTTTCAAAATCGCTCGATGTGAAATGCTAATTGGCATCAGAGATTCCCCCGTATCTGAAGATCATAGGGTTAAGTGTTTATCCCACGTGTGTCTGTCTGCTATCTTGATGATTGACAGATCCGCTTGCGTGAGAAACTCAGGTAGACAAATCAGAGCTCGCTGCCTGTTATGCTGGCAGGTCGCGGAAGTTGGAAATAATATCTGTTTGTTTACATCTCTAGAAAAAGAGGTGTGGGTTAAAAGTAAGTAAGGAAGTCTGTCAAATGTTTGACTTGCTAGCGAATTATATAACTACGCCGAGGTCATGAAAGGCTGTCGGATACAGTATGCTATACTTCCATTATACATCACACCATTAAGCGCTAGAATATAGTTAAGCATTATCTCTCGTTCCACCTTTCCTTGCCTATGGTTTTTTCCCCCTCATTTTCCCACTTCTTATCTTCTATGCCTGTTTTGCTTTTTTTTTTGTCACTTTTTTTTTGGTCCTTGTTTCTCATATTCCCACTATCCCCGTGGGTGGCCCCCCCCCCCCCCCCCCCCCCCCCCCCCCCCCCCCCATGTTTTTTCCCCCCCTTGATTACTTGACCTAATTTCTCACCCCACCTTTCTCATAGATTTTTAGTTTTCTTTCTTTCCATTGTGACTAGTACCTCATACTATAAACGTCATTATTTCAGCACGCCTGAATGTGTTGTGCCACATCCGCAAGACTATTCATGCAGAAGTGTATGCTTCATGGATCATAAGCAACCATTTGTACAGGAAGTTGTTCCGAAGGTGAGGGTGATCTATTAACTTTATTTTGCATATTTAGTTTCATTTAATACATACATACACGCTGTGAAAATCTGTACATGTCTTGCAGATCTGACAAGGCTTATTCCACAAATATGGCAACAACCTCCTTCATGAGAATGGAGGTAGAGGCAGTTAATGCAGCCCTGAGGTGGCTTTCAAAAACTCCATTGACCAGGGCAGTTATTGTTTCAGAATCTTAGTCCATTCTTTAGAAGGTCCAGAATGGTTGGCTACAGCAGGATTGGAAAACATCCATGGAAGTCTTCAGGAACTGGTGTCGATCTACTTTCCTGGTCTTGCAGAAATACACGGCACTGAGAGAGTTGACAGACTAGTCTCAAGAGTACCCATAGTTGGGACCCTGGATATGTGTAAAGAAAAGATACTAAGGACAATTAATGATCACCTGTTAGAGAATAACACTGTAGTAGATCAATCAACAAGGCTAAGACTCTTGGAATTTGGCATTAAATGAAAGACTAGAAGGGATGGATGAATGAGAGGATGCATCTGTCGTATGTACAGCTGGCATGCTACTGGAGCATTTAGCTTTCATACCCTTCGAAATTTAATGAGTAAGACTGAACACCTTGCGGATTTGTCCGGAGTGCAGTGATGTCAATTCTGATTTAAAAAATAACAGTAAGTTGGTAATAAATATGGAGTATGTTCTTCAGGAACTATGACCACTGCCGCAATAAAACTACTAAAGAGCTGACTGGGACAGGTTTGCTTTTGGTGCCAGACAGATTTGTGAGACCATCATCACAAGAAACAGCCATATGAAAATTATGGTTAAAGCCTTAAATAGAGCAATTAAATTACCTGCATGCTACAGATACAATTAGCATTCATACTGTTCGTTATTTGCTGAGGACGACTGAGCACTTATGGGATTACTCTGAGCGCAGCAAGGTTGATACTCATTATCAATAACAGTAAATAAAGCAATAGTTCAAAAATCCAGAGTCCATTCCCAGAGGGGCAAGAAAGAACTACAGAAGCTTGAAGATGAAGCAATAGATGCAAGAAACAATGCAGAGAGAGAACAAACGACTGTAATGTGATGTGCTTCCAGCATATTGGACTGTTCCGTTCATGTCTTCATGGAATGACTTTATTATTTCCAGTAGTTTAGTGGGGCAGAAATTTTTTCAAGAGGATCTTGTAGAGTCTATCCCTGCTAACCAGATCAAATGCCTTTGTGAGGTCCATAAAGGTAGTGTGACCATATTCTTTTTTTTAAAGGAGAACATTTGTTGACTTGCAAAAGAGGACACATTAATTTCACTAATTTAATACATTTATGTACAGAAGCATGATAAAATATAGAGAAATACTTCAACGAAATAAAATTTAATTTTTTTAAATCTTCATAAAATGAACGCTTTAATAATATTTCCATCAAGCATTATTTTTTTCACCATCACTAAATATTCATTCTTTAACATTGTACTTTTCACTTGTCATTATTTTTCTCAATAAGTCTGAATTTCCAACTAAATACTCAGGGGACTTTGAGCATGAAACTTTCTTATAATTGTATTTGTTAAGGTGGATTTTATTACTTTGTATAGTGTGTGGATGAGACAACGCGAATGGTTCAGGTTCTGACATAAAATATTAAACAAGTCCAAACAGTCCACCATTAACATAGACAGGTCCAACAAGCAACATCAGGATGCAACTGAAGACTTGTCCTCACTTCACAATATTTATTAACGTACTCCATATTATTTTACATGTAATATATATTCATGCGTAAACTATAATTCTCGTCCACCAAAAGCAATAGCATGCATATATAGATGATTAAGCTTGACCGTTTCAACTATAGATCAGTCCACGTTTTGACTTGATCGAAGTCCTACGGCAGGTTAAACATAGAAGACATATTCGTCTTGATTTATAATAATAATCAATTGCATGACTTACTTGAGAAGCTGTAAATCGTAATGGCCAAATATTATAGTGGCGACCAATCTCGAACAAATAGCCACGGCATGAATATCTTCAATAAAATCACTGCTTGGGAGCATAAAATAAGTATGTCCTCTCACTTCAACGAATACTTGAGAAAGGCCCAGAAAATAAACGGTTGTTCTTTACCAGCAGACGATGCTTACGTCACATAGTTACCAAAATGCAGACAGCTGTATCTCTGAAAATAATGGGCATACGCCCATGTGCAAAAGCATTATACAACAGTATTGAACTTGTAATATTCCTTGTTGGATTCAGAAAATGAGCTCAGACGCATTCCATATGTTATAAATTCAGGCAATAAATTTATAACTGATAAAATTACAAACTGTATAAATAAAAAAACTGAATGATTATGATAATATGCTCATGGAACTGTTTACCAATAAGCTATATTATTTTCTTTAACTAAACACGAAGGAATGAATTTATGCTTAAAATAATTCATTTGTTATCACACTAAATCAATAACTAAAAAACGGAATATCGGGCCCCTGTTCACTATTCTTTGTTTAAGTGGCATAAATACAGACTTTTTAAATTTGATCCCTTTTATAGTTAATTCCTTTAGTCTTTAAAAAAAAAAAAAGGTAAAGGATCCTGTTACACGCCCTATTGAGGCATATTGGGAATATGGTGTTAGGCCCATATTTTCTCGACCGTCAGCACACTAGGGGTGATGTGGTCAGCATCACGCCGGCCGCCTTAACCTTCCCAGAGTTGCTCTGGTACCCATTTGGGGCTGGGTCGACCCAGGGGCCATTTGCGGCCTAAAAAATCCCACCTAATCTGGGAATCGAACCATAGACCACTGAGCTAGGAAGCCAGTGCACTAAGCACTATGTTGCCGCGGCTCCATTTTTAGTCTTTAACCATGGATTAAATGTGAATTGAATTTGAACAAATATACACTGCTTGGGGTCAGGTCTGTATGATGTGTTGGTGTTGTGGGGTTTCCTTCATATAGATCTCTCTCTCTCTCTTTGCTTCACCCTAGGCCTAGTAAACTATTTTTCATGAAAGGAGCATCCTCTGTGGTGTCAGCCTCTTGGTCTAGCATAACCTCTTAAATCCAAAGATAGTTGTGCGTGGTGAAGAGCCACACCCTCTTCGAGGTGGCCCTGGTCACTGGGGTGTGAATCCCCAGGCTGAACACAATGGATCTAGAAGAGCAATAATAAATTTGGTACAGTAGCACCATACACACCTGTCCATAGTTGGAAGGGAGCCAAAGCTATACTGAACAGACTTGGGGAAATGGAAACTAGTAGGCACTGCTCTGATGAATGGAACCCATCATAAAGGCACAAATTCTCAGGGCGTGACGATCCTTTTGCCTTGAGCTTTTGGCCATATGCCTAGTGTTAAGTCTATTTTCGCATAGGAGTTAAGTGTGCGAGACTTAACATAGCAAGATGCAAGTCTAACTGTGTTAGATGCACCATGTGTGCGCATCTGAGTAAGTAGTATAAGTTTAATTAATTACGTACCAATTTTTGCACTAAAGAGCGCAACTTGGTGCGATCGGTTTTGATTGTTGCCAAACAGCGCTGATGCTGAGGAGAAGCCAAAAAGCCGGTTAATGAAGACAGACGTCTTCCAACAAAGTTCGTGGAAAGTCTTTACCCCCATGTCATGGGAAGACTTTATGATTTATTTGATATGCTACCTTCCAGGGTGAAGTGTTAGCCTTAGCCAATTCTGGCTCGTTCACTTCCAGTATCTCAATTTCTTCTTCTTCTTCCTCATTCGCCCTGAAAAGGACGGTGGTTGCGTTGTGTCTGTTTGCGCCTAAGCTGTGATATCTGCACCTTTCGGTCGACACATCCAACTTCTGCACGGCATTTTTTAGGGACCGGGTTTGCCTTTCCATTTCGATCCGTACTCGCTCAGCCAGACTGCACTGCTGCAGACTGTTTCCAGGACCACCACGTGGAGGTGGAGTACGGTCTTGATCAGCTCTGGTTCGCTGATCCTGATGCAAGCAGTCAAGCTATGGGTCGCTGACTGCATTCACTATTGCTGCATCTTGGGGGTCCTGTATCTCAATTTGATACCATTTGTAAATTCTCAGCACGATCGTGGTAGGGCTTCGGCACGTCTCTTTATAGCCTGCCGCTAGTGTGTCTAGATCCACTACTGGGCAAGTTTTGAATCATTACACTGTTGAATCTCCAGTGAAGATATCCGGCATTTTTTAATTACTTGTTAAATTGGAATCTGTAATGTACAAGAAATATTTACCGCAATACTCCCGCCGTCCAAGAGACTTCGGCGGCCAGTAAGGTCGGTCAAATTGGACATTGATGTCATGAATATATATATACTACATGATTGATTTAATATGCAACCTGTTTGATGTAAGAGTATGTCTACTGTTGATGTTGTCGTCCTCATCTTCGTGAAATAAATTGATATTGAGAAACTGACATACTAGCCATGGGTCCAATGTATATCACTTGAACATTGGTTCATGTCAGTAAAACTACACTGTAGATTTAATACATGATAAATCTATACTCTTTGGCTCAATATCTAAGGATACGACCACAGCATACAATAGCTGACAATAAGTAAACATAACACCTGAAACAGGTAAGTTCCCTTTAATAATCACTGCACACACGGAAGCCACACACGGCTAGCAATACATATGAAATACAATGCAACAGAAATGCCAGTATAACTTGCAATAACCAACAACTCAATCTATCAGAATCAAAGTAGCTGGTATGTCATACCGAGTACCCATCACAATGACTTTCGCTCACCGGCTAAGTCCTGTACTATGGTAAAGCCATACTTAAATACAAATGACTTATTAATGATGGTCTACGGAACTCCACTAGAAACTACACCACCATTCTAGCAGTATGCAAACTACTCCTGACCACATGCATAAATAACAAGCACTATCAATGAACAACCATGGCATCCAAAAAATCCCAGCAAACTGCTGACAGGGAACATACAGACGTCCTACCCAGAAGCTATCCAGAACTCCACTAACTATTTGCACCAGAATTCGAGTTCACTTCCCTTCCAGGTCACCTGACCAAAACGTTTTTTTTAATTCTCTCAGTGTCGCCACTTACAGCGTGACCAACTTAATATTTTGTCGACCATATATACTGTAACATCCACCCCCCCCCCCCCCCCCCCCCCCCATAAGAAAGAAAACAACGTTTTCTTCTGCCGGAGGAGTCACGCCCAACCCCCATTTGGAGTATGGACGAACACAATGCCGAGACGGCACCACCTCATCTACATAGAGAATGCCAAAGTTGTCCAACACCATTGTCGTTCATGCCTTCTCACCCTATGTACTAACTACAAAATGAGCATGAACCAAACCACCCTAGGTACTGGTAGTCGTGAAAAATAACAATGACTGTCCACACCTGGTCTAGCAAAACACAACATATGTTACATATTAGTTGTACAATTAGTTATACATATCTAAACATCAATAATAAGACATAATCTCATAGTATGAACAATCCTTCCTATACACTATAAATATACATATATTATAACATGATTTATACATACGTTGAGTATAACTTTATCCATATTGCCTTTATGGCATCGTGACACATAAATCATATACCATAATACATCTTCATAAAGATCAACTCTAATGATTATAATACATTTCTTCCAAAAACCAATTTAAATACTCTCTACGGATGCTCCTGTCCCACACCAACCTCATAACCTGGACAGGACATCCGCTACAATGTTATGTACCCCCTGAATTGGTAAAATAGTAAAGTTGAATTGCTGCAGCAATAATGCCCAGCGTGTCAACTTAGCACTGGTGGATTTAGCCGACTGCAAAAATAGCAGTGGTTTGTGATCTGTTTGGAGGAAAAAATGCGCCCCCAACAGGTATCGTGCCAGCTTAGACACCATAGCACATAATTACGTACACTACAAAGCATACCATAATACAGCATAAACATGCATTGCAAAGCATTACATAATATTTACAAGTTTACAAAATACTCATATTGACATCAAACTAGTACTGGGGGCATGGGTCAGACTCTAAGGTTCGGTTCGCATCAACCGAAACACCTTACTGAACACGAACCCGAAACCTAACCCTAGCTATTTCTGAACTATTAGCAGATGGTTCTGAAGCAACGACATGCTTCAGCCTGACTGCATCACGCGCACCCCACCTATTCGCAAAAGTCACCCGTGCCAATTTGGTATTGTCGCGCAATGACAGTACCTCCACAAATCTAACCGGCGCAACCTCATCAAACATACTTCTGAGTGTGCGCCTACCAGCACTCAGGGGAATGTTACGCACCCAAACTGTGCGATCACTAGTTTTTGGACCCTCGTATAAGTTCCTACTGCTCCTAATCATGTCATTTGGTACATGTCGCGAACCACGTCTACGATGTACCTTCTGGTCATCCCCCTTGGGAGTTTGGTGATGCTGTGCCTCTGCTCCAGCCAGACCCACGGCACTATGCACTCCGCGTACATTGCCGACGATTAAATCGGCAATCGGATCCTCAAGGATGAACGCGTTCACTCTACCCGAGAGGAATGGAATGCCCACATTAATACTCCCCTGGGGGTAAGACTCCACTTTGCCCCCAAACGTGGTACACTTTACAGTTTTGCCTGTAAGGCAGGAGTCGTCGATACACGACCGCCGTACCCCAATTGTGGTACATCCAGTGTCCCTCAACACAGAGACTCGTTTCATATCTGCCATGCCTTTGTGGAGATCCACCTTGCCAGTCTCATGGACTGCCGATAGACATGGTGCCGCATGCCCACATTGAAGCACCAACCTCTCGTTCGTGTGGAACAGAGGGCGACACCCTGCGCAGTCCTCGCTGTTGATTGTGTCCAACACAAACGCAGAATTCGCATGTCCGATTGGGGTAGTGCATATGTCAGCATAATGACACCTGCCACCACAATTGGTACACAGGCGCTCTTTCTTCTTCTCATCGCAGGTACTTTTGTTGGAGCTTTTTGATGACGAAGACCCCGCATCAGAGTCAGAAGAACGACTCTCTGAGGAACCACTCCTCTGTTTCGGATTTTTGGTTTTATACCAAAATCAGTCTTCGTCCCGAGAGTCCTCAAAGCGTACCTGCTTTCGCGTTTGGCGCTCCCCTCCGTCGCTATAACTATCATATTGTCGGTTCTGCCACCTCGGCCGACCATTCCTATGAGAACGAAAATTCCCATAGCTACGTCTACGGGGTTGATAGGGACTTGAACGCTTCTCATACTTCTGCTCTTGCTCCCTGTCTACATTGCCTGACTGTTTTCGCCAAGGATGGCGCTGAACTTTGCTGACACTGGCAACTAAGTCATCTGACAGACCTGTTATTTTTCGTTTGTATAAACATTTTTCATATGTATGATCATTTTTTGACTGAAGTGTGTATTATGTTTTCTATGGTCAAAGGGACATAATCCGAGTTATCGAGACTACAATTTTTTAGGAGTTTGCCTTCTCTTGTATAGAGACACGTTCGGTCTATAATTTCTTGAACGAAGCGTGACCACATCTCCTTATTTGGTAGTACCAGTCAACTATGGTAGATGTCTGAAACCTTTCTTAACGCTTCTTTTCATGACCATAAAAGGCGCGACTGTGTAAGACTTTTATCTCGAATGTTCTTAGAATCGTCTTATTGTGAACGGCAACTCAGAGATTGTCGTTCTGCGCATGTCAAAAGCTGGGAGTTCGTTCTGTGTGTTCCGCCCAGTTCGGCAGTTGAGAAATGGTTTAAGAAGCGAGCAGACGCAACTGCGTCTTGTGATTTTCTGAGGGAAATACATTGTCTTTGTGAGTTAGTTAGCTAACTAGACTATTTCCCAGTATTATTCACGCCTGCCTGGAGGCATATGTTCATGGTTGATTTTCCGAAATAAGGTAATTCCTCTTGTATCGAACTTTATGCTATCATCTAGAGGTTCGTCATTTTGTCGCCTATTTGCTCGCCTGTGTGATTCAAAATGGAGAGGTACTTTGACTAGGATTAAGTCACCGGTATCTTTATACCTGAACTAGTTAAATATATATGGGTCGCTCTAGACCAACAAGACTATTGTCTGTGTTCCAGGATTCGTTATATCAGAGATCACGTCCAAGTCAGATGGTTAGACTTAGGAACATTATAAAGGTCGAGCTGACCTGTAGCCCATGTATGCTATTCACGTGCAGACAGTAAACGGACTGATTGTATACATCTGATCTGCTAGCATCAGGAAGGGAATATTATTATTATTGTCTATGAACAGTGATAACCTGCAGTTGACACTGTTGCAGAAATTATTATTATTTATACAGCTTCACGAACTAGAACTCTATGATTTATGAATTTCTGAATCTATTGAACTGTGATGTCTTATGACGCATATATACAACAGCTGTCATTGCTGACTACAGAAATTGTTTTCAATGTGCCATATCATTTTGCTGAACTCGTTAACTATGTTGATGTCATAAGTATCATGACTGTTTTGTGGCGTGCAATAAATGGAAGAAACTTATACAACGAAGTTACCCTTTCTATGACTCTACACGTCATGTTGCCTGTGTGATAACCCTGTGAACTGTTCCACTACCACATACACAGCAACATCCTAAATCAGAGAAGACACCTACATCTTGCACTTTAATACCAGGTGTCGATAAGGGTGGCAAGTTACCACTTCAGCTCAAATCCACCCTTATCATTTTTGGTGGCCAGAGCTGGTTCTATCATCTGATATTTTGGCGCACCATATCATTTTTGGTGGCCATAGGTTGGTTCACTCTGATTCCAGCTATCAAGGGGGTCAGCAAACCCAGACATCATCATCATACTAGATACAACTACAGCATCAACTACCACCTTACAAGAAATTTTATTGAAAGTATCCGGATTTTCTGACAGTTGCTGATTTTGAAACTACCCGGCGCTGCTCGGCAATATTGAAGTTTATGTAAAATTAGAAGGACAAGTACCGAGCGAATGGATTTCCTGATCTGGTGAAAAGAAGGACAAGTGCCGTAACAACTGTTCCGGTCTCAGGGGTACTGTTGCGGGTTCAGAAGGTCAAGTGCCGGTTAAATCAATTTAGAAGATTCAGAAGGTCAAGTGCCGTAACAACTGTTGCAGTATTAGAAGCTCATTTCCTTCGTCATGGCTGTTTTATGGGAGCAGAAGTTAATCAACGTTGGATCATTATCCTCAGAATGCTGATTACATCCTGTTCTGCACCGTGCTGACGCTGGATTTATAGAAGTTAAGTGGCCTGTTTTGTTTGTGAACTGTGCCCTTATGTTCTAACTGAGCCTTCTGTACTTTCACACTTTCTCCTATTGTTTTCATGATACATGTTTATATGTTATATGTTATTTGTTATTTGTATATTTATATGTTTATATTTCAGCGGGTTTTCTCGGTTGGGCGGTGTCTTTCAGTAGAAGATACCACGTCACAGAGGTTCTACTGTTAGCGTTTTCGTTAGGGACTGTGCGAATTTCCTACAGTGAAATTTGCTAGCGACAATCGTTGCTATATCTGTTTAGTTGTGACGAGTTGTGCTTTATTTTTGTTTCTTGTATATATATTTTTTTTTCTTTTTTCTTTTCTCTCTTTCTTTGTGTTTTTTAGTTTCGATTTCGATTGTTTGTATTTGTAGGTCTCCCCTTTGCTATTATTCAGTTCTTTACGTATATTTTTGTGTATACACTGTAGCGTCATTTGTTAGTCATATCTTCGCATATTTCTTTTTAGTTTTGCTGTTTGTGTATTTGACTTATGCGAATGTTTTCGTATTGTTTGATCTTTGTTGTTGTTTACATTGACTTTGATCTTTGTTGATTGTTTACATTGACTCTGATCTTTGTTATTGTTTACATTGACTCTGATCTTTGTTGTTGTTTACATTGACTTTGATCTTTGTTGTTGTTTACATTGACTTTGATCTTTGTTTTGTTTACATTGTTGGTGACCTTTGTTATTGTTTACATTGTCTTGTTATTGTTTACATAGTTCTTGCATAGTTAGCTTTCACTATTGTTAATATATGCTCATGCACTATTGGTCTATAGTGCACTTATCATAACTAACTGGTGTTTTTTGCTTATGCACTATTGTAGTGCAGTTATGATAAATAACTGATGGTTATGCACTGATTTGGGTAGTGCACTGTTAATTAAGAGGTGACTTGTGATATTATTATACATTTGATAATACAAGTTGGTGTCAACTCCTGTTTCCCACAGAGATTGGGTTCAACATAGAGATTATACAAGCACTTTATTAAGTCTTGTTGCTATTTAACATTGAAATAAGATAATTAATTATTTCAGGTTCTGTACTCACATTTTAGACATCATGTCTACATTTGAGTACTTTATTGAGCAGGGTAAAGCCCTTGGGAAGACAGGTGATAAATTAGAAGAATTTGCGACTGTTCAATATGCCAAGGCATTGAAGTCGGAAGAAAAGAAAATGAAAGAACAAACTGAACAAAAGAGAATAGAGGCTGAAATAGAACAAAAGAAACTGCAGATGCAGGTGGAGGAAAAAAGATTTCAAATGGAAATGGAAAAACAAAAAAGAGAAGCAGAATCTCAGGAGAGAAGAGGCTTCAGGCTGAAGCTGAAAATAAGAGACTTGAAAAAGAAGCTGAAAATAAGACTTGAAAATAAAAAAGAAGCTGAAAATAAGAGACTTGAAAATAGAGACTTGAAAAGAGGCTGAAGAAAAAAAGTTACAGGCCCAGGCTGAAGAAAGAAAGTTACAGGCTGAGGCTGAAGAAAGAAGGTTACAAAGAGAGGCTGATGAGAGAAAAGCAAAAATGGAACATGATGAAAAAGTCTTAGCTTTAGAGTTAGAGAAGTTAAAGTTATTGAACACTGGTAATGCTAATGATGCAAATAAGGTGTCAAATAAGACTAATGCTAAGGATTTCAAGCTTAATCTACCAGCATTTAATCCCTCAATCGATGATATAACATTTTATCTAGATAGATTTGAAAGTGCATGTAATGTGCATAATATAGATAAAACATTATATGTGTATCATCTGTCCAAGATACTTAGAGGTGATGCTTTGACTTTGTTGAGTATGGTAGATGTGCCTGACAAAAACAACTATGAGGTTGTCAGGGCGGCATTGTTAAAGAAGTACCAACTTAACGAGGACGGATATCGTCTTAAATTTAAAACCATGTTACCAGAAACTGGAGTTGAATTCTCTGAATTCATCTCAGGCATCCGTCTTACTTTTTTACGATGGGTTGAGTTGTCTAAGACAGAAAATACATTTGAAGCTCTTATGGATTTACTACTTAGAGATAAGGTTATGTCTTCTGTTAATGAAGCTTTTCTATCTTTTCTTCATGAGCGTAAGCCTAAAAACATAAAAGAAATGGAAGAATACTGTAGCCAGTATGTTACTGCGCATCCGCACATAACCATTAGCAACTCTAAGGTGAAAGAAGGTCTGCCAGTTGCTTCGGCAGCACCTTATGGCCCAAATTTTATGCGTAAATTTCAGGGTAGCCAGAAAAATTTCAATAAAAAGAGTAATCGTAATTATGCCCAGAACCATAGTGATCAATTCCAGGGTGATTCTTCTTCCCAGAACTGGAGACAACCTAATACTACACGTTATTCTACTCCGGTTAACTTTAGAAATTTTCACAAAGGTAATCGGTATAGAGGGAAATATTTTATGCAGAGACCTCAATACCAAGATAATAGAGGTTCTCAACAGCATAGAGATAGTAATGACAGTTATGGAAACTGGAACTCAAACCAGGATAAAAATTACAGTAGGGACTTTAATGATAATTGCAGAGGCAATAATGGTCGCGGTAGATCGCAACATAAGAGAAAAAGATATCAACAGACAAACTCTGTTCAACAAGAATCTCAGGGAGCAGATAAACAGGTTAATAATGATAAAGACCATAATGCTATCGGATGCTCATCTTTTGATTTTGGTAGGGCAAATAAATGTATCCAATGCAGTACTTTATTTGATCCGAAAACCGTTAGTACTTTAAGCTGTGGTCATCCTTTGCCCGCTCTTCCTGCTAATGTTGCTCATAATGGGAGAGGTTCTCTTATATTACATAAGGGGCTAGTAAATAGTAATCCAGTCTCAGTGTTGTTTGATTCTGGATGTACTACTGTCGGCGTTAGGCAATCTCTTGTAGATCCATCCTGTGCTACAGGAAAAGTCATCAAATGTGTCACATTTGGTGGCACGTTAGAAAAGTATCCTACTGCTATAATACACATTGCTACTCCTTTCTTCACGGGAGAGGTCCACGCGTGTCTACTTCCAAACCCTATTGCGGACCTTATTATTGGTCGTATTCACGGAGTTAGGGAATGTACCCCACAGCAGATTGCTGTTTGGGAAGAGCAAAACATTGAAGCTACCAATGCGGTGGTCACAAGAGCACATGCTCTGGATCCACCTCAAACTTCATTAACTAATAATGATGAAGTAAATGACCAAGATAGTCACTTGACTATTACACGTGACTCATTTATCAAATTGCAAGAAGAAGATCCTTCTTTACAAAAATTCTTCATTCTAGCAAAAAAAGGTGATCCTAATCAAAACACTAATAGGAAATCTTGGATTTCTATGAAGAACGGCGTACTTGTACGTATGGTACAAGACTCGACTACGTCCACTCATT
The DNA here is from genome assembly GCA_024509875.1 of Oreohelix idahoensis. Taxonomy (NCBI): domain Eukaryota; kingdom Metazoa; phylum Mollusca; class Gastropoda; order Stylommatophora; family Oreohelicidae; genus Oreohelix; species Oreohelix idahoensis. The sequence continues at coordinate 187,684 of JAMPIV010014144.1, forward strand.
CACAAATTCTTGTGCCTAAGAGCATGAGATTGCAAATATTGCAACATGCTCATGACTCGCAATGTGCTGGACATATGGGTTTTTCCCGTACAAAGTCGAGGGTTCTTGCGGCTTTCTTTTGGCCATTTGTGAGCAAGGACATACGAATGTACTGTCGCTCTTGCAAAGTATGTCAGGAGGTCAAATCTAAAGGACCACGACATGCTGCGCCTATCCAGGCTGCTGACATTCCTATTCGCCCTTTTCAAAAAATGGCAATAGATATTATCGGTCCTTTTAGAATTAAGTCGGCTAGAGGACATCAATTTATCCTTACATGTGTCGATATGTGCACACGTTGGCCAGAGGCAATACCTCTCAAGAGCATCTCAACTGCTGATATCGCAGACGCTCTTTGGCTGATATTTTCTCGCTTGGGTTTTCCCGGAGAAATATTGTCAGACCATGGCACTCAACTTATATCAGACACTATGTCACAGGTAATGTCTATGCTACACATTAAAAGGTCTCTCAGCAGTATCTATCACCCAATGTCTAATGGGTTGGTCGAACGTTTAAATAGGACTCTGAAAACTTTACTTGGTAAAATAACTGAGGATCATCCTCAGGATTGGGACAGGGTCTTACCCGCGGCTCTCTTTGCGTATAGAGAGGTCCCCAATGAACATACGGGGTTTTCCCCTTTTGAACTTGTCTTTGGCGCGCAACCGCGCGGCCCTATGTCTTTACTTCACGATCTAATCACTGCCGATAATATTAGCGATGAGACTCAATCTTCTTATGAGTACGTCATTGCTCTTAGGCAAAAGATCATCGAGGCATGCAAACTAGCAACTTCGTCTTCAGAATTTGCTAAAGAAAAGGCAAGGCAGTTTGCAAATAAGAATAGATGTCTACGACAACTTTGTCCAGGTGACAAAGCTCTCGTTCTACTTCCTTCAAGGGAGAACAGACTTCAATTGCATGGAAAGGTCCATATGCAATAGTCTCCAAAATTTCTGATGTTGACTATGTTGTCGATATTGATGGAAAGCATAAAACTTTCCACATAAATATGCTCACGGAATTTTATGAAAGACCTGACTATTTGCAGCCTATTTTCCAGGCTACGGACAATTCACAAGCAACTCATGGTCAGTACTCATCTCTGTCAGTTATACAGGATGAGGAAACTACTTTTTCTGATGTCAATCTTCCTCTTTCTATGGTCCCACTTTATTCTACGGAATCTTGGAAAAACGTGACCGTTTCTCCAAATCTTTCCGCTGAGGAACATCGACAAGTTTCTTCGATGTTGCAAACATTTCAGGATGTTCTTACAGACATCCCGGGACACACACATGTCATAGAACATGACATTGTGCTAACTGATCACAATCCTATCAGAGTCAGACCATATCCAATACCTATCCATTTCCAGTCTCAAGTCGAAAAAGAATTGGATGAAATGATACGTTTGGAAATCATTGAACCATCCACTTCAGCATACTCTTCGTCTATGGTTATTGTTCGAAAGAAGGATAATAACATTCGCATTTGCGTAGATTATCGCAAATTGAACCAAGTTACGAAGTTCGATGCTGAACCTATGCCTTCATTAGAAGAGCTACTCAATAAACTTTCTAATTCTAGATTCTTTACCAAACTAGATTTGTCTAAAGGTTATTGGCAAGTCCCGCTAACTGAACGTGCCAAACCTTTTACAGCTTTTTCTACACCTAGGGGTTTATTCCAATGGAATTTCATGCCTTTTGGTCTTATGAACGCCCCTGCTACATTCGTACGCATGATGCGGCGAATTCTCGCATATCGTACAGATGTCATAGCATACCTAGATGATATCTGTCTATTCAGTGATTCTTGGGAAGATCACTATTTGGGTTTATACGAATTACTGTCTACTCTTCGCGAGTATAACTTGACTGCAAAACCCTCTAAAGCCTTTATAGGATTTAGCGAGATTTCTTTCCTAGGTCATCGGGTTGGTCATGGTCTTTTAAAGACAGAGGACCACAATGTTTCAAAAATACTTAACATTTCGGTCCCTAAGACGAAGAAACAAGTAAGGAGTCTATTAGGTTTGATTCAATTCTACGGACGATTCATTCCGAATCTGTCCTCCATTATGGCACCGCTTTCTACTTTATTGAAGAAAGGGTCGCCTAATCTGATCCGCTGGTCTAAAGAATGTCAATCCTCATTGGACCAGGTTAAAGCCCTATTTTCATCTCCACCTATTCTTAAGTTACCTACTATTGAGAAGACTTTTGTTCTTCGAAGTGACGCCTCGTCAACAGGGATTGGGGCAGCACTAATGCAGGAGTATTCTGATACTTTGCATCCGGTGATGTATATCTCTAGGAAATTAAACGCTGCAGAAAAGAATTACTCGGTTTTAGACCGTGAGTTATTGGCTATGGTATGGTCTATTCTGAAGTTACAAAGATTTCTTCTAGGCGCACATTTCATTGTGGAAACCGACCAGAAAGCGCTTACTGCTATTCAGAGCAAAAACTTGAAGAGCTCGAGGTCCACTCGTTATGCCATAGCTCTTCAACCATTTCATTTCTCGGTTCGAGCTATCCGTGGTTCGGATAATGTAATGGCAGACATTCTGTCCAGATGTCCACACGATTCCACATGATTCTTCTGTCATATATATATATATTTCCTGATATACAGTCCAATGTTATAATGACATGTTAGTAGATTTTGTCTCACTTTTTTTTTTTTTTGAGGGAAATTTATAACATTGTACCATGTAATTATCTAAGAAGGCTTAGTTAGTGATATACGGGCCAAAAGATCACTCGGCCACATTTAAATAAATTATTTTCAGGATTGTATTAAGAAATTTACCAGTTGTCTTTAAGATTTGTGTTATTGATATTTTCGCAGCACATCATTGAAGTCTGCGAGTTTATGTCCATTGTGGAACTTTGAGGATATCAAGTCCTGTCCTACATTGGGAGCGGATGATGTCCACATCTTCTTCTATTGAATGTTTTATGTCAACGAAGATCAACACATGTATTACTTATTAATTACTGTTACTTTATATAATGTAATAATATAGTGCGGTATATTAGTAAATTACACCGCTATTTGCAACACATTGTATGATAACACATAATATATTTAATTTCATATATTGGTATGAGAATAATTTGATTGTCATTATGTTGTTGCCATCATTGTGGCGTGTGTTGGTGGCACCTTCCTGGAATATATCAGCGTATACTTAGATAAATTTTTTCTCTAAGGATCTGAGATATGATCTCAGTGTCGCTCCATGCGTTGAGCTAATTTGTTAGGTATATATCCACGCATCATACGTGCGTTAGGAGCCTAGATTTTTTCCGGCTCCAGGATTTAAAAAAAAAAAATGTTTCATTTTTTTTTTTTCCCGGGAGGGTGCGGTAATGTTACGCACGGATCATTATTATTTTTCGTTTGTATAAACATTTTTCATATGTATGATCATTTTTTGACTGAAGTGTGTATTATGTTTTCTATGGTCAAAGGGACATAATCCGAGTTATCGAGACTACAATTTTTTAGGAGTTTGCCTTCTCTTGTATAGAGACACGTTCGGTCTATAATTTCTTGAACGAAGCGTGACCACATCTCCTTATTTGGTAGTACCAGTCAACTATGGTAGATGTCTGAAACCTTTCTTAACGCTTCTTTTCATGACCATAAAAGGCGCGACTGTGTAAGACTTTTATCTCGAATGTTCTTAGAATCGTCTTATTGTGAACGGCAACTCAGAGATTGTCGTTCTGCGCATGTCAAAAGCTGGGAGTTCGTTCTGTGTGTTCCGCCCAGTTCGGCAGTTGAGAAATGGTTTAAGAAGCGAGCAGACGCAACTGCGTCTTGTGATTTTCTGAGGGAAATACATTGTCTTTGTGAGTTAGTTAGCTAACTAGACTATTTCCCAGTATTATTCACGCCTGCCTGGAGGCATATGTTCATGGTTGATTTTCCGAAATAAGGTAATTCCTCTTGTATCGAACTTTATGCTATCATCTAGAGGTTCGTCATTTTGTCGCCTATTTGCTCGCCTGTGTGATTCAAAATGGAGAGGTACTTTGACTAGGATTAAGTCACCGGTATCTTTATACCTGAACTAGTTAAATATATATGGGTCGCTCTAGACCAACAAGACTATTGTCTGTGTTCCAGGATTCGTTATATCAGAGATCACGTCCAAGTCAGATGGTTAGACTTAGGAACATTATAAAGGTCGAGCTGACCTGTAGCCCATGTATGCTATTCACGTGCAGACAGTAAACGGACTGATTGTATACATCTGATCTGCTAGCATCAGGAAGGGAATATTATTATTATTGTCTATGAACAGTGATAACCTGCAGTTGACACTGTTGCAGAAATTATTATTATTTATACAGCTTCACGAACTAGAACTCTATGATTTATGAATTTCTGAATCTATTGAACTGTGATGTCTTATGACGCATATATACAACAGCTGTCATTGCTGACTACAGAAATTGTTTTCAATGTGCCATATCATTTTGCTGAACTCGTTAACTATGTTGATGTCATAAGTATCATGACTGTTTTGTGGCGTGCAATAAATGGAAGAAACTTATACAACGAAGTTACCCTTTCTATGACTCTACACGTCATGTTGCCTGTGTGATAACCCTGTGAACTGTTCCACTACCACATACACAGCAACATCCTAAATCAGAGAAGACACCTACATCTTGCACTTTAATACCAGGTGTCGATAAGGGTGGCAAGTTACCACTTCAGCTCAAATCCAGAGCAACATTTCCTTTACTTTGTCGTAATCGGCCCTTTCCTCTAATGGGAGGCTATAAAAAGTCTCCATCGCAGGCCCCACTAGCAGGGTCGATAACAGAGATGGCTACTGATCTCTGTCAGCCTTATAGGCCATGCATTCGGCCTCGAATCTTTCAAGGAAGAAATCTAAGCTATCAATTTTATCATTAAAATTCAGCAGACGCAGCCTAAAGGGATGATGAGCCCCTCCAGAAGTCGAGTTCTGACCACTCGCACCCACTTCCAACGTCTTCAATTGTATTTCCTTATCCATTCTCATTCTCTCCTTCTCTAACTTTCTTTCCATCTTCTTTTCTTGCAATTCTCGTTCTATCTTCTTTTCTTGTAACTCTTTATCTTCTTTCATCTTCTTTTCTTTCAATTCGAACTCTTTCTGTTTCCACTCGTTTTCTTCTTTCATTTTCCTTTCTTGTAACTCTTTATCTTCTTTCATCTTCTTTTCTTTCAATTTGAACTCTTTCTGTTTCCACTCGTTTTCTTCTTTCATTTACCTTTCTTGTAACTCTTTATCTTCTTTCATCTTCTTTTCTTGTAACTCTTTATCTTCTTTCATCTTCTTTTCTTGTAACTCGAATTCTCTTCTTTTTAGCTCTAGCTCTTCAGCTCGAACCACTCTATCCCATATCTGCTTCTCAATCTTTTCCTTCTCTTCCTTCTGCTGTAGAGCTTTTTGATTTTCAACCGAATAAAATTCAGCTTTGGCATATTCGTTTAATTCTTTTCCAGTGTACCCACATTCTTTACCAGTCTGAATGAAAATCTGTAGGTCCATGGTGTACACTCAGAATACTCACTAATATCTCTTGCTATAAATTTATACTATGCGATTCCTCCGACCTGTTCAAACAGAGTCTAGCCTACTCTGGAGCCTACTTATGGAACAGCCTTCCACACCACCTAAAAAGCCTACCTACACAATATTCATTTAACAAAGCACTTTTCAAACACTTCCTAAACACTGATTATCTACCCCCATAGAAACATCATTTGCCTGTCAACATCTTATCCATAGGTCAACATTTCTTTTCCTCCTCCGCTCGTTTTTAATGGGAATAATTTGTTTTATATCCATGTAATACTATTTTATAATGTAATGTATGTGAGAATGTACCCGCATACCACTGTACTTTAGAGATGTGAATGTTTCCATTTGCTTAAATGGGTGATGTACATGCAGATATAATTTTTTTTTTTTAACTGCTGAAAGACTTTTTCTGCTACAGAAGTGCGCAAGAAAGTGTTATTATTATTATTTCTATTTCCGCCAAGAATGTATGGATGTAAGCGAGAATGTGTTTTTGTAATTTTTGTATTGAGGATTGATAACACATTCAAAAATACTACAGATTAGACGTTTTGACTGCATAAGTGAGTGTCGGTATACATAACTTATTTATTTATTGTTTTGTTTATATTATTTTATTTTTTATTATTATTATTTTTCTTCAGTCACTATCTTGTTTATTTTAAAAAAAAACAAAAAAAAACCTAGGCTACTCATTTTTTATTATGATTGTATACTGTAAATGAATGCTGTTATGTTAACTTTATAATGTTGCATGCCTTTAAATTAATGCTTAAAGTAACATGTGGGAATAAAAGGATATAGTGTGCAAGATTAATGAGAGTGAAAGGGCAGAATGTTAGACGGGCCTGCGTGCCCAATTCTCAACCCTTCGAAAATAAAGTTCGTTTGTTCGTTCCTCAATTGTATGTACTGTAAACACTTCACTTTTAACAACAGATACGTCTCTGCTTACTAAGTATGCAGTAATAATAGTAAATATTGATATCACTACTCCAATTTACACATATATATATGCATGTAAGTATATATCATCTCACCTCTCACTGTATGCACATCATCAACCTTTATCTCTTGTCGTATAAATCTAGTCTTACTTTACCACTTGGCTAATGTCTCATTACTCTGAAAACTTGGTCTTTCTGACCACTTAGTCTCTGTGATACACTCAAAGACCCTTACAATAGTCGACAGTTGTATAACAACAACTGATGAAACTTTCTGGTGCTATGACACCACTATACCAACTTGAACGTAACTCAGCTTTTACTCCAAAGTCTGTTACTGGCACCCACACTGGTGCTATACTCAGATAATACTTCACTTACTACTAATCTCAATAATCTATGTTATGCAAGTGCTTCCTATGTCAAAATGAGCACTACACAGATGAAAGAAACACACACACACACCACACTACGAAAACAAAATTCCAGTCACGAGGAACAAGATGATAGACCAAGAAGAGAAGAGTTAGATTAATATATACAATGCATGACTGCGCATGAACGAAAACAAGGGATATCTGTAAACGTATTTACAAGATAGAAAGATGGAACAAGAGAACACACCACTTAAACACAACAAAAGAATTACTGAATGTACACGACAATGTGAATACAAACTACACGAATACACCTAACACCAACAGGGCTTGGAATGTTAAGTAGGGCAGTCGCAGGAAAACCATCTGCCTTACTCCACCACTAAACATACACAGCCACACCCTATAAAGAATCTGTCTAATTCAATCTTTTCCTACAAATAGGCCAAGAATGAATTAAACTCACCACCCTTCCTCCCTTGAACACACCAATAAACTATCACACCAAAAACTAAACAACAACTACAGTCAACAATGAGGTGTTGGAAGCTATCTCTTACACTAAGCACTAACAAATCACTCCAGTGAAAATAAACTAAATAGCCTATAGGCAAAATTAACCCTATAACATATCAAACTATGTAACCTAACCACTTCCACATACTAAAGGATACAGAGAAAGGTCTGATCTAACTAACTATTCACATACATATCTACAGACTAAGTTCTACCCAGAAAGTAGGGAAAAGGACAAAACAAAAGGAAAGAAAAACAACAACAAACCAAGAAGCAAGCTTCAAGAAGCAAATAAAGAGACAGCACTGTACTACTCCACAGATCAGGCTATATGATAACTAGTATCAGATAGAAAGACAGAAAAGAAAATTTAGAGTTTAAAGGAAAAACAGGAAAATATCAATATAACACATTATACAAAAGAAAACAAACAAAACTTAACTTAAGCTCCTCAGCGACGCTTGTCCACGAAGCTTCCTCAGCACTGGTGATGAGTGATGATAACAGCACAAACAAGTCTCCACACTTGAAAACGTTGACCGAAAATAATACAAGTCCAGGAAATCAGGCTTCTCTGTAAGTCTGTGTGCCAGATTCTAACAATAGGGTCCCTTGGCACGGTACTGCAGCAAAATCTCAATAAATATGAACTGTCTATACGATGCTAACACAGCACTGTCCACAATAGAAGCACAACTGTCTATTCACTAAAGTTCAGCTACACAGCCGGTTTCATAAGTCTATGTGTCGGATCATACAAATACGTCCTCAGGCACAAAGATATGTAGGCACGTGAAAAGTCTACTTCACAGTTCTAGACACTAGGAATCACAGTAGTCTTCAGCACAGTACACTCCAGGCATCACCGCAATCTTCAGGAGACCAGCAAACTTGAAGGTAGAGTACTCCAGACCTACTCAGGTCAGCGGGCTACACTGCTCATAGGTATTCACCCCTGGCCAGGCACATCATTTTGGTAACGTCCCAACAAACAAAATGTCCAACCAGATCACCTGAGATACCTATCAACCTCCTAACATCTATCTATACCTTCCTAACAACAATCTCCTTCCACCCTATACCGAGCCTGACCGAACTATCTCCCATCTGACACCCAATTGCCGTCTGGGCCAATCTAACCTAGATGTTATGGTCAACTCAAAACTCCTCTGCTCCAACTGGATCACTGTCATTAAACCACCAAGTAGACCTTGAAATATATCAAACTGTACTGCCTGAAGCAAGCTGCAATCCTAATCTATCACTTCGACACACTTGTAACCATACTTGGAAGCTCCAGCGCAAACACCTACAAAATTACTTGTGCAACACAGTGTCGAGGACAAAGACTGTAAAATATTCACCGACTGAAAATATCACTTTTCCCTGAGACGCTGTAACTAGGTCAGCTACCGTAAACAAGGTCAACCGACCGTAAACAGTTCACTACACTGACTGACAAACACACTGACTTTACACTGGATGACCGAAAATAACTCACCACCGTGAGTTAGCAGTAAATATGAAGGCGCCAACACACCGTGGCCTACAACCTTCTAACATTCTGTGTGCATAACTCATTCTGGCCTGTATATAGGAAAAATCAACACTACGGCCTTTACAAAACAAACATGAGCTGGTTATATAATGCTATAAACTACAGGCCCCACGGCCTTTAAGAGTAGACGAGCACCCAGATGTCAGAAAAACTATTTATACTGTGGATTTCAATACATGATAAATATGTACTCTTTGGCTCATCATCTAAGGATACGACCACAGCATACAATAGCTGACAATAATTAAACATAACACCTGTAACAGGTAAGTTCCCTTTTATTAACCACTGCACACACGGAAGCCACACACGGCTAGCAATACATATGAAATACAATGCAACAGAAATGCCAATATAACTTGCAATAACCAACACCTCAATCTAATTTATACTGTGGATTTCAATACATGATAAATATGTACTCTTTGGCTCATCATCTAAGGATACGACCACAGCATACAATAGCTGACAATAATTAAACATAACACCTGTAACAGGTAAGTTCCCTTTTATTAACCACTGCACACACGGAAGCCACACACGGCTAGCAATACATATGAAATACAATGCAACAGAAATGCCAATATTTTCTTCTTCTTCTTCTTCGTTCGCCCTGAAAAGGACGGTGGTTGCGTTGTGTCTGTTTACGCCTAAGCTGTGATATCTGCACCTTTCGGTAGACACATCCGACTTCAGCACGGCATTTTTTTTAGGGACCCGGTTTGCCTTCCCATTGCGATCCACACTCGCTCAGCCAGACTGCACTGCTGCAGACTGTTTCCAGGACCACCACGTGGAGGTGGAGTGCGGTCTTGACCAGCTCTGGTTTGCTGGTCCTGATGCAAGCAGTACAGCTATGGGTCGCTGACTGCATTCACTATTGCTGCATCTTGGGGTCCCAAATGGCAATATAACTTGCAATAACCAACAACTCAATCTATCAGAATCAAAGTCGCTGGTGTGTCATACAGAGTACCCATCACAATGACTTTCGCTCACCGGCTAAGTCCTGTACTATGGTAAAGCCATACTTAAATACAAATGACTTATCAACGATGGTCTAAGGAACACCACTAGAAACTACACCACCATTCTAGCAGTATGCAAACTACTCCTGACCACATGAATAAATAACAAGCACTATCAATGAACAACCATGGCATCCAAAAAATCCCAGCAAACTGCTGACAGGGAACATACAGACATCCTACCCAGACGATATCCAGAACTCCACTAACTTTTTGCGCCAGAATTCGAGTTCACTTCCCTTCCAGGTCACCTGACCAAAACGGGTTTTTTAAATTCTCTCAGTGTCGCCACTTACAGCGTGACCAACTTAATATTTTGTCGACCATATATACTGTGACAGTTCATCTGTTCAGTCCACACTACACTTCAATTCACGTGTTTACAATAGTCGGCCACCTGTAAGCCCGACAAAGCTGACAACGTTTAAGTCAGCAGTCATATTGACAGTACCAACATTGCAACCTCTAAGTTACGAAAAAATCTGACCCAACACGTGGAGCCCAAGAGAACTCGGCATAACCAGCAGGCGACTTGTGGCGGAGATGCAGAAACACTCCTCTTACTCTCCTAATGGCTAAAACAGTGCATGTCTGGCTCCTTTCTGGGTGTGTGTAGGAAACCCACAGGCACGCCAGCATTACAACCATGGAGATGCATAGAATTTCGCCCATGCTCTGGCGAATCCCAGGGTCAGTCTAGAGGCCTACCCAGGACCCTAAAGCCGCATCAGATTGGCCCAGCATCACAATTCCTCCTGTGGTGCAACATGTTGAGAACCCAGCATTGCACACTAAGCTTGGGGGAATCACAGGAGCACCAGACTTAATACTGGCTCTTGACTGGATGTCTGCATGCAAGAAGGTTCTACGAGGTGTGTTCAAATGAAACCCGTCCCAGTGGCTTTATAACAAATATATGTAAGGTACATCAGCAGGAGTAGTAGAATTAAATACAGCAATTGTTATGAAGCAAGTACTCACTGGAGTTCTTTAGAAATAGTCACCATAGGCATTCAGACATGCATCCCACTGCTTGGGTATGGCGGATGCCGTCCGAGAAAGATGACTTTGGTTGCTTATTGAACCATTTGGTCACCGAGGCCCTGACGTCTGCATCGGAGTCGAATCATTGTCCCTTTAGAGATTTTTTTAAGGGTCCAAACAAATGAACCCGTCACATGGTGACAGATCAGGGCTGTAGGCTGGGTGTGGCATAACTTCCCACCTTTTCCTTGCTAACGCTTCCTGCACAATGTTCGCAACATGTGGACGAGCATTGTCGTGCAACAGAATCACACCACACGAAAGCATGTCGTGTCATTTATTCTTGATGGCTGTATGCAAGTTGTCTAGTGCGTCTTTGTAGCGGATGGCATTGATGTTCACGCCAGGCTCTTTAAAGTCTACCAATAGAAGCCCTTCATGGTCAATAAATGCGGTCAGCATTACCTTATCGGCGGAAATCTGTGACTTGAATTTTTTGGGTTTTGGTGATTGGGATGTTTCCATTGCATGCTCGCTGATTTGCTGCACGGCTCAAAGTGGTGGCACAATGACTCATCGCCTGCCACTATGCGCAACAGAAATGCATCACCCTCCTCTTTCGACTCCGCGAATTATACAGCGAACTGCTCCGACGACGGTCCACCCGCTGAAGATGGCTTCTTTTCGTTATACACCTGACCTGGCCGCGGAAGATCTTTCGTTAACTGACGTCCTTCTAAAAACATTCGTGCCCAGTATTTCACTACAGTCTTAGACCCACTTTTGTCACCATACAATGCTTTCATTCGGCGATGAATGTCGACTGGTCGATATCCTTCGGCTGTTAGAAACTAAATCATGGCTTGCTGATCGACCTTGGACGGATTCCTTATCACACCGGCCATTATTTTAACGGTCTGCAGCACAACCAATGAATACTAGGAGAATGAACACTTACACACTTGTACATTCGTATGAGCTTATTACGTCAGATGTGATGTCGTCATGCTCCTCCTGCAAATGTCCACTTGGCGCAGCACGGTCGGGTTTCATTTGAACACGCCTCGTACAATGGAAAGATGACAGGTAATGGGTGCTGGGAAGTGGCTCTGTGCAGGACATGAGAATTCCTTGGGAGAGCCCAGAACCAGAGCACAGCCTTATGTAAGCTCTGCATATTTGAAGAGCCCCCCTGGATGATGGGGAATGCACAGTATGCCACCCCACCTACCCCCGAACTGCTACTTAAAACCAGATGTGGGGCTGTTGCAGACTTTTGTCCTAGATAATTGGGCTGATATGTTTTATTTTCATGCATTCTAAATGCATCTGTTCTGTCCACACCTTTCTGCTGCAACATTGGGTTTTATCTACGTTATTTTTATAATTTCGTATCAGCGTTTCTTTCATTAAACTTGGTATTCATATTGACTGACAGTGTTTTATTATTGCTGTTATTATCAGCTTGTATTGAAGTGTTATTTTCTTGAACCAACCTTGAAGGTTAGCGGCCAAAAGTCATGGAACGTAATTGCAACTTGTAGAACACTTCAGGGAACAAGTCTCGTTCAGACGACTAAACATATTTAATACCGTTCATCATTTTATCATGAATACTTAACAAGATATTACACATTAAAGACACTTGCTATCACAGTTCTAGAGTTCATTTCTTATCAGACATTGTACGTCCGTCGTGTAACTGTTTTCATATGTACTGTTCAAAAAAAGAAACGCATAGCATTCCAAGGGAGCGTTTTTATGAGTTTGTAAGTAAAATTTGGTGCTAGGGTATATAAAAACCAGCCTCAAATGTTCTTTACGGTGTCAAATGCATGTGTTGACCTGAATTGCGTTCGTTTTTGTAATTGTTACAACGCAGTGGTCAATAGTGTTTATGACGCAATTTTTGACCACAGCTCATGTAAGCAACAAAATTTGGGGTGAACACTATTCACTGACTGCGCAACTGAAACCCTATAAAAGGATAACGCTACACACACAAAAATTCAGTTCATTTTCAAGCAGACAGTTAAAGCATCTATCGATAAATTTAAGGAACATTGCTATTGGCCGACTGCATGCAGGCGAAAGTCAAAGTCAGGTTGCCAGGCATCTAAACGTGCATCAGAGTACCATCAGTCGACTTTGGCACTGGTTCCAAGCCACTGGCTCAGTTGAAGACCGGCATCGCAGTGGACGACCCAGAGTGACAACTGCAGCGGAGGATCGCTTTATTCTGCTTCGTCACCTCAGAGACAGGATTACAACAGCATCCTCAACTGCGAAGTCATTGCCTGCAGGACGTCATGTGTCTGATCAAACTGTCCAGAATAGACTGCATGACGCTGGACTTTAGGCACAACGACCTCACCGAGGACCTGTCCTTACGCGCCGCCATCGCCAAAATCGACTTCTTTGGGCCAACCAGCATCGTCCCTGGGTAGCTGACAATCAGTGGAGACGTGTCTGGTTTAGTAACGAATCTTTCTTTTTGTTGCAGCGTCATGATAGACGGCGTAGGGTCTACCGTAGGCGAAAAGAATGTTTTGCCCAAAATTGCGTTGATGAAGCTCCGCCGCACGGTGGTGGAGGTGCAATGGTGTGGGGAATGATCAGTTACAATGGAAGGAGTCAATTGGTGCACATTGAAGGAGGCTTGAATGCGTAATGATACGTTAATGAAATTCTTCTACCCCCATGTCCTTCCACTTATGGCTGCCCAAAGGTCTGTGTTTCAACAGGACACTGCCAGACCCCATTGTGCACGGTTGACCATGCAGTTCCTGACTGCCAACAACATTCTCACCCTTCCCTGGCCATCCCTGTCTCCAGACATGAGTCCGATTGAGCACCTATGGGATGAGCTGCATAGACGTGTTTGTCGCCGAGACGTTGCTCCAGCCAATCGTCGTGATCTGTTCCAGGCACTCCAGGAAGAGTGGGCAGCCATCCCACAGGCCCACATCTGATCGCATCCATGCCCAGGAGATGCCAGTCACTGATCGATGCAAGAGGAGGCCACACACCATACTAACGGGAAAGCCCGTACACCAAAAAACTCTCATGACCCAGATGCAAAACAACTGTCAATTGATTAGTTGAACCCTAAGGTATTCTTGTGTGCAATTTGAACAATTAACTCATTAAATTAAAAAAGTTATTGAATGACAAAATTATGGCTATTTGTGTGCCTTCAGTAGCTATGCGTTTCTTTTTTTGAACAGTATAGTTTGTCTTTGATCAAATCTATTTTATTAAGCATTTGGCATAACTATTATATTTCTGATTAATAGTGACATAAAGGAGTGATTCACACGTCCAACAACGGTGTCTATTACATTAATTCACTTTTGGCATTCATATCCGGGCTTTATCAGCCTTACATATTCTATCTGCAATCATATTTCACGACTTTCGCGTTTAATAATTATTGCGGTTAAGAATACCGACTTGTATAACTCCAGACTCAATGGTCCTTACACATTATTACTTATTGCTTTACCAGCATTACATTAACAGTTATAAACAATCATAAGTGGTTGTACCACTGTTACGGTATATGTTATTAACGCCGTCTGCTAAAGGTTAGCAGACGTGCAATTGTAAAGGTTAAGACATTTAATATATTGCGATAGATGTTTCAATTATTGAACGCTCCATACACGATCGATTATGACGTGTCTAGCGTTGTTTGGGTCACAGTCGGTAACTAGGAGACGCTACCCTTTGTTACTTTGACCGTCAAGCTGAATAGCTGCGTTTTTCTAGCCTTCCAAATTAATGGCATGATATAGCCATTTATATGTGTATTTATGCAGGACCAGGGTCAGTCCTAGAACTCTACGAGAGAGGAAACTTATGGAGGTTAGTGATTAACTAAATCCTTGGAAGGAGAAAGATAATCGTCTACTTTATACGAAGTAATTAGACTCACAGTCTCACTGTCGGCAGGTAGCCATTCTATCTGCGCGTGCATATAGCTGTGATGTTCTGACGGCAATTACTGCATTGTATCCTTAAACGGACATTGACACGTAAAACAGCAGTCTACGCTATTGATTGATTGATGCATGTACCTCATGTGTGAATTGAACTGTTTATGTATGTGTGTAATCCATATTAAATTGTGAAGGACTCGAACCGGAGGCATTATTCGTTGAATCACGTTACACCATTCAACCTTATGAATTACGTATTTTATGTCAAGTTGCTGAGTTAATAAGATGAACAGTTGTTTACATCTTGATGCCAAGTTCAGGCATTACGACAAACCGAAGGTGAGGTTCACCCCATTCACGTAAGAACATAAGCACGATCAGAATTCAGGCAACACAACCAGTAACCCCACACGAAAGTCCTTCAACAACCACACTGTTAAACATTGTTCTCTGCCCGAAGGCTACACATAAGACTACTGTTAGTAGCCTAACGCGTCATACAACGTTATACGCGAACCTTATTATTTTTATTCAGTAGAGGTGTTGCATGGTGCAAGCATCCGAATCAAGTTCAAACGAAGATGCTTGCAATCCATGCACCAATCCTCAACAGGGGCCCTCTGGATGCATGCCAGGCCAGGATAAAATGCCTGGAAAAGAGACTGGAGCTCAGGACTTCCAACTCAGTATTTTGCAGAATGGCAGAAAAGCCACAGGAAAGACCTAAGTCTGTTTTTAAGATAATGCCAAGAACAACCATATTTTTACCATGTGAGCTTGGACGTCGCCTCTGTAAACAAGGTCCTCACTGAGCAGTGACACCCCATGCTGCTTGCATAAAGTCTACTACTGGGAACATAAAAATGTTACAAATCAACATTACAGGCATACAAAACAAGAAAGAAGAACTGCTCAAAACATTAAATGACAACAAGATCCATATTGCAGTACTCCAGGAAATCATTCCACCCAGAAAAACCTTTACACAATCCCTTGATACACCCAGTATCGTTGCACATGCAAGAAATGCCAAAGGACTTATGACACTCATAAGAAATGACATTCAAGCAGATGTACAAAACATCCCCAGCAGTGGTGACATAGACATGCAGCAAGTTCACTGCTGGTTCATCATCATCATCAGTTGCCATCTCCACAACGAAGGTTGGCTGTAATGGATCTCCAACGTCTTCTGTCTCTTGTCTTGGTGGTACACTCTGATAGACTCTTTCCCGTCCATCTCTTGATGTTATCTTCCCACTTATAGCGCTGTCTTCCCCTTGCACGTTTGCCTTCAACTCTCCCTTCTGTTATGGTCTTCTGCAAGGTGTTATGCCTTTTTATGTGGCCAAAGTATTTTAGCTGCCGAACTTTGACCTCTCTCATTAGTTCTCTTTTCATACCTAGATTTTCTAGGACCTCCTTATTTGTTTTCATCTTTTTCCATGAGATACGCCCCATTCTTCTATATATCCACATTTCAAGAGCCTCAATTCTTTCTTCCAAATGCTTATTCATTGTCCATGTTTCTGCACCATGCAGAATATATATAACACTTTATGATTCTCAGTTTTAATTTGTGAGATAACTGTTTGGATGTCAGTATATGTTTCATGTTGTTGAATGTAGCTTTGGCCATTCCTATTCTCTTCTTGATTTCTGTTTCACATCTGCCATCTTCTGTTATTATAATAATAGCCCCTTCAGTCATAACTGACTATGAGAATGCGCCCCTGAAATGGCAGCCCTCAGCTGCTTATTTTCCTGGTGCTCCTTTCAACGTTTTCTCCTCTCCTCTGCTTCTTGTGTGAGCCTCTCTTCGCCCAATCTGAGGTGGCGCCGTAAATAGCATCGCCACTTAGTGCGATCGGCAGCTTCATCCTCCCATGTTGCTGGATCCATGTCCAGTGCCCTCATATCTCTCTTGCACACATCTTTGAACCTCAGCTGTGGTCGCCCAGCTGTTCTCTTGCCATCTGCTAATTGTCCGTAGAAGATATCTTTTGGGATGCGACCATCTTCCATGCAGCGAACATGGCCAAGCCAGCAAAGTCTGCGCTGTCTAAGCAGCGTAAACATACTTTGAAGGCCAGCACGCGACAACACCTCGACATTTGTCACTTTATCTTTCCACAAGATGCCGAGGATGCGGCGTAGACACCGCAAATGGAAGGTATTGAGCCTTCTTTCTTGCTTAGCATAGGTCGTCCAGGTCTCGCTGCCATATAGGAGTGTGCTGGTGACGCAGGCATTATATACCGCAGCTTTAGTCTTCATTGTGAGTTTAGAGTTTCCCCAAACACGCGATGTGAGGCGGGCAAAGGTAGCTGCAGCTTTGCCAATGCGGCTGTCGATTTCTGTATCCAGTGAGAGTTTGTCATTGATGGTAGACCTTAGGTATGTGAAGTGGTGCACCACTGCCAATTCATAGTTATCGATAGTGATAACTGGTGCAGCACCCACATCCTGACTCAGCACATTCGTTTTCTTTAGACTTATTGTGAGGCCAAAGTCCTTGCATGCTTTAGTGAAGCAATTCATCAAGCTCTGAAGCTCCTGTTGGCTTTGAGTGACGACTGCAGCATCATCAGCGAACAACAAGTCTCTTATAGTGACCCTTCTGATTTTTGTTTTTGCCTTCAGCCTTGAAAGATTAAACAGACGGCCATCTGACCTAGTGTGAAGGCATATTCCTTCAGTTGCATCTCTGAATGCATGTTTCAAGAGTAAGGCAAAGAAGATTCCGAAGAGGGTCGGAGCCAGAACACAACCTTGTTTAACGCCACTTCGTATATCAAAGGGCTGTGACGTGCTTCCAGCATATTGGACTGTTCCCTTCATGTCGTCATGGAATGACTTTATCATTTCCAGCATTTTAGAAGGGCAGCCTATTTTCAGGAGGATTTTAAAGAGTCCATCCCTACTAACCAGGTCGAATGCTTTTGTGAGGTCTATAAAGGCGATATATAATGGTCTTTTCTGCTCTTGATTTTTCCTGAAGCTGACGGAGAGAGAAGATCAGGTCTGTTGTTGATCTGCCAGCTCGGAATCCACACTGTGCCTCTGGATATATGCGCTCAGCTAACTTGTGTAGTCGCATTAAGATGACTTTGGCAAAAACCTTACCAACAATACTAAGAAGAGAGATGCCTCTGTAGTTATTGCAATCACTTCTGTCTCCTTTATTTTTATACAGTGTTACAATCTTGGCATCTCGCATGTCTTGAGGAATAGTTGTCTCTTCCCAGCACTGGCACAGCATCCTATGCAGGGGATGGAATAGCGTGCTCTTACAGCATTTGATTAAATCAGGAGAAATCCCATCACTGCCTGGTGCTTTGCCAGAGGCCAAGCTATCAATGGCCTTACTGAGTTCCTCTAATGTTGGTTCGGCATCCAGCTCCTCCATAGTTGGCAGACTATTGACAGCATCAAGGGCTGCAGGCGTAACGGTATTGTCTCTAGCGTAAAGCTCAGAGTAGTGCTCGACCCACCTCTCCATCTGCTTACCCTTATCAGTTAGCTTCTCTCCGCTGATGGTTTTTAGCGGTGCTGTCTTACTTTTATGGGGGCCAAGTGCTTTCTTTATACCGTCATACATTTGTCTAATGTTGCCTCTTTGCGCTGCGATCTGGATGCTCTCACTGAGCTGGAGCCAATAGTCGTTTGCACAGCGTCGAGCAGTTTGTTGAACTTTGCTTCTCGTAGCCCTCAGCATCTGTAGGGTTCTGGCACTCGGTGAACGTTTGTATTCATTCATAGCACTGTGCTTAGCTTCAATAACAGGTGACATCACATCTGATGAAGCGTCAAACCAGTCATTTGACTTTGCTGTTTTCTTACCAAAGGTGGCAAGTGCAGTACTTTGAATGGTGTTTCGTAGATGCTCCCAGTTCTCTGTAATAGTATCACCATGCTGAGGGCTACTGAGCACTTTCTTGAAGGTCGCAGTGAATAGAGCGATCATGAAAGGGTCTGACATCTTGCTGGTATCAATGCGTGGTTTCCCTTCATGTCTGACACGATAGAGTTTTCTTGGTTGTGCTCTGATTTTGCAGCAAACCAAGGAGTGATCTGTGTCACAGTCTGCACTATGGTACGAGCGCGTGGAGAGCACAGACCTGAGGAGTGGCCTTCTGACGAGAATCAGGTCAAGTTTGTGCCAGTGCATGGATCGTGGGTGTCTCCATGACACCTTATGCTGGGGTTTTGTCTGAAAGTAGGTATTGGTCACGCAGAGATCATGGTGGATTGTCACTAGACCGATAATTTATTTTACCATCTTGTCCATAATTTGATTACTCCTTTAAATGTTCTGTTTTCCTGGACATTTTGTATTTTCTTTTTCTTTCATTTTCTACCTTCGTGGCCAAACTTTCTCACCCTCTCAAACCCCACCCGAGGTTGGTTACGTTCTGGCTTTCAGTAGAAATCCCCCACTGGTCAAAACGGTCCGCGTAGCGGCAATATTACAACACGCACCTGGTCCGTCCATGGGGAATTTCTCTGGTCGCTTTAAAACGTTTGATCACGAGCGGCTAGTACTCTTTGAGGCCTGGGTAACGAGTTTGATCGGTTTCAGGGGGAGATAACAATCGCGGTCAGTTTGTGGGTTGTTTGCCCTTAGATGAGCAAAGAGCACATAATATTATGATTGTCTCTCTGGGGGAATTTTCGCAAAATTGTTGCTTCTGAAACCTTTGTCTTACCCGGTATTACGATTACGCCGATACCTCTGAAGAAATATGCAGGCCAGGTGTCCGGGGGAAGCGTCCTGTGTAATCTATAAGAGTAGACGGGTTTTGATAAGACAAAGACATTCGTGAATATTCCTGGCCCGTAGATGACCATCATGAGATAAGGCAAACTTTAACACAGTACTAGAATGTGTTTGCCTATGTTCTAGTCATTTTTCTGGTTTCAGGGAGACCGAATCGCTAGAGCAGACTCCAGTCAGGCGAAGAAAGTCATATACTCTTCGATCTAGAGGGTTTCTGTATACATCTAGCAACGAATCGTCAACCCCGTTCCTGAATCAAAACTCCTTTTTGTCAACGACAAGTTCAGCTCACGCAGTGCAACGGAGCCAACGCTAAATCTGGAATCACCAAATGTAGTAGTAGTTCTCTACTCGCCTATTGGATTACCAGCCAGAGCATTGCGGCTTCCAGAATATCAAAACCGCCCAGCTTGCCGATAGCAGAATTCCATATCACCCGCCTTTTTGTGCCTAAACGGGGCACTCAGCAAACCACAGCCAAACCAGTTTAAACAGGATTTACAGCCAAGCAGAGCCTAGCGCCGGATAAGCGCGCCTGGGACTCTTTGTCCTCAAGTGACTTCTTCTGGTGTATTTTCTGGATACTTAAAACCTCGCACGTATGAGCAGCCATCTATGGACAGAGTTCCAGCCCCCTCACGCAAGTAGCGGTCACCAACGTTTAGCACCAACAAGGAAAGTTTTGTAGGCTAGTCCCTCACGAAGGATCTACATGTAATACACTTTCTGGAGCTAACATTTGGTCCCACGAAAAAAAAAACAGACAGGCTGTCGCTCAGTTCGTTTATTTGGTCAGCAGGAGATAAACAACGTCTTCCAGTGTTCCCTCGCGCAATTAGGGGTCACCAACGTTTAGCCCGACAAGGAAAGTTCGGTATTTCACTTCAGTCATCTTGAAGGATATTTATCGGTAAGACACTTTCTGGAGCTAGCGCCTTTGGTCCCCGAAAGCGGACCTTCTGTCGGACAGCTTAGTTATTTTCTCCGTGTTCGACAGGGTTTTATGAGTGTTGGTGGTGTGTGTGTTTGTGGGTGTGTATTTGCATTATTGATGACTATTGATGAATATTTGATTATTGATGTAAATTTATGCTGTGTATGATGATATGCATTAATTCCATGCTTTTCTTCCTTAATAAAGTTTACACATTTATTAATGCGCTGTTCCCGACCCTTTTCATCCATAATTAACTTGTTTTAGCTCTTTACTAGAATCTCTATGTTTGATAAGAGAAAAGAGTGAGAGCAGGAGATGCTTAGACAGTGAAAAGTGAGTTGAGGCTTGGAGAGAGAGATCATTTTGGTAAATTTTCTTCCAGGTTGTCTCAAGTCCATCTCCTATTTACACCTTTCTGTGTGTGTAATCTATAACTCTGTCAGTCCACTATCCCTTGTCGATTTCACTACTATTGTCCAACTCGACAAATACTCTACACTTTACTCAACCACGACATGGATGCACATTTCTAAGAGCCGTTGTCCATTTTCATTCATCTTGCCAATACCAAACCTGCCCAGACATGAAGGCCATGAAACATTATCGGCACCCACTCTAGCGTTAAAGTCACCAAGGAGAACAAGCTGTTCTTGCCTAGGTATGCTTTTGATTACTGCTGCTAGATTCTCGTAGAACTCATCTTTAGCTTCTGAGGCAGAGTACAGAGTAGGAGCATACACACTGACAAGGGTGATGGGACCTGTGCTAGTTTGCAGGCGGAGCGTTAACAGGCGTTCTGATCCATTCTCGCCTGGTTCAACCATGTTAGTTAGCGATTTTTTTACCGCAAAACCTCCTCCGTGTTCTCTAGCTTTATTAAGATCTTTCCCTTGCCAATAAAATGTGTAGTCCTTCTCGCTCACTGTTCCAGAGCCCGCCAGGCGCGTTTCCTGAAGTGCAGCTATATCCACCTGAAGTCGTTTAAGCTCATCATTAATTATGGCTGTCTTCCTTACATCGTTTACATCCTGTAGGTTTTCGGATAGTCCAGTCAACATAGTCTGGACGTTCCAGCATCCCAATCTGAGAGTTTGCTTATTTCTATTTTTTCGATAATTGCTTGGTGCAAAATTTTCTGTCCACAGTTCGGGTTTGACCCTAATCCCCATGCACCCAATGGGGAAAGCAGACAGTGGCGGGACAACACCTTATTGACTGGGGGCTGCCCAGCTTGAAGCAGGCGGTAGCTGTCCAGTGAGATCCTAGAACCTCTCCCACTGTCGGAAGTAGCCCCTGGCGCCATGCCCTACGCCAATTGGGCAAAATGCTTATAACCGGTAACTGCTACTTCCCGTGTTTTGCCGACACCTATAGGGTGAAGCTGAAGTGTCCTCTCCAGGGCGCGAGCTTGGGCACAGTTATATGGAGATCAAGCTGTTGCCCATGCAGCATGTTCCCCCTCTCCACGCAGCCGGTAGATCCAAAGGAACGGCAGTATCCGATACAGTTTGGTACCAGCCATGTCGCAGGAGTTGCCAGAATAATGTCGAATCAACATTAGACTGCAACCTTTTCTGTTATTATATGACCAAGATATACGTAGCTCTTGACTTGTTCCAGGATTTTCCCATTTATGCATATCTTTAATGTGGGTTTATCGTCTGTTTTACTAATTATCTTAGTTTTTGTTTTCTCAATATTAATGTCGAGACCATATTCATGACTTATACTGTTCACTTGCTTCACTAGTTCTGCTGGTTCAGAGGAAACAAATACACCATCTGTAATGTTTACTGCCCTCCCAGCATCTGCAGGAAACATCAATATCCTTACATCACATATCAGAGAACTGTAATAGCTGGAGACTTCAACGAACATTCACCATTGTGGGGATATAAAACATACTAAAAAATAGGCAGGGAAGTAGAAGAAATCTGCAACACATCCAACCTGATCCTACAACAGAACACAAGGTCAGAACCGACTCTTTTGCACAGATCTTCAGGCATGGCCAGCATACCTGATCTTACCATGATATCGCCTGACATTGCAGTCACTTGCACTTACACAGTCCTGGAAGATATTGGAAGTGACTGTCGTGTGGTGAGTACTGGGGCAACTACAACAGTAGTTTTTGCTAGGAATAGTCTGTGAGATATTAGATATAAGGTCTCTAGAAATTGGCTCGTTAAGAAAGAATAAAGACCTATTCGAGATGGGACAAGAAGACAGGAATGTGAATGCTTTCCACTTGACAGTGTTCTCTAATTAATTATGGAAAGAGTTCTGTTTCCCCACGACCTTAGCTTCTGCCCTTAGATCCCGTAAAGAAAAAGCCCCCAACCTCATCTGCGTAGAGAAATGTTCCTATAGGTGAATATGTAACACCGACAGCACGAGTGATACATTAACAAACTCTTGATAATGATCAACCGATCGTTGGGTTTATTAATGAAATATCCACACATATAGGGTTAGTAATGGTTAGATCGTGATGATGGTGAAAGACGATTCACACAAAACACACAGATGAGATAATAAAATTGCAGTTAATTAAGTAATAGTTAATTAAGAATGAACTGGTGTAAAGTGAAATGATGATGTGATATGATACGTGTTACCAAATTGGTGAGTAATCTACACAGTCCATGTGTCTCTAAATGCTTCGCATTGATATGACGATTCACATGTATGCATACACTGTCCCAAGTTGTTATACGTTATGTCGAGTGGGGTATCTCTAAGCTGAGGACGTTCTGATGAATACTGTTGTCGTACGGAGAACTCTGATGAGATATCTATGTATATTCCTTCACTGTTTGAGTATATCTCTGTAGTGTTGATCAACAGTTAATAGCTGTCATATGAACAAAAGGTCTGTTGTCTAATCTCCCGAGGGTACTAGCCAGACTGGATATCTTCACGAATCGTTAGTGATATGTAGACTCATAACCTTGCATATGTAGTCATGATTCATAAAATATATATATATAGTCTGCTTCATAGAATGCGCTTAAGAGGGTGTTGCCCTTGCTATAAATATGCGATTCCTCTTTTGAGCTCTTTTGCTTGACTTCAGATAATAATGATCTTTCGAGTGATTTGAATTTATGATGACTCTGTATTGAACTTGTGATAACTCTGTATTGAACTTGTGAGCAAGCAGTATATGGTGACGAAAAATGCTGCGTCCACCTTCTGACTTGTGGGTGAGACAATATTCCTTTTTAATTGAGGAATGAAAGATGTCCTATGGCGAATTCTGCTAGCCAAATGTCCGTTTTTGATAACTTATTTCTGGTTAGACGTCAGACACGTTGCGTGTAGACTCAGACTTCTGATGAACTGAAGACACACAAAAGTCTTCGTAAGTTTTTCACATTTAACATCACTGGTTGACTTGCATTTAAACTACTGCTCATTATTCATCTCTCTCTCTCTCTCTGTCTCTGAGTTCAATTCTAATGATGTTAAATATCTTGTGCATGAGAGTGTGTGCGCATGGGAGACTGTGATGATGATGAAGGTGACGTATGAACTATTAATTACCTCCTATCATCCTATCATCTTCTAGGAAAATCTTCTGATTTTATTAATCAGTTATGCCAAGAATTATTTGAAACTTTATCTTCCGCACATTTTAGCTGTGAGGTTAAAATAAACAAAAATAAGAAAATGTATTAATAAGTATAAGATCTACTAACCTTCTTTTCCCTTCGCAAAATCCTTTAAGAACACAATTCATCACAGAACTGAATTATATCCACTCTGAATAAACACGTGTATTAGGCTAGGCGTTTTTGGGATTAATCTCTTCCTCACAATGTAAAAAACTGGACTCCTTCCCAGAACAAGCTACGCAGTAGATTATATTTCTGCCCGTCCAATATGGGTTTCTTGTACAGCTCCGCCAATACCAACCAATCCTTAATGGCCCCTCTGGTCACTCATTCACAGGGTCACTCTTGTCCCCTGTCAGTCCAAACATGGGTGTAGTTTGACCTCTGATTGTTTATTGTTCACCTGGCCAAGGTGGGCGTCCAATGTGGTAAACCAACGCTTGTCTGAACAGCGGCCGACCAAAGATAACACCATTACAGCATGAGACGTTTTCCCCTGGCCAATCTGGGCGTCCAATGTGGTGTCACAGAAATTACAGCATGCCCAGATGTTTGATTCGGATGACCAGATGTGTTTTTACCAGATTTATCACGATGCAATGTGGGCTTCAAACGATAATGTCGGGCATGGGGACTCAATAAAAGGACTTTTATTTCCCCCGATGAAAGAACAAATGTGGTTCGCTAGATACCGGTCGCGAGTAATCACAACGATGAAATAGCAAATGTGGGTCGCAAATATGGGATGAAAGAGCAAATGTCGGAGAAAATACAATACGAAAGATGTAGGAAAAGATAGAGCAATAGGGCCTTTGCGCTCGTTTATCACAGTGACCATAGGCCAATACTAATTAGTATAGACAGAATAAATTCAGACAAAAGAGAAAGACCTACTGGAATTACAAAAAGGCTAACTGGACAACAAACGCAACACTTTCAGATAGCAGATTCAGCAGCATTGACATTAGATACAGTAGAGAATACATACAACAATATCACAAAGACTCTACTTGAAATAGTGAACATAACAATACCAGAAGGCAGCTACAAACATTTCAGTCATTTCTGGAAAATTTTCAGACCTAGAAAAGATTGTTAAAGAGCGCAGACAAGCCATAAGAAAGGTGGAAAAAGAACCCACCAGAGCCAACAAAATAATTTATAACAAACTCATAGCACAGGTAAAATACCACATTAAGAAAGCAAAGAAAGAAGCATGGACAAGAACATGTGAAAGCCTGGACTTAAAGAATGAAGGGCACAAAGCATGGAAGCTCCTGCATTGTCTTGTTGGAAAAGTAAAGAAGAGCAACCCAAAACCTTACTTACTTAGTCGTTCCCCTTCTACCGTGAGGTGTAGAGGTTTGGAAGAGAGAGCGCCAGACCATTCTATCAGCTGTCTTCTTCCTGGCCTGGTTCCATTCTAGTCCTCGGTCCTTCAAAGATTGTCTAATGTTGTCCTCCCAGCGAACTCTGGGTCGTCCTGGAGGTCTGGATCCCTGGCTCTTTGTTTCCCATGCTTGTCGTGGTAGCCGATCTTCTCCCATTCTGCAGACATGGCCAAACCATCTTAGTTGGGACTGTTCTATTTGGGTCTGCAGTGGATGGGATTTCAGGCCTTGACGGATCGTCTGGTTGCGGACCATGTCTCTTCTTGTTACTTCAACCACTTTCCTCAGATACCTCATTTCTGAGGTTTGGATCTGGCTTTTGTGGGTTGTAGTCATTGCCCACGACTCGCATCCATATGTCAAAACTGGGACATAGGTGGAGCGGTATACAGCCATCTTCGTTTTCTTACCAACCTCTTTCTTGCTGAGGAATCCACAATTTATGGCCTGAAAAAGTCTCCCAGCCGCTGCTTTTCGAGTGGCCAACTCTTCTTTGATGCCTCCCTTTCGGTCTATAATAGCTCCGAGATATTTAAAGTGGTCGACCTGCTCCAGGACCTGTTCTGCCAACTTAATCTGATGTTTTCTTTCTTCTCGTGATATCACCATGGATTTTGTTTTAGAGCTGCTTATGACCATCCCTCTCTTCTCCAGCTCTTCCTTCCAGACTTGCAGGTTGGATTGGAGATGTGCCTCTGATTTAGCAATCAGGGCAACATCATCAGCAAATGCCAGCTCCGAAATATAGACCTGTCTCATCTTCCAGTACCCCACTGAATACTTTCTTGTTCTCTCCTTACATACCTTGATGACATCGTCCATGAGGAGTATGAAAAGATAAGGTGACAGGATATCACCTTGTCTTACACCAGTGGTGGTCCTGAACTCTTCTGACTTATGGTTTGCTGTCCTCACATAATTTCTGCAAGACTTGTAGAAGCTCTGTATAGCATGAATCAGAGGTGCTGGAATATTCTTCCTTGCCAAACAGTCCCAAAGTTTGCTCCAGGGGACTCTGTCAAACGCCTTTTCCAGATCTATGAAACAAAGATGGATCTCACTCTTATACTCAAGGGCCTTTTCACTCAGCTGTCTGAGTGTGAAGATTAGGTCTTGAGTACTTCGGTTTGCTTGGAATCCGCACTGGACCTCATCCAATTGTGGCTCAGCTAGGCATCGGAGTCTCAGCTCTAAGATTCTAGAGTAGATTTTACCAGGGACACTGAGAAGGGATATGCCTCTATGGTTTCCACATTGTCGATTGTCACCCTTTTTGAAAATTGGTGTTATGATGGCAATCTCCCAATCCTTTGGTATGGTCTTGTTGCACCATGCTGCCTGTAGGACCTTTAAGAGTAATAGGTCGCCTGATGCTCCCATGTACTTAACCATTTCTGGTGTTATACCATCATGCCCTGCTGCTTTGCCCATCTTGTTTTTCTCTAGTGCTGCCCTCAGTTCTTCCATCTTTATGTCATCTTCACCATCATTGGTTTTCTCTTCTGTGCTAGTGGTTATCATTTCTGTTGCTTCACCATGCTCACCATCCAGGAGTTCTGAGAAATATTCTTTCCATCTTTCCATTACTTCCTTCGGGGCAGTAAGCAGTTTGCCTTGCTTGTCCTTTATAAATTTGAGAGGGCATTGTTTTTCCTTCCTCATGTTCTTTAGGGTCTTATAGAACAATTTCTGGTTTTCTTGTGCCTCTTTTTCTAGCTTTTCTCCAAATTCTTCCCAGGACTTCTGTTTTGCTGCTAGCACTTTGTTCTTTGCTTCTGTTCTGAGTATCACATATTCTCTATATTTTTCCATTTGTCCTGTTGTGTTTTTAGCTCCTAAGTATTGTTTCCATGCCATTTTCTTCTCTCTTATTTTCTCTTTGACTTCCTCTGTCCACCAAGGTGTCCTCTTTCTCTGGTTCACAAGTCGGACTTCACCGCATGCTTCTGCAGCAGCTGTCTTTATGATATCCTTGAATTTATTCCAGAGGGTTTCCAAGTCATCAGGTCGTTCTTCTGTGTTGCTCACTGCTGTAGCAATAAGACCCTGATATCTGGTCTTAATTTCTGGCTCTCTCAGCTTGTAGGTCCTAATGCTCATTTCTCCTGCTCGTTTACTTGTTTCTTGCGTGATGTTGGGCAGTTCCTAGGCTGAGCAACTCTTTCAGTTGTTCGTTTGATTGTTAGCAGGTAGTGATCACTTCCAATCTCTGGCCCCCTCCAGACTCTTGCATCTCGGACATATCTGAATGAGCTTCTCCGAACAATGGCATAGTCGATCACTGACTTCTCATTCTTGGTTGGTTCACATCTAGTGTATGCATGTATGCGCTTATGGGGGAACTTTGTGTTTGTAATGATCAGATTCTGCTCACTGCAGAATCTGAGGAGTCGCTTTCCATTGTCATTGAGAGTATCTTCTCCATATCTTCCGATAACGCCACCCCATCTAGCATGGTCATTTCCAACTCTGGCATTAAAATCTCCGAGCATGATAACTTCATCTAGGCAGTCATCCACTGTCCTTTGAAGCAGCTCGAAGAATTCCTCCTTGACCTCTGCTCTCTCATCCTCATTTGGCCCATACACTATGACCAGGTTGACTATGGTTTCTCCTTCTTTTAGTTTTACAACCATAATGCGCTCCGAGACAAAGTTCCATCCCTTGATACTATCTTTTTGATTTTGGGCCACAATGCAACCCACGCCCCCTTTAGCTCTTTCAGATATGGGTACACCACTGTAGAGCAGCGTGTTGCCATCGAGATCCATGACTCCTTGTCCTTTTTTCTTCGTTTCTGTTATAGCCAGGATTTCTAGTTTTGCTTTCCTCATCTCTTCCACCAGCTCCTCTTCCTTCCCATTTATACTTCTTGTGTTCCAAGTTCCATAAGTTGTAGTCCGTAGTCTGTTCCAGTTCGTCGCCTTTAGAATCAGTCCGGTTTTCTCTCTTGTATTTCTCGTAATCATAGTTTAAGACAAACAGGTGATTGGCCTGTTGTGCCTTTGCATGGTGGAGGGGCTGCCTCCTTACGGCCTCCATGCAGGCCGCCCTCCTCCTTTTTCATCCGGGCTTGGGACCGGCATGGGCGGAGTTGCAACCCAAAACCACTGGAGGAAACATCTTAACAAGCAACAAGAAAAAGGCAGAAACGTTTAAAAAATACTCTGCAAATGTCAGCAAAACAAATAACAGAAAACAGCTAGACAAAACAATTAAGAACATAGAAAAAAAGAACAGAGAGTTGCTAAAGCAAGCATTGCACTAATTGAAACCAAGTATACCATCCATGAAATGAACAGCACACTACAAAAATTAAAGACCAAGAAAGCTCCAGGACTAGACAAAAGACTGGTGCCACAAGGCCATACCAAACGATTGGGAGATTGCCATCATAACACCCATATTCAAAAAAGGGTGACAACTGACAATGTGGAAATCATAGAAGCAAATATATCTCAATATCCCTGGTAAAATTTATTCTAGAATCGTGGAGCAAAAACTCAGAAACCTAACAAAGCCACTAATGGATGAGGTCAATGTGGCTTCCGAGCAAACCGAAGTACTCAAGACTTAACCTTTACACTCAGACAGCTGAGTGAAAAGGCTCTTGAGTATAACAGTGAGATCCATCTTTGTTTCTTGGATCTGGAGAAGGTGTTTGACAAGGTCCTCTTGAGCTTTGCAAAGAAAAACATTCCAGTACCTCCGATCTATGCTATACAGAGCTTCTTCAAGACTTGCAAAATTATAAAGAGGACGGTTAACCATAAGTCAGAAGGACTACCACTGGTGTAAGACAAGGTGACATTTGTCACCTTATCTTTTTATACTCCTCGTGGATGATGTCATCAAAGCATGTAAGGAGAGGACAAGAAAGTATTCAGCAGGGTACTGGAAGATGAGACAGGTTTGTGTTTCAGATGTGGCATTTGCCATTGCTGTTGCCCTGGTTGCTAAATTGAGACACATCTTCAATCCAACCTGCAAGTCTAGAAGGAAAAGCTGGAGAAGAGAGGGATGATCAGCAGCTCCAATATAACAATCATGGTGATATCACAAGAGGAAAGAAGGCATAAAATTATGCTGAGAGAACAGGGAACAGGTCCTGGAGCAGGTCAACCACTTTGAATACCTTGGAGCTGTCATAGACTGGAAGGGAGGAATAAAAGAATAGTTGATTACCTGGAGAGCACAGACTTTTTCAAGCCATATATTAAGGATTCCTCAGAAAAAGAGAAGTTGGCAAGAAGACTAACATGGCTGTACACTGCTACTCCACCTACGTTCCAGCCTTGACCTATGAATGCGAGTCATGGGCAATGACTACAGCCCATAAAAGCCAGCTCCAAACTTCAGAAATGATGTATCTGAGAAAGGTGGTTAACATGGTCCAGAACCAGACAAAATGGAAAGGCCTCAAAACCCAATCCTTGCAAACCCAAGTAGAACAATCCCAACTATGATGGTCTAGCCATGTCTGTAGAATGGGAGAAGATCGGCAACCATGACAAGTATAGGAAACTAAGAGCCATGGATCCAGACCTCGAGGACGACCCAGAGTCTGCTGGGAGGATGACATTAGATAATCTCTGAAAGACCATGGACTAGATACGAACCAGGCCACGAGGAAGACAGCCATGGGATAGTATGGTGCTCTCTCTGGCAAACTCTGCACCCCAGGGTAGAAGAGGAATGACTAAGTAAGTAAGTAAGAAGAACAACAACAAAGTAAGTAAATAAATAAGAAGAGGAACGACTAAGTAAATATGTAAGAAGAGCTTCTCGCTCTTTAGCAGCCAATACCAAGTTGAAGACTCCTTGGTATTATCTACACTGTAGATCTAGGCTTTTGCTGTGGCTTTTCTGCCATTTCGAAACATTTAAATAGTTGGTCATGAGCTCCAGTTTCTGCAGCTTGGCTTGCATTTAAAGGATCGTCCTATCTGGTCCCAAGCTACCAGTAAGAAATGTGTGGCATACTGTACATTCCTTGCCATATAAGGGGGGCTCTCCAGCTATGCAAAGCTAAAATACTATACTCCTAAGGAATTGTCACATCCTGCACAGAGCCCCTTCTCAGCTTCCCCTACCTATCACTGGGTCCACAGTGAGATCCATCTGCATGCAGTCAACCAAGTCAAAGCCAAAGAATTACGCATGGAGCTTAAGTAACTTCTCCACGCTTAGTGTGCAATGCTGGGTTCTCAACAAGTTTCACCACAGGGGGAATCCCTGGAAGTGTGAATGATTTCAAGAGTCAGTGAAGATGTAATTAGCCTCACAGACATAGGTTTACTTCCACGTACGTATATTGTAGCATTGTGCACAGCTGGTGGTCATATAAGGATGACTCCAGATATGCCTCCATGCATATCCAGCAGCGATTGAGCTCTCACTCTTTGGCCCCATGCCATGTAGTGATATCTGCATGTTTTCACAAGTTGTTTTGTTTCTCTGTATAAGGTGTTCCACTTATCTGGCCTCGAAAGAAGGAGCATTTTCCTAACACCATTGAGTGCTGGGCACTCAAATATAAGGTGGTCAGCAGTTTTGTATGGGGAATTACATTGCTGGAGTGTGTGGTGGTTGGATTCTGTTCAAGTGATTGTTGAGTGGTGCATATTGTGTTCGGAGCCGGAAAATGGTGCTCTGATCCCTCATTGTAACATTATAGAACAGTGCTCAGAATGGCAGACAGCTGTACATTAATTTCGTTGAATTTGAAAAGGCTTTTGACAGCATACACAGGTACAGACTATGGAAAATACTGAGGGCTTATGGAATTCCAAGCTGCATAGTGTCCATCATAAAAAGCCTCTACGCCAACTTTACATGCAGTGTTAGATTGAGTAATCTACCTTTCAGAGTAAAAACAGGAGTACGACAGGGATGCTTCTTATCAACAACATTATTTTTGACATCCATAGATGGGTGATGCGCCAGAGGGCAGTTCAAGAGGAATTAGATGGACATCATTTTCTGCACTGGAAGACCTGGAATATGCAGATGACATTGCACTACTTGCACATTCACATCAACACATCCAAGAAAAAACCAATAGACTGAATAAGTATAGCCAGCAGGTTGGTCTGAACATCAAATCTGAAGAAGACAGAGGTCATGACAAAGAGTGTGGGCAATCCTGAGCCAATAGCAATAAGGAACCAGAAGTTAGAACAGACAGACACATTTACTTACCTAGGATGCATAGTAACACCAGATGGTGGAACAAGGAAAGATATTAAGAACAGAATAAATAAAGCTAGAACAGCCTTTGCTAGTCTCAACAACATTTGGAAGTCTTCCCAGTACAGCACAAACATCAAATTAAGACTATATGAGAGCTGTGTACTTTCTGTGCTTCTTTATGGTGCGGAATGCTGGAGAGTAACAATCAGCAACCAAGAACTACTTATTCAGAGTAACCAGGAGGACAAGCACACCATCATACCAATACAAGATGTAGAATCATACACATATCTTGACAGCAATATAGACAGAGTTGGAGGGACAGACAGTGATATTAAAATAAGAATACAAAAAGCAAGAGGAGCTTTCATTGCATTAGGAAACATGGAGATCAAGAGAAATCGGATCCAGTACGAAAAAAAGAATCTTCAACTCAAATGTGAAGTCAGTCCTATTGTATGGCTCTGAGACATGGAGAACAACAAAGACAACAACCAAAAAGCTACAGACTTTCCTAAATGGGTGCTCGCGTAGAATAAAGGGATTAAATTGGTATGACAAGGTTACCAACGTGGAACTGAGGACAAGAACTAGACAAGTGCCAGTGGAACAAGAGATGAGAAGAAGACGATTGTGATGGATAGGACACACACTGAGGAAACATGTTGATAGCATTACAAGGCAGTCCTTGTTCTGGAACCCCCAGGGCAAGAGAGGCAGAGGTAGACCAAGAAGCACATGGAGAAGAGAGCTGGAAACAGGTGAAAATTATGAGGAGAATGTGGAAAGAACTTGAGATGATGGCATGTGACAGGAGGACTTGGCATGTGTTTGTTGAAGGCCTATGCTCCTTTGGGAGTGGAGGGTTATGAATTCAAATGTATGGAAGTGTGTTAAATTTTCTCACAACCAAAATTATAAGACTGTCATGGCATTTCGTTAATAAAAGAAAAGAACAGAATGATACTGTTACGTGTAGTTTTTCATAACTGATAACGTAGTCTGTCTGTATACTTGTTATGTTTAGAAATATTTTGAATGAGATTTTTAGAACTCTAATCTAAGGGCGAATACTCATCTTTGGATTCGAGTAAATGTAAATATGGGGTTGTCCCACTTGAATAGTTGAGGGGTTAAACTTTGGCGCATGCCCAGACAATTGGTCGTCAAGGCGGGTTTCCATCATGTTGGGTTGCTGAAAGCTGGATGGACAGAAGTCCGAAGATTTGTTCTTTGCTGTGAAATTCTGGGGGAAGGTGACATCGTCTGTATGTCTATTATGTCTAGGTTCCTCCCCAGAATACATTCTTTACGCCAAGGGAATGGCGTGTGCTGTTATTAGTGTTTACTAAACCTAAGGTAAAGTGAGAACATTTTCTAGACTTTGCCTAGGGCTAACGATAGGCGGATGCCATATCATCGTTATATATGTATTTAATGGATCATACATGGACGATTCCTTGATTAGCAGCACTAGGAGTGGACATGTGTAACCCTTTTCTATGAGGTATGAAAACCCAAGGTACTAGTTGAATATATGAACGGAGCCTTCAGTTATAGTGAGGATATCTTCGGTATGAGCACCGCTCACTGAGACTTGCGCCATCTTGAATCCCACTTTGGGGTCTGTGTGAATCATTGGCCAGAGAACGGAAATATCTTATTATCTGATGGCGATATCACGACCTACATTGTTTTTGGAGTCCACTCGTCATTATTTATGATTGACAGCATAACTATAAAACCCTGTGAAGTTATAGCCTAAAAAGACTTAGCCTGAAGACTTGGTCAGCAGAGGTTCTGCAAGGGAGCATTGTGATGAACATTATTATTGTTACCTCAAACTGACGCGATTAGTCAGTGGAGGCATGAAACGACAGACATTCAGAATTATATATATACTTGCATACTGTTTCAATTAGACTCTCATGCTATACGTATGCATATTTGATGTTGCCACCTATTCTTCAAGTACCTAATGATTTATTGTGTCAACGTGTTCCTATGATTGTAACCGTGCTGTCGGAGTTTACGTCCATTAAAAGTGTAAGAAATTATCAACAGCAGTTCCAGACATCTTTGACTTTCACACATGAGTGAATGAGTGCCTTATACTTGTCAACATACGAACATTCCATACATTGGCGTAACCTGCATTCTCACTCAATACAAACACTGTCCCTTGTCAGGGCCCCAATACTTGGTGGACAAGATGTCATGTATGCACCTCACTGTGTTGGTTTGAGTTGACCATCTCCTTCATCACTACACAAGGGAGCATTCATCTATATGACCCAATACACTACACTCAACAATGTGATGACCATTAACCTGCACCTATGATAAGACCGTAAGCCTACACTTATCGATGTCCAGTGTCCAATCATACATTCATCAGTGGTGAATCATACGGTTCTCAGATACATTGACTGAATCTGGCTGTGTTAAAAAAAAAGTATTACAAGTAAAATTCTGGCACATCTAATTATAATGTACAAACACGAATTGTGTCTGTAACTAAAACTCTTTACCTCTGTTATTAATTATTACATTGCATTGCTTGTTGTATTTCACAGACATAAAAAATGCATTGTAACACACACCGAATGCTTACAGATTTTCTTGTGCTCTCAAAACTGTCATTGCACCTAAAATGTTTAGTATTCTATTTTAAAAGAAATTCTGGAGTTAAGTATATCTGAATTTGTGTAAGTTATTTGTGTACATACATTCATGTGCATAATAGTAAATATTGTTATGAGTATTTGTATGTTCTGTGACTGTTCATCAGTTTCAAACGTCTGTTAATGAAAACTGATTTCAAGTTTCTATTCTTAACTCATTACAGCTGTTTAAGAAACTCATTCTTAAGTTTTTATTTTTCTATTTCAGGTAAATGACAGTCTCGGTCTCGAGTTTCATAATTCAACAGGCCATGTTGAGGAAGTGAAGAAAAATACTGGGGAAGTGTCAGTAAGGAAAGGAAAAAAGAGAGTGAAAGAAGAAATTGAAAATAATGATGAGGAGAAAGAGTGCACAACTACCATCATGTACAAAAAAGAACTGGAGAGTGTTAAATATTGCCAGCTAGACAAACTGAGTGTAACAAAAGAGAATAATGTAACAGACATTTGCTGCAGGAGCTGCACATACAGCAGCGAATCACTGAATCATAAAGTTACAGAGAAACATTTGACATTGAGACATGAGGAGGACATTAAAAGATTGACAGAGAGGTGTGCAAGCATTGAGCATGAGCAGAGCATGTTGAGAACACAGGTTGAGAACATAAAATTGGAGCAGAACATGTTGAGAAAACATGTTGAGAATGTGAAACTGGAGCAGAATACTGTCAAAGATGATATTGAGATCATGAAAAGTCTCTATTTTGCTCGGCGTTGTACTGCGAAATGTAGGCTGAATATAATGAAAAATATGCATCACATGTTGGAATATGGGTCTGAGTGTTTCAGAAAGTGTCTTAGCTCAATGAAAGAGTTGAGGGACATAGTTAAAGAGAAGAATGAGAGCTCACAATATTGGGAAGGCATGTTTAAAGTGTCAGTTGAGAACATTGAATCTAGTGAGAACATGTTCAGATCACAGCTTGCCATGATTAAGTGTCAACTGAATACAATAGATGGAAGACTGCAATCATTAAATACGAATTTAGAATGTTGAATATATATATATATATATATATATATATATATATATACATACGTATGTACATACATCACACCTTGTATTTTGTTTGCAATAAATGTGCATCGACAGAGTGATAAAGTAAACATGGCAGATCGATAAGGGATTTATGTCCTGAAAGAAATTAGGTTACAAAATAACAATATGGTAATTGAGTGTCCTACCTTAAAGAAGTGTCGTGTCCAAAACAAAAATCACAAACTCAGTAATGAGTGTGGCCACCATGGGCTTGTGCCACTGCTATGCAGTGACATCTCATGGTGAACACGAAAGGTCTGATCTGGACTTGAGGGATATTGTTCTATGCCTCAGTGTGTGAAGTAGCTTGGAAATTTTGGTATCAAAGTTTTTGCACCTCGAAACACCATCTCAACTATGAGTACATGTTCACATACCATTGTTGATGTTTTGGCACAAATGAGAAGGGCTGATATTAGGGTTCATAAACAGTCATGACATGACAGTTCACGAAGATGTGGGTTAACGACTGTTCACAACAATCATGTATTTTTTTTGACGAAGTTTGTAAAACAAAGGAACAGTCAGTGGGATTTTTGCTTTTGGGTGAACAATAGGTATTCTGCCCTCTGGAGGTGTGTGTGCGGCCTATGCCATTCTATTCATGTATGTGGAATAATTATTGATTATGTATATCTGGATGAACCAGAGTTGGGGCACTGTACGAAGGATGGCCGCAGACCGAGCAAAGTGCAATCAGTTTGTTGTTGCCCTACAAGACGCCACCAGGCGTAATGGCCACTGACTGCTTTGACGGTCGGCTGCTAAGGATCAAAGAAGAAGATGTATATCTCAATGTGAGAATTCTATTGGAGTTTGATAGACTCATGTAAGCTCAAGGTAGGAGCTGTGCAGTTCACCCAGTGATGGCTGACTGCAGTATGTCCGTTCATTAGGGAACTTTAATGCATAAACAAAGTACATTATCTTCATAGAAACTACAGTTTCTAATAGCTTGGGACCGGTCTGGTGACAGCCCTATAAACTGTGAGAGTATATTTGCCCATGAATAGAGGCTCAGGTAGCCAATTCGTTGTTTGCAATTCAATGACAGACTTATTTGTGCTATCCACATAAAATTCATTACATTTCTAACTAGAAATCACTAGCAGGATTTCTGAAGCGCCAAGCGTTCATATTGATTGAGAAAGACGTATCTTGTATACTGATTGTGAACTGTAATGTGCTGTCTAATGGAATAACCTGTATCATGTAATTAAATTGTTGTCTATGCCAGGCGTCCGAGAACATTTTATTTAAATGTGGTGTTCCAGAAGTGTTGTGCAGTCTGTAATATTGTGGGCATTGCCTAGTTTCACAAAACACCTCCCAACACACCATCAAGTCAAGAGAAGCCATCACCAAACAACAAGAAACCCTACAGACCACTTACTAACACAACACAGGGAGATGCACACCACCTTTTCAACATTAAAATTTAGTAAAGAACCCTGCGACATTAGTGGAGATATTCTATCCCATTAATCTTTGTCCGCAACACTCAGTAAGCGCCGCATACAACTGGTCCAAAGTCCCTGGCTGATACTGGAGGGCGCACACCCTGCCGTCCGCATGGTCCCAGAAATGTTCAATGCAATTCACGTCAGGGGACAGAGCTGGTCACGGGTCGAGGATGTTTACATTAGCTGCACTGAGGTAGTCTAGGGTTGCAACTGCTCTGCAAGCCGGGGCATTGTCCTGCATGTAAATTAGGCCTGGTTCATATTATTGAAGGAACGGTAGAGCGTGCGGCTGCAGTGCATCACAATTGGCAGTCATGGTTCCTTAAATTCTGACAAGATTGGTCTGTGCTCAGCGGTAACAGCCTCCAAACCATAATGTGTCCTCTGCTGAAACTGACTGCGTTCTGAATGCAGTTAGAAGAATATCTTTCACCCCTCCTGCATACAGCCGGATCCTACCATCCTGCAGTTCAAGGAGAAACCTGTATTCATCAAACCATTCGACAGCACGCCACAGATTGTTAGTCCATCTGAAGTGCTGTCTGGCCCATTGGTATCTTGCCGTGATGTATCACGGAAGCAATGCAATCGTTGTGCTGTTCTGTAAATACATATGTTTGCTTCTCGAAGGCATCTGAAGACCGTCATGTTACTGATGGTCATGAAGCCTGGGAATAAACATGCTGTTGCCTGAGTATGTTGGAAGTGGTTGTCCGTATGTAACAATCCTCAGTCACTGTTGTTACTCTTGGTCTACCACTTCCGGGCCTGTCATGAGTTGTCCCTGTGGTGTGCCATCGTTTGTGCAAGTTCCTAATTGTGTCTCGGCATGCACCGAAGTAGTGGACAACTTTACTAACGGATGATCCTGCAACCAATTGTCCGAATGCTTATGTACGCTGTGCTTCAGAAAATCGTGGCATGATGAAATTAAGTTACAGTCAACACATAAATGCTGTTTTCTGGAAAGTGCGATCGCCAAAGTGGAGGAATCGGTCGCTAAAACTCATACATCACACGCATAAGGCACATGCTACTCCCAAAATGCATATTGCACGTGCTGCACGCACCGGTTGTTATTACAGCTTGTACTCAGTGTACTAATTACTCGAACTTCCTGGCAACATGTCCAAGCATATTTTACCCTCTTTTATGCAATGACCTCGAGATATTTTCATTTCTGTACCTGACAGGTTTCTTTTGTAGGGGTATATATATATATAATTAAAGTTGATTACACTATTGATTGCTGTGTTTCATTAGTGCTTAATTCTTTACAGTCTAAATGTAGTTGTCTTGATTTGTTAACATTATTCCATCTTTTGTTCCCAGAGTCTCATTTCCTGTTCATTCGTTAATGTTAATCAGAATCAGCGGCATTGCACTACAGGCAAACCCATAGGTGCTCAGTCTCCCTCAACAAGTGTCGAAGAGTATGAATGCTAATTGTTCCTGTTGCGTACACGCCGGATGCATCCTCTCATACGTCCATACCTGCTGGTCTTACATTTGATGCCAAATTCCAGCAGTCTTAGCCTTGATGATCCATCGATTGCAGTGTCATTCTCATGAATTGCCTTCAGTATTTCTCTTTTATCCATGTTCAATTCACCTTCTGTGGGTACTCTTGAAGGTAGCCTGTCAGCTCTTTCATTGCCGCGAATCCCTGCATGACAGTAGATCCATATCAGTTCTTGAAGATTTGATGCTTCCATGGAGGTTTTCCATTGTTGTCGGAGTCATCCACTTTGGACCTTTCGAAGCATGGATTGTTCATTCTTTAATCTTGTACATGCCTCCACCTCCATTTTTTTAAGCTTTTGTTGCTTATTTGAGTTCATTCTGTGGTTGAATTCTAGCCATATATTGCCTGTCTGCATTTGATTGGCTGGCTCTTTTTTTCATCAGTTGTTATATGTTGTCAGTCAACTCTGTAAATCTTCACGTATGTGGTGGGAATGTACTACACTACTTGTTGTAGGCTCTGTCTTTATGAATGCACGGTCTGGAATAATAGGACCTAGTTCTTTTGTAGTATGTGCACAGCAGCTTCTCTAGATTCTACCTTAAC
The DNA here is from genome assembly GCA_024509875.1 of Oreohelix idahoensis. NCBI lineage: Eukaryota > Metazoa > Mollusca > Gastropoda > Stylommatophora > Oreohelicidae > Oreohelix > Oreohelix idahoensis. Next base: position 226,850 of record JAMPIV010014144.1, read on the forward strand.
CATCTCCATTCAGTCTAAAATTCGCTGGATGGTTTGTGAGCCTTTTAAATTTGTCTGTGTGACAGGGGCTAGGTTTGGTTGAGGCGAACTTAAGTCAACGTGGCTACCTCACAACCAAGACCCATGCACTAAGAAAATTTAATTAAGTATCGTTTGACAGGGGTTGCAATCATTGGTTGTTAACATCCGCGGCAGTTTAGCATACCTCTGATTGGCTGTTGTACGGTCAGCGGACATGACTAATGTTCTATTTTTAGATCCTGACTGAGTACCGACCTAATGGCCGCCAAAATGATATGCCAGAATGGCGCTGTCACATATTCCCCGCCTGATTTTGTTGTCGTCTCGACAACTGCACGACCTCTGGCTCTTTAGTCATAATCTCTCAGATCGTCTCGTGGCTGCAGGGTGTACCAGCCTTGTTCAGGGGTTAGACTTTGTACGTCCACACAAGGGCCTGTCTCATCTGGTAAAGCCGGTGCCTCAGGTAGGCTTAACGTCGTATTTACTGGACCTGGAGAGTCATCTTTGTCTTTACCTCGTTTGCCAGTGACTCTAATGCTCGGACTCGCTCCAGCTGTTCGTTGGATGACATATGGACCTCCTGTCATTGTGGGAGCATGAACAACAATGTACTCCTGTTCTGACCACGTCACGAATTTTAGACCTTTCAGCCTAGTGCATTTTCTTCCTCACTAGTTCTCCCACCTGTAGGGGAATAGAACACAGCAACTTGTCACATATCTCTTTCCTGACTGTACCCAACCTATTTAACTGTGCCACTGCTCTTACGTGCGCCTCACGTAGCCTAGAAATGTGCCCTTTAAGCCATTGGTCAACCGTTGCTGGTTCTTTATCACCCGATGAATGGCCCAATATGAAATCAATGGGCATTTTTTGCTCCTTCCCAAACAAAAGGTAGTAAGGGAAGTAACCCATTGATACGTGAGGAGTAGTGTTGTACTGCATGGACCTCTGCCAGATGCTCAGACCATCTCCGTTTCTCATTGGTGGATAATGGCCTCAAGGGATCATGCAATGTCCTGTTAAACCGCTCACACTGGCCATTGCCACGCGGATTGTATGCCATCATTCGACTTTTCTCGATGCCATATATTTTGCACAGTTCTGATATGACCGCTGATTAGAAATTTCTGCCCTGGTCAGAGTGCAGCCTCTGCAGCACACTTCTTCTTCTTTGATCCTTAGCCGCCGACCATCAAAGCAGTCAGTGGCAATCACGCCTAGTGGCGTCTTGTAGGGCAACAACAAATTGATTCCACTTTGCTGGGTCGGCAGCCATCCTTCGTACAGTGCCCCAACTCTGGTTCATTCTTTGCATCTCAGCCTCCACAGTCCTCTGCCAGGTTGTTTTTGGTCGGCCTCTCTTTCGTTTTCCTTCTGGTGTCCAAAGCATAGCTGTTCTTGTGATGGCATCGGGGTCTCTTCTGAGGACATGGCCAACCCAGCTCCAGCGTCTGCCAGCTAAGATGGTGTGCATGTCCTCTTGCTTGCTAAAGCTGCAGCACACCTAAGTACAAAAACCACTTTTCTATCAATGCTCGGGCCACGGTGGTTGCTTTTTGGTCTCTGGTTGGGGCGGCAATAGCAAACTTGCTAAATACATCAGTTATACTTACTTAGTCGTTTCCTGTCTACCGTGAGGTGTAGAGGTTTGGAAGAGAGAGTGCCAGACTATCCTATTGGCTGTCTTCCTCCTGGCCTGGTTCCATTCTAGTCCTCGGTCCTTCAAAGATTGTCTAATGTTGTCCTCCCAGCGGGGTCTGGATCCCTGGCTTTTTGTTTCCCATGCTTGTTGTGGTAGCCGGTCTTCTCCCATTCTGCAGACATGGCCAAAACATCTTAGTTGTCACTGTTCTACTTGGGTCTGCAGGGGGTGGGATTTTAGGCCTTGACGTATCATCTGGTTGCGGACCATGTCTCTTCTTGTTACTTCAACCACCTTCCTCAGATACCTCATTTCTGAGGTTTGGATCTGGCTTTTATGAACTCCGCCTAGGCCGGTCCCAAGCCCGGCTGAAAAAGGAGGAGGGCGGCCTGCATCATGCAAAGGCACAACAGGCATGCAAAGGCACAACAGGCCAATCACCTGTTTGCTTTGAACTATGATTACGAGTAATATAAGAGAAAACCGGACCGATTCTACATCAGTTATAATGAGTACATTCTCATAGCCTCTCGCGTCTCTTTCCAGCAGCATAAATGTAACAGAGGTTGTGCTTTTATACAGTTGACTTAATCAATCATAAAGCTTTGGGACGTGAGTTTTAGAGGATTTGTTTAACTGGCTTAAAGTCCGCCAGAGTTCTTGATTAACCCACAAATAAATTTGGGATACCAGGTTCTTTTATCACAAGTCCTTCTATTGCATGATGTTATTTGCTACCTAAGAGAGTCTTCAATATGATAGATTCAGATCATTCATACTCATAGTTCAATCGTCTTTCCAAACGATCGTGAACATAAACAGCTTTGACGTTTTCATCATATTTTATTTGACTTTCTTCTAACAGAAGGGGTAGATAGTCAATAACACTTGAACATTTCAATAATCAAAGTCATATATAAATCAGATAAAAGTTAGCAATTTTCTTGGTACAACCCATGTATTTCCACAAATCGATGTCTCGATGTGCCATATTTTCTTTCTATATTTCCTCTTTAATCTCGTTCATTTTCTCCTTCCAAAGTTTTTATTATTTTTTTTCCTTATGTTTTTGCTTTAGTCTGTCTGTTGCTCGTTAACCAGATTTCTACAATGCACGTCCAATTTGGGAGGAAAATACCTGGTTCTAACTGCATGACAAAACTAGCTGCAAATCAATTAAGAACATGGCGAATATACTCACTCTCGTTCTGAATAATACGTTGAAATGCACTTTTTTTTGCCTGAACATATTTCGATGAATACTTCTTCTTCTTCCTCGTTCGCCCTGAAAAGGACGGTGGTTGCGTTGTGTCTGTTTATAACGTAGCTGTGATATCTGCACCTTTCGGTCGACACATCCGACTTCTGCACGGCATTTTTTAGGACCGGGTTTGCCTTCCTATTTCGATCCACACTCGCTCAGCCAGCCTGCACTGCTGCAGACTGTTTCCAGGACCACCACGTGGAGGTGGAGCACGGTCTTGACCAGCTCTGGTTCGCTGGTCCTGACGCAGGCAGTCAAGCTATGAGTCGCTGACTGCGTTCTCTATTGCTGCGTCTTTTGGTCCCAAATACCTTTTGACTTCATTTCAAATTTTCCTATCCAAAAGAGAACAGGTATAGGAATGATAAATTGTCAATACTATCGTACAGTCTTACTTAATTATTTTAATTAAGTTAATGTTCTGTTTGATATATATATATATATATATATATATATATATATATATATATATATATATATATATATATATATATATATATATATATATATACATTTTTTTTTTTTTTCCTTAACCAGCGGCACTTGGGCTTTCAGCCCTTCGGCCCAATGACATGTCATTGCGAGGCTTGGGAACCTGAGGACTTTCCTTCCAACCCGGTCAGGAGCTTCGCTCCTTCCCATCCACAGAGGGTTTATCACAGGAGCCGTTCAGGCTATTCAGTCAAATTTCCGGCCGTAAACGTTTCTTCAAACGCTGACGCCCGGGTTTGAACCATGAACACCTGGTCGCCAGTACAACGCCGAAGCCATTACACCAGCGCGGCTCCCATGTATATATATATATACTGAAGCACATTAAAAACGCACCACTATTATATATACTGATGCCGAGAGGCTGGCAAAAAAAAGAGTGGGAATGGATTTTCCCCGTGTTTGCCATGCGGTAGAGAGCGAATGGCTGCTGGAATGGAAAGTGCAAGATTCAACCCATGGGTGTGTGTACAGACTACATGAAAACGATGAAAGTTACACGTGCAACACGATTCTCAACAGCTACGACCCTGAAAATGTGTACGCGTTGTGGCAGTATACTCGGTATAAAAAGGCCGTTGAGACAAAACACCCAGTACATGTGCTTGAAATGCCACGACTATCTGAAAACGACCGCCAACGAGCCATTGGTATGTTGGAGACCGGAATGAGCTCGCGGGCCATTGCCAGAAGGATGAATTGCCACCACAGCACTATTGTACGTCTCAATGAACGTTACGGAACCACTGGCAGTGCCCGGGATAGACTTCGGAGTGGCCAACCACGAGTTACTACCTCTGCGCAAGATCGTCATATTGTGCTGAGTCACCTAAGGAATTGACTCTCCCGGCAAGTCAAACAGCAAGAGCAATAGTGGGTAGACATGGGCAAGTCTCTCGAATGACAGTCATACGACGACTCAGAGATACAGGCCTTACTGCAAAACGACCTTATGTTGGGCCAAACTTGACTCACAGACATCGTTAGCAGCGCCTGCAATGGGCAGAGCAACATATCAGATGGACTAGACTGCAGTTGAATGCTGTCCTATTCACAGACGAGAACAGATTCAACATATCCTTTGCAGATGGACGTATGCGGATTTAGCGACGGTGTGAAGAGCGCTTTGCAGATTGCTGTGTCAACCGATTTCGAGGTGGCAGTATTCACATTTGGGGAGGATTCAGTTTTCACCATCGCTTGCCTCTTCACGTCTTCCGTGGAAATGTTAATGCTGTGACATATCGAGATGAGGTTCTGGATGCACTGGTTGCTCCTGCGTTCACAATTTATCCAGACTTGCAGCTTCTCCAGCAGGATAACGCACGTGCATTTTTTTGTATTTTTGGTTTCTCCCTTGCCTGCACAGAATGCAATGAATTTCATAACAATCAAATGTACAAATTAATGACCAGCATGGATTCATAGGAAAATGAATAAAGATTCCAAATATGTAAACTTGTACACACTTATATTTACATTTCACACTCTGTTCCTGGATTATACAGGTGGTGCGTTTTTAATGTGCTTCAGTATATATATATATTTTTTTTTAATGAGAGGAGGTCGAAAGTTATTTTTTTAAAAAAATTTTATATTATGGAATAAAATAAGTTAAAAAAAATGCAATTTATTATATGGAGTAAAATTTGTTTGTATGTATACATTGTATGTGTGTGTATATATATATATATATATATATATATATATATATATACCGGTATATATATGTGACGGTGCGAAGACGATGTATGAAGGAGAATAAGGATTTGTGTGTAATGTTGTCGTCACTCTCTCTGGCCTACTTTCACACACGTTGCGCAGTCACAGAAAAACTCTTGATGACAGGGGTCCCACTTTTATTAATGAAACCCTATCAGGTAGCACAAGAATCATACAGAAACAGTGTTGTCCGCAAGTTTACTTTGAAGACAATCTAAGCAACACCATATAACCAAGCTATTTAGGTAACACCATCTAATAACCCAGCACAGACTGCTGGACTCTCTGAAATAAAATGAAACAAAATAAACTAGCATCGTACTAATGGACAAACATCATCTACTTAATAATACATACATATGTGTGAAATTATGCAAGTACATGCACTTAAATGACCATGTGTGTGTGTTCATGCAAGTCTGTATGTGTAATAAACATATCTCAATCAACAACAATGCCTTCATACGCATATTAGATACTAACTCCATCATCACGCGAGATAAAACTTAAATGAAGCACTTCTATCTATGATGAAATATTCCACAGCGCACTGGTCTAAATGACATCAATTTATCAGTATCTTAGAGGTCTAGCTGCTCTAAAGAAAAAGGAGATATATACTCTATTCTTACAGCTCTGTACTAAATGTAATAGGCATAGGCTACTCACGGAGCTAGAGGGTACGCTAATCTTTCTCACACAATAATCACTGATGTAACATTAACCACACTTACGGCTCACAAGAATGCAATATAACCATTATTTAACACTACACAACTAATAATAATAATGGTAATAAATACACACTTGTATACAGCGCAATGCGACACTAAAATTCCTCTTATAAATTCACTTAGTACTTTACACATTTAACACACAGTCTCACTGTTGAAAATAACGATGAGATATACGTGAAATTACACTTAAATACACATAAATCGCCAGTCAGCTTCTATCAAGCTATAGATAGACAAACGCTACAAAGCATTAACTTTTAAACCTGAAAGTCTAATATTACTAAATCTAAAGTATTATAAAAATGTACTTATATGCAAGCATACCTCTATGTCGTTAGTTCTCTTAGCACAGACGCAACTATGCAAAAGCCCAAACCTCAGTTGGTTATCGTACGAGGGCGCATTTTGCACAAGAACGATCTTGCTACTTCTCAGCTCTCTCACTCTAGCCTCTCGCTGTTTCAGTTTAAATCTGCATCTCCAACCATGCACCACATGATAGCTACGTCAAAATGTCAGGGAAAGCTCCACCCATCTCTCTAGGGAGCAAATCAGGAGTCCTATGCTCAGTTTGGATGACATGAGATCACATCTTAGTCAAGAAAATCTTCCCAATCGACACAACTCAAGGTCCGCCCACTAATGGGCTGTTACATCCCACGATATTCGTTGCCCTACTCACACTTCTTACGGTTTCGTGCTCAAAAGGTGTTTTCTTCTGGTGTCAGACAGCGCCAGGATGTCTGACAACTGATGGCTGTCTCACACGTCTGTCTTCTTCACGGATGGCGAAGGTGTGTTTCGTTTAAATCGCCCATTACCGGGTGAGAATGCCAACATGAGCACAAATTCACACCGCAGACTAGATCGACAACTAATTACTCAGTCTAAAATTACACTTTCTGGCCACACGATCACATATATATATATATGGAGCCGCGGTAGCATAGTGGTTAGTGCACTGGCTTCCTAGCGCAGTGGTCTATGGTTCGATCCCCAGATGAGGCTGAAAATTTTTAGGCCACAAACGGCTTCTGGGTTGACCCAGCCCCAAATGGGTACCAGAGCTACTCTGGGAAGGTTAAGGCGGCCGGCGTGATGCCGACCACATCACCCCTCGTGTGCCGACGGTCAAGATAATATGGGCCTAACACCATATTCCCAATATGCCTCAATGGGCGTGTAACGGGTTCCTTTACCTTTATATATATATCTCTGGTTCGCTGGTCCTGATGCAAGCAGTCAAGCTATGGGTCGCTGACTGCATCACAGGATTGACTCAATCAGTAACGATTATACGTTTCACGATTTGTTTATTTCAGTACGGGATATCTTGTGAAGTAATATGACTGTGAACATCGACTTGTACTCAAATACATTCAGTCAGACTCAAAAGATACCCTTGTTCTCCAAGTCTTGGGCGGATGTTATTCTTTCAATCGTTGACCGGAAACTAACTAATGATTGGTCTTTTGGTTAACAGTCAGTTAATTTAATCTCCAAACCAACTAACTTTAAAATCTCTCTACCAAATTTATTATTACCAAGGGACGTTGACCAATCATAGTTCCAGTTTATGGACTTTCCGGTATATCTTGTATGAAAATCCACACAAGATTTAATGACATCATGGACTCATGAGTACCATGACAAATGATGTCATTAGTTTGTGACTAGTGTGAGTACTAGCTAGCCTACACAAGTACATAGTGTATCTGACTTGCTAAAGTACTTTCTATCCTAAGGGTGGCGTAGTAGGCCACACGGCCACATCTGTTTCAATTCTTTTGAGGATTTCTTCGTTATCTGCCTTTAGTTCTGCGAGTTTGGCGATGTCGACTTCTGTCTCGTGTTTGATGGATTTCATTTCCTGTAACATTGCCTGGGCGCTCTGTAAGGCTCCTAATGTTTCGTCTCCTATGGAATCTGAGTCTTCGTTGTGTTGCTTGTTCGTCTCGATTTTGAGTTTTTGTTTTAAGTCTCGCATCTCTGTGATTAATTTTACAAGCTGGGCTCTTGTGTGTTGCTCCTGTTTTGCCATACCACCTGAAGCCACTCTGTTTCTTGCTTCTCTGAAGGAGATGTTTTTGGTTACAGATTCCTTCAGTATGGCCTTTGTTTCGTAGAAATTCGGACAGCCACGGTATCTTGCTCCGTGGTTCCCAAGACAGTTTGCGCAGGTTCTGTTGGAGTTGCTCACTTTATAGTTGTTATCATTTTTCGCATGAGGACATTCACTGTAAGTGTGACTTCCCGCACAGTATCGACAAACTGCCTCTCTCCTGCATGTTTTCTTAGTGTGCGAGAATTGTTGGCAGTTTGAGCACTGCATAACAGGAGGAATGTAGTCTTCTGTTTTTCGACATCTATCGTCTAGGTTAAGTTGGTTTGGTCTTGAAGACCCTTCAATAGTTATGATAACCAAGTTGGTGTCCTTCTTGTCCCATGTCTTCAGTCTTTCCACCTGTGTTATTGTTATATTCTTGTTCTTTGTTTGTAGGCGGCTGTGGACTTCTCGTGTCGATCGACTGTTGTCGACCCCTCTTACAACTATCTTTTTGGTCTTCTTTAAGATCTCCATAGTAACTTTCATCTGGTGTGGCAGCTGGATTTCTTTGTGTCCGGACTCTAGTTCGATCATCAGTTCTGTTGTCTTTTCCGTGTTATTTAGCGATATTATAACACCTTTTTCGTGCCTTGCAACTCTATTAATGCTTCTCTTGCCCGTTATTGCCTCTAGGATACCGATCACTTTATCGTCGGGTAGGGCCCTGAGTATGGCCTCACTTCCCGACGTCTGAGTGATCTTAATTATCCTCTCCTGTAGTACCACGTTAGAAACGGCATTTTGTTGCTTGCGAAGTTGGCACGTTCCAACTTCTATCTCAGATTGAGCGTGTGGTCTGCGGGACGGGTTCACAGTATACATGAGACACTTCAGGCAGTTCCTAAATAGTGCGACCGAAACCAGCTCCAAGGTCAATCCCAAGAAAGCCTTGTGCTGTGGTGCTCAATGAATAACTCCATATTGAAAGTAGATCTTCCAGACATTACTTTCAGTGGACAGAAAAATGAAAGGCAAGACACGATGAAATGCCTTGAAGTAATAATATTCGATCGCAGGCTATTGTACATTCACCATACTGATCATATGGTAATATCGCATTGACGTTCTCTGAACGCTCAGCACAGAATATTCACTTGCAGTTATTTCCCTTCCTGCCTTTAGAAGAGTTTCCTGGACATGCCTAGTAGTGCCCAAGTATCGAGTATAGTTATGAAATGTCATACTATTTGGGGTGCACAAACGCAGAGATAATTATAAAATACTGTAACCCTCGGCTCGGAGTCGTCACATCAACCGGTGGATTCAATAAAGCTAACTCACTTCGGAATATGCCGAGCCGAAGCGTTTTAACTTTATTGAATCCTCCGGTTGATGTGACGACTCCGAGCCGAGGATTACTTCTTCTTCTTCGATCCTTAACCACCGACCGTCAAAGCAGTCAGTGGCCATCACGCCTAGTGACGTCTTGTAGGGCAACAACAAATTGATTCCACTTTGCACGGTCGGTGGCCATCCTTCGTACAGTGCCCCAACTCTGGTTCATTCTTTGCATCTCAGCCTCCACAGTCCTCCGCCAAGTTGTTTTTGGTCGGCCTCTCTTTCGCTTTCCTTCAGGGGTCCAAAGCATAGCTGTTCTTGTGATGGCATCGGGGTCTCTTCTGAGGACATGACCAACCCAGCTCCAGCGTCTGCCAGCTATGATGGTATGCATGTCCTCTTGCTTGCTACGAGTAAGCAGATCTTGGTTGGTGATGGTATTCGGCCAAAAGATTCGGTGAATTTTTCTTAGGCATGTTGTGTGAAAAGAGGACAATTTTGACATTTCCTTCTCTGTGACTCTCCAGCATTCCGCACCATAGAGAAGCACATAAAGCACGCAACTCTGGTATAATCTTAATTTTGTGCTTGTGCTGTATTGGGAGGACTTCCAGATGTTATTTAGGCTAAAGAAGGCTGTTCTTGCCTTATTCATTCTGATGTTGATGTCTTTGCCTGCCCCACCGTCTGGTGTTACTATGCTTCCTAGGAATGTGAAGGTATCTGTCTGTACCAGTTGCTGATTCCTTACTGATATGGGCTCAGGGTTGCTCACATTGAGCGTCATGACCTCAGACTTCTTTAAGTTGATGTTCAAGCCCACCTGCTGGCTAAATTTATTAAGTCTATCCGTTTTTTCCTGGATGTGTTGATGTGAATGTGCCAGCAGTGCAATGTCATCTGCATATTCCAGATCTTCCAATGTTGAAAATGTAGTCCATCTTATTCCTCTTGGACTGCCCTCTGTTGTCTGGCGCATCACCCAGTCTATGACTGTTAAAAATAGAGTGGTTGATAAGGGGCATCCCTGTCGTACTCCTGTCTTCACCTCGAAGGTTAGGTTGCTCTGCCCAACACTACACGTAAAGTTGGCATAGAGGCTTTTTATGATTGACACTATGCAGCTTGGAATTCCATAAGCCCTCAGTATTTTCCATAAACTGTCCCTATGTATGCTGTCAAAAGCTTTTTCAAAATCAACAAAATTTATGTAAAGCTGTCTTTGCCATTCTGAGCACTGCTCTATAATGTTCCTGAGAGTGAATATATGGTCTACACATCTTCTGTTCTTTCTAAATCCTGCTTGTTCTTTCCTCAGTTTGTAGTCTACTGCCTTTGAAATTCTCTGTATAATTATCCTGCCTAGTATTTTGCTGGGAACTGAGAGAAGAGTGATTCCTCTCCAATTATTGCAGTCTTCTTGGGCAATTTGACAATTATTCCTTTGTTCCACTCTGATGGTGTTGTCCCCGTTTTCCACACTTGTGCAAATAGTGGTTCTAATAGTTCTGCTACTAGCTCAGGGTCTGTCTTAAATAGCTCTGCATTTAAGTTATCATGGCCCGGAGCTTTACCGTTCTTTAACCCTTTGATTGCTGTGATGATTTCTTCTTTTCGTGGAATGTCTGTATTTACATCTAGATCGTTTTCAGCCTCAGGAACATTCAATTGTGTCTCTGGTATTTCCTTGTTCAGAGTTTCTCTGAAGTGCTCTGCCCATCTTGTTTCCTGTCCCTCTGCTGTCTTGATGAGATTTCCTTGCTTATCTCTTACTAATGTAATATTGTTTGCACCTTGTTTTCCGCTGATGAATTTAGTTATTTTGTATACTGTGCTTTGTTCATTTCTCAGTGCTGCCTCTTCTGCCTGTTTTGCAAGATCGTCTAGGAAATTCCTTTTGTTGGCTCGGGTTTGGCGTTTAACTTCCCTGTTCAGTTGACTGTACTGTTCGCTATATAGTTGCTTTAACCTGGGGGACTTCGCTTCTGTTTTCTTTCTTTTCATTTCCTTTCTCATCTTTATGGTGTTTAGTGTTTCTGGTGTTATCCAGTCTTGCTTCTTCCTTTCCTGGAATCCTAAGCATGATTTGCTGCTTTCCTTATATATTGTTGAAATGGTGTTGAAATTCTGGTCTATATCATCAGTCAATGTCTTTTCCTGACTTTTGGCAAATTGATATCGTTTCTTAATGTCGGCCGCAAAAGCTTTTCTGGTAAGGGGGTCCTTCAATTTGCTGATGTCAAACCTTTTCTGTGTAGTTACAGTTGGTCCAGCCCTTCTTAGTTTCACTTTCAGTTTTGCTACTACTAAATGGTGATCGCTTCCCACATCTGCACCTCTTCTTACCTTCACATCTTGTAATGCATGTCTCCATCTACCGTTAACCATGATGTGGTCTATCTGGTTTCTGTCCCGACCATTTGGTGATTCCCATGTTAACTTGTGAATTTCCTTATGTGGGAAAAGTGTTCCTCCAATGACCAGGTTGTTAATGCTACAGAAACTTATTAGCTTATCCCCATTTTCGTTTGCTATTCCGCTGCCGCATTTCCCCATTGTTCTTTCATTATATGTATTGTGTGTACCAACTTTCGCATTGAGGTCTCCCATTACTATAACAAGATCATATCTAGGTGTGTCCTCCATTTCTTTCTGCAGTTGTTGATAGAATTCATCCTTGACCTCCTCATCGCTATCATTCGTTGGTGCGTAGCATTGTATTATTGTAGTGTTGGTGAATCTCCCTCTCAATCTCAATCGTATCAGTCTGTTGTTGATGGGTTTCCATTCCAGTAATGTCCTTTCTATCCCTTTCTGTAGAATAATGGCTACGCCTTCACTGTGCTGTCCATCCTCTCTTCCAGAGTAAAGTACTGTTTCTCCTGTTGCTGTTTTAACTTTTCCTGCCCCTGTCCATCTGCTCTCGCTTATCCCCAGGATGTGTAACCTATAGTTTCTCATTTCTGCCGTGACCTGTCTTAGTTTACCTGTCTCGTACATTGTCCTGACATTCCAAAATCCTATTCTTGTATCCTGTTTTGCGGTCAGGACATCCGTTTTCACGCTTCCTTTCGGCTTTCACCACTGACAGTCATACGAGCCACAGACTCCGAATGTCCATCCCGCAGCAAAGTTTGTTCATTTGATGTTGTTTCCGTAACTTCATTATTTTTTTTACATAGACAGGGGTGTCAGCCCTATGCTAAAACCCCCAACCTGGAGGACCAGGGTACCAGCTTTTGTCTGACCCCTACCCACACAGACCAGTCCAGCTTGGTTGAACCTACCAGGAGTAAAACTCCCACTGGCATAGCTCTGGGGATTGTCAGGGTACGCAAGCTGCCATACCGCTACAAGGTATAGGTACCATTGATGGCAGCCGAGGATTACAGTTTAGGTTAAATGCCCTGTACAGGAAATTGTAAAGGGAGATAACTCAAAAAATACCCATATTCTGTGCGCAGCGTTCGGCGAACGTCAATGCGATATTAACTACTACTGTCTCTCCTATATCATCAGTACGTGACAACACATCGACATCCTGATTGACTCCATAAATGAGGCGTAGACATACGACTACTGTACAAGAGAAGTTGCTAGATAGAGAACGTCTAACCCTATCTAAAACGTTAGAAATAGGACAGCTAAAACTATACTGTTCAAAAAAAGAAACGCATAGCTATCCGAGGGCGCGTTTTTATGAGTTTGTAAGTAAAATTTTGCCTAATGGATATGAACGCAGTTTCATAATCCAGATATACCAGGTTCGAAACCTGCTGCAGGCGGTTTGGTAGCAGATCGCTTTGTGTGGATTTTTAACAATGATATAAGCGCAATAAGAACAATAATAAGAGAAGGAAGAACGTTGGGCCTAAATAATGTGCAAGAGCTAAGAGGAGTGGCGTCACAACGAACAACCTGGAGAGCACTGGTTTCTGCCTTATGCGCCGTGTTTGGCGCTTAAAGAATTTATTATTATTATTATTATAAGCGCCGCACCGTTCAGAAAGCAATGGCAAACTACTGAATGAAAAAAAATTGCCTAGAAAAATCACAAACAGCCAATAAAAGCTGGGGTTGATTGCCACGTCCTGTAAAGGATAAGCAACTAACTAACAAGTAAAATTTGGTGCTAGGGTATATAAAAACCAGCCTCAAATGTTCTTTACAGTGTCAAATGCACGTGTTGACCTGAATTGCGTTCGTCTTTTGTAATCGTTACAACGCAGTGGTCAATAGTGTTTATGACGCAATTTTTGACCACAGCTCATGTTGCACGCACGTGAAAGCAACAAAATTTGGGGTGAACACTATTCACTGACTACGCAACTGAAACCCTATAAAAGGATAACGCTACACACACACAAATTCAGTTCATTTTCAAGCAGACATTTATGGCGCCTCTATCGATAAATTTAAGGAATATTGCTATTGGCCGACTGCATGCAGGCGAAAGTCAAAGTCAGGTTGCCAGGCATCTAAACGTGCATCAGAGTACCATCAGTCGACTTTGGCACCGGTTCCAAGCCACTGGCTCAGTTGAAGACCGGCATCGCAGTGGACGACCCAGAGTGACAACAGCAGCGGAGAATCGCTTTATTCGGCTTCGTCACCTCAGAGACAGGTTTACAACAGCTTCCTCAACTGCCCAGTCATTGCCTGCAGGACGTCATGTGTCTGATCAAACTGTCCGGAATAGATTGCATGACGCTGGACTTTGAGCACAACGACCTCACCGAGGACCTGTCCTTACCCGCCGCCATCGCCAAAATCGACTTCTTTGGGCCAACCAGCATCGTCTCTGGGCAGCTGACAATCAATGGAGACGTGTCTGGTTTAGTGACGAATCTTTCTTTTTGTTGCAGCGTCATGATAGACGGCGTAGGGTCTACCGTAGGTGAAATGAACGTTTTGCCCAAAATTGCGTTGAAGCTCCACTGCACGGTGGTGGAGGTGCAATGGTGTGGGGAATGATCAGTTACAACGGAAGGAGTCAATTGGTGCACATTGAAGGAGGCTTTAATGCGCAATGATACGTCAATGAAATTCTTCTACCTCATGTCCTTCCACTTTTGGCTGCCCAAAGGTCTGTGTTTCAACAGGACAACGCCAGACCCCATTGTGCACGGTTGACCATGCAGTTCCTGACTCCCAACAACATTCTCACCCTTCCCTGTCTCCAGACATGAGTCCGATTGAGCACCTGTGGGATGAGCTGCATAGACGTGTTTGTCACCGAGACGTTGCTTCAGCCAATCATCGTGATCTGTTCCAGGCACTCCAGGAAGAGTGGGCAGCCATCCCACATCAGACGTCTGATCGCATCCATGCCCAGGAGATGCCAGTCGCTGAATGATGCAAGAGGAGGCCACACAACATACTAACGGGAAAGCCTGTATGCCAAAAAATTCTCGTGACCCAGATGCAAAACAACAGTCAATTGATTGGTTGAACCCTAAGGTATCCATCCTTATGTGCAATTTGAACAATTAACTCATTAAATTAAAAAAGTTATTGAATGTCAAAACTATGGCTATGTGTGTGCCTTCAGTAGCTATGCGTTTCTTTTTTTGAACAGTATAGTTTGTGAAAGTGAAGTGCAAACTTCAATGATACTGAGGGTCTCCAGGAAAAAAGTGCAGTCCGCCAAATCCAAAATCAACCAACAATCTGTGGTTACAAAACAAGAAAGCACTTCACAGCGCCTAAATTGCCAAAGAAGCGGTTTTTCCACTCGACATAGTGTCTTGCCCGGCCATCAGCTTTACATGCAATTTTTGCAATAAAAAGGGGCACTGGAAAGAAATGTGCAGACTAATGTAAAAAGCCATAAATATGGTACAAGAAGACTACCAACAACACACATCTGAAGAAGAACCTATTGAATACATAGGTATCAATTCACTTGATATTATTCATGCAGATAAATGGAAAACCAAACTAAGCATAACTAGAGCATACATGTACTTCAAAATTGACAAGTGCATGGTGCAATATAATAAATTTTTGCAGGATCAGAGGGCGGCCAAAAGGGAGAACATCAAGAAAAATTCTTAGAACATATTCAAATCATCTAATTAAGCCTATTGCCGCTTTTGACCTGCATATTTCTTGCAAGAAAGCAGACTGTTTGAGTGTTTCAGAATTCCTAATTATAAACATAGACCAAGAAAATATAGTCAGGAGACACAGCGGAGAAACTTGGTCTCATCTATCGCTCCTGATATATGACAGCACCAGTACTGTTGACATAGCTAGGGAGTTTCCAGAATTAGTAAAGACTACAGGATTAATTACAGGAGAAATTGATCTCACAATAGACCCAGAAGTAAAACCAGTAGTACCTGCAACCAGAATGCAACCAGTTGCTTCACGAGAGAAAATCAAGCAAAAACTTAAAGAAATGGAAGGAGACGGCTTTATAGCAAAAGTAAATGAGCCTACTGACTGGGTGAGCTCGATGGTGGTCACGGAACAAAATGGCAAAATCAGAATCTGTATTGATCCTAAAGACCTGAATCGAGCAATCAAGAGGGAACATAATCCCATGCGAAGTACTGATGAAATCATCTCAAATATTCCGGATGCAAAGGTGCTCTCAGTGCTTGATGCCAAAAATGGCTTCTTACAGATAAAGCATAATTTCTCACAACTTTTAACACACCAGTAGAAAGATATCATTGGCTCAGGTTACCATTTGGTAGTATTTAATCCAGTCCTGAAATATTCCAGAGAACCATGGACCAAATGATGGACAGTATAGATGGTGCTGTGCTGTAGCTAAAATTGATGACATTTGATAGCTGGGAGGAATGCAAAACATCATGATGAAATATTGCAAAAAGTCATTGGCCGGGCTATATCCTACAACCTGAAATTGAACTGGGACAAATGTGTGCTAAGACAGAGCAGCGTTAAATATCTAGGACGTATCAGCAAAAATGGAGTTGAGCCAGATCCAGACAAAGTGGAGGCTGTGACTAAAATGAAAAGACCATCTTCCAAGCAAGATATGTAGACAAACCCCTAAGAGATCTCAAAAAGATGTAGTTTTTCAATGGCAGTCCAATCAGGAAGAAGCATTTAACAAGTTGAAGCCATTGTGTACTAAAACACCAGTATTGGCACTGTACAATGTTACAAAGCCTATTGAAATTCACGGTGATGCCAGCTAAACAGGACTGGGAGCAGTACTTTTTCAAGAAGGTAGACCAGTAGCTTACTCATTTCAGTCACTGACACCAACAGAACAAAGATATGCGCAAATTGAGAAAGAAATGCTATCAATTGTACATGGCTGTAGTAAATTTCTCCTGGTAGGTTCAACCAAGCTGGACTGGTCTGCGTGAGTAGGGGTCAGACAAAAGCTGGTACCCTGGTCCTCCAGGTTGGGGGTTTTAGCACAGGGCCGACACCCCTGTCTGTGTAAAAAAATCGCACATGTTACGGAAACAGCAATAAATGGAAAAACTTTGATGCGGGACGGACATCCGGAGTCTCAGGCTCGTATGACTGACAGTGGTGAAAGCCGAAAGGAAGCCACTGGCATGAAAACGGATGCCCAGACCGCAAAACACAAAACCAGAATTGGTTTTTGGAATGTCAGAACAATGAATGAGGCAGGGAAGCTGAGACAGATCACAGCAGAGATGAGGAATTACAAACTACATATTCTGGGAATAAGCGACAGCAGATGGACAGGGATGGGGAGAATAAAAACAGCTACAGGGGATACAGTACTTTATTCTGGTAGAGAGGATGGTCAGCACAATGAAGGTGTAGCCATTATCCTTAAGAAAGGAATGGAAACGACTCTACTGGAATGGAAACCCATTAACAACAGACTAATAAGAGCAAGACTGAGAGGGAGATTCACCAACACCACAATTATACAATGCTATGCACCAACAAACGACAGCGATGAAGAGATCAAGGACGAGTTCTGTCAACAGGTACAAAGGAAATTGAAACTGTACCCAGGTACGATCTTATTATAGTAATGGGAGACCTAAATGCGAAAGTTGGAACACACAATAATTATAACGAAAGAGTAATGGGGAAATGCGGCAGTGGAACAGTAAATGAGAATGGGGACAAATTAATAAGCTTCTGCAGTATTAACAACCTGGTCATTGGAGGAACACTTTTTCAACACAAAGAAGTGCACAAGTTAACATGGGAATCACCAAACGGACGAGACAAAAACTAGATAGATCACATAATGATCAATGGCAGATGGAGACATGCACTACAAGACGTGAAAGTAAGAAGAGGCGCAGATGTGGGAAGTGATCATCACCTAGTAGTAGCAAGACTGAAGGTGAAACTCAGAGCTGCTGGACCAGTTGCAGTCAAACAGAAAAGATAACATCACGAAACTTAAGGACCCCCTCACCAGAAAAGCGTTCGTGGTCGACGTGAAGAGACGATATCTGATTACCAAAAGCCAGGAAAGAACAGAGACCGACGATGTCGACCAGAAATTCAACACCATCTCAACAATATACAAAGAAAGCAGCAAGTCATGCTTGGGATTCCAGGAAAGAAAGAGCCAAGACTGGATAACACCAGAAACGCTAAACACCATTGTCACGTAGGTCTTTATGTCATTAAATTACCTACATCTTCTTCCTATTCTCTCACCCTAATCCTTTCATTTATATTCTTTCCATACTTGTTTTTCCTGTATTTTTCGCATCACTCGGTTGCGAAAAAATATTTTCTTCAGTATTTTTAAACTTTACCTGTTTTTTTCTCAAAACTGAGAATCGCGCTAGGACGATATTACGTAGATGTCAGGGCTGCAGGGCGTCAGAAGGCGTGATAAGTCGGTTCGCTGAACATAGGACGTAGACAATAGTCTACATTCTCACCGAGCGCGCGAGTTTCTTCTCGGCATAAGTCCCGGTGAGGTGTGATACTTTACATCTGCACCGGTCAGTATTCAGACATTTGTCTGAAAAATCCCCAAACTGACACGGCGCTCACTGTGGGCCATGGTCAGCTGTAGTGTGAAAACTGCCCTGCATTGGAGACAGGTTGTCTGAGATTTGAAACTGACACGCGTACATCTTGGTCAGTGGTGGCAGTTACGACATGTTAGGTGTGAAACGTATCGTTTAAGCCGGAAAGGGGAGAGCATTTCGTTCTACGAAATAATAGTTCATCCTTTGTCTGGTTTAAAATATTAACCCACGTTTGAAACTATTTCATTTCACTCAGTAACTTTGCAGTTAGACTAGAACAACCTTCGTTCGATTTCTAAATAATCTCTGTAAATAGAGATGGCCTTAGTTTGGTCGAAGTGGTTTAACGTTCTTAGTAATTCTGTGGTTGAGGTATATTAATATTATATATAATAGATATCTAGTTTTGTGAAGTGATTTAGTGTTAAATCGCCGATTCCATTTTAAACTAGTTCTGTGTGCAGAGTGAATATTTTGATAGTTTGTTATTTCTTTAAATCGTCGAGTTGCAGTGGAAATACAAAATAAATTATATTTTTAGCTTACTAAACAAGTAGCTGAAATAAGTTTAATTTAACTGTTAAATACTCAGTCGAAACTGTTTTAATAACAAACTTATAAATGCTAGATGCTACATCAGTGAATAGTGACGGAATACGAAGATATTCCTAAATTCCTGATGATTGATTTTATATAACTTACTTTATGGGAAGTTTTAATTATAAGTCAAGCGGTCGGCTTGCTATTTAAAATGTAAGTTATATTGAGTACATATATGTAAATTATTTGATATGTGTTCTTTCTTTTATATAGTGAAACGGTGGTACCCAACTTGCCAGCGTTTAGTAACCTGAGAGACATATTTGTGAGAAGCATAGACATTTCCTATCTTTAACCACGTGGGTTTCTTTGTTTCAAGTAACACTGGATCTGACAGTGCATATGCCATCAGAGAGAGACAGTAATAACAATCCCACTAACGGTTTCTAAAGACTAGAAATATATATTGGGCTTTTGAGCCAGTTCAAATTGCTCCACAAATTTAAATGTACATGCTGCCTGGCGGCGAGAATATTACAAGAAACATTAAACCATCCCGACAGAGATTGTGACTAGTATTGTGGTGACAAAATATAGTACCTTCCTGAAAGTAGACACCGATCCGACATTCCTTAAATTCTAGAAACCAAAGCTAATGACATTGTGCTCTGCTAACTTTCGTGCCTGGACAATATTTTATGTGACTTAATCAGACATTCGAAAAATTAGAACACCCAAGGAATCGTTCCCTGAGAGTTTAGTACGTCTTTTGGAACTGGGGATTTCTTGGTCAAGGACTGCATTTTCGGGTCTGTGTGAAGGTCCTAGAATTGAGTATGTTCCCAGAGGCAGCGAGCAAAGTTGTGAGTATAACTGCATGGCCATGGCTGGATGAATGAGAGTACACAGGTCTGAGTGTTATTTTACCGATGTATTATCGTCCCACATTTACTGTCTTAATTCTTTTTGTTTAACCTGCAGAATTTGTTACTATTTGCTAGAGTTTCTTTACTTCTTAGGTTAAATCAGATTTATCAAACTCTGTGCATACATTTACGAGAAAAGAAGAAAAACTCTTAGCCTAAACCCTACGTATCTATAACTCTTTGGGCCATCATCTGTTCTCTTAACGGGGCTGTGGGCTAAACCTAGAGCTAAGATCATAACTGGGATATCATCCTTGTAGCATTTTCTTGAATTGTATGACTATTTGTATATTTTTTTTTTCCTTGATGTAATTTTGGTGTTGTGAGAAGATTTTTTTTTTGATGATAATAATAAAAAAATCTCTCTCTTGAACTAAATCAGTGCGTTGGTCAGCTCGTTCAAATACATATAAATTCATTGTGATAGATTCCCACGTCTGTGTGTTTACCTGTCGTCACGTGTATGTGCGTGCCCGTGAGTAGATGTGAGAGTAGATAGAGATATATATTAATATATATATATATATCTGTGTGTAGACTGTCTGACGCCTTTAAAAGCGGTCGTAGAAGATAGGTGAGAGAGAGAAGATTATCTCGATTCTCAAAGACAGCTTCTTTATCACATTCTATCATCTCACGTGTGGGAAATTCTATTGTGGGTTTTTTTTTTTCTCACCAGCTCTCACTGTGACTATCACTCATTCCAACCTATTCTGAAGGGACCAACCCTAGTCTTAATACTCCTATCTAAAATCTACGACAACCATAGCAAAGAGAAAGGAAATGAAAAGAAAGAAAACAGAAGCTAAGTCTCCCAGGTTAAAGGCAATATATAGTGAACAGTACAGTCAGCTGGACAAGGAAGTAAAACGTCAAACCCGTGCTAACAAAAGGACATTTCTGGATGACCTTGCAAGACAGGCAGAAGAGGCAGCACTGAGAAATGAACAAAGCACAGTTTATAAAATAACTAAAGCTATCAGTGGAAAACGAGGTGCAAACAACATAACATTAGTAAGAGACAAGCAAGGAAATCTCATCACCACAGCACAGGGGCAGGAAACAAGATGGGCAGAGCACTTCAGAGAAACATTGAATAAGGAACCACCAGAGACTCAGCTGAATGTTCCTGAGGCTGAAAGCGACTTAGACGTAAATACAGACATTCCACGAAAAGAAGAAATTATCACAGCAATCAAAGGGCTAAAAAATGGAAAAGCGCCTGGTCATGACAATCTAAATGCTGAGCTATTCAAGACAGACCCTGAACTAGCAGCAGAACTATTAGAACCACTATTTGCACAAGTCTGGGAAACTGAGACAACACCAACAGAGTGGAGTAAAGGAATAATTGTCAAACTGCCCAAGAAGGGCGACCTTGCAGACTGCAACAACTGGAGAGGAATTACCCTCCTCTCAGTTCCCAGCAAAATACTAGGCAGGATAATCATCCAGAGAATTTCAAAAGCAGTTGACCATAATCTGAGGAAAGAACAAGCGGGCTTCAGAAAGAACAGAAGATGTGCAGATCATATATTTGCCCTCAGGAACATTATAGAGCAGTGCTCAGAATGGCAGAGACAGCTGTACATAAACTTTGTTGATTTTGAAAAGGCTTTCGACAGCATACACAGGGACAGCCTATGGAAAATTCTTAGGGTGTATGGAATTCCCAGCCGCATTGTTTCCATTATAAAAAGCCTCTATTCTAACTTTACGTGCAGTGTTGGATCAAGTAATGTAACTTTTGAAGTGAAAACAGGAGTACGACAGGGATGCCCCTTATCAACAACATTATTTTTGACAGTCATAGATTGGGTGATGCGCCAGACAACAGAGAGCAGTCCAAGAGGAATTAGATGGACGTTTTCTACGCTGGAAGATTTGGAATATGCAGATGACATTGCACTACTCGCGCATTCACATCAACACATTCAAGACAAAACCGATAGACTGAATAAGTATGGCCAGCAGGTTGGCCTGAACATCAATTTGAAGAAGACAGAGGTCATGACACTAAATGTGGGCAATCCTGAGCCAATAACAGTAAGGAACCAGAAGTTAGAACAGACAGACACATTTACTTACCTAGGAAGCATAGTAACACCTGACGGCGGAACAAGCAAGGACATTAACAACAGAATGAATAAAGCGAGAACAGCCTTTGCTGTTCTCAACAACATTTGGAAGTCTTCCCAGTACAGCACAAACACCAAATTAAGACTGTATGAGAGCTGTGTACTTTCTGTGCTTCTCTGTGGTGCTGAATGTTGGAGAGTAACAGAGAAGGAAATGTCAAAACTGTCCTCCTTCCACACAATCTGCCTAAGGAAAATTCTCCGAATCTTTTGGCCAAACACCATCAGCAACCAAGAACTACTTATTCAGAGTAACCAGGAGGACATGCACACCATCATAGCTGGCAGACGCTGGAGTTGGGTTGGCCACGTCCTCAGAAGGGACCCTGATACCATCACAAGAACAGCTATGCTATGGACCCCTGAGGGAAAGCGAAAGAGAGGGCGACCAAAAACAACTTGGCGGAGAACTGTGGAAGCTGAGATGCAGAGAATGGGCCACAGTTGGGGCACTGTACGAAGGATGGCCGCCGACCGAGCAAAGTGGAATCAATTTGTTGCTGCCCTACAAGACGCCACCAGGCGTGATGGCCGCTGACTGCTTTGACGGTTGGTGGTTATGGATCAAAGAAGAAGAAGAAGTAGTAAATTTCACAAGTACATATATGGGAAGCATGTCACTGTCATTAACGACCATAAGCAATTAGAAGATATTTTAAAAACCCATAGTTCAGGCACCAATGCGAATTCAGAAAATGCTATTGACTTTACTCCGATACCAGAAGGGATCCACCCTGACTATTCCAGACACTGTAACGCGCAACATTATCCCAAGACACCCTGGACTGTGATCTAAGAGACATCTCTATGCTCAGATTCATTTCCATCTCAGATGAGAAGCTCAAAGCATTCCAGAAAGCCACAACAAATGAACTCTCCTTACTGAAACAAACTATTGAGCTAGGTTGGCCAGACAGTTACAAGAAGGTGAATCCAGAGGTATAGCACAAGCACAAAACTAAGATTATATCAGAGCTGTGTGTTTTCTGTGCTTCTCTATGGTGCAGAATGCTGGAGAGTTACAGAGAAGAAAATGTCGAAATTGTCCTCTTTTCACACAACAAGTGTAAGAAAAAATTCACAGAATCTTTTGGCCGAATACCATCACCAACCAAGATCTGCTTACTCGGAACAAGCAAGAGAACATGCACACCATCATAACTGGCAGATGCTGGAGCTGGGTTGGTCATGTCCTCAGAAGAGACCCCGATGCCATCACAAGAACAGCTATGCTATGGACCCCTGAAGGAAAACGAAAGAGAGACCGACAGACTGGTAGTGCCCTCAAGCTTAAAATACGACATGTTGCAGATCATCCATAAAACACACTTGGGAATTGTCAAGTGTAAACAACGAGCATGAGAAGTGCTTTACTGGCCTCAAATGAATGCTGGCTTAGAAAAATTAGTCACGAATTGCTACAGGTGTGCAGAAAATTGCAGAAGCCTACCCAAAGAATCTCTGATCCCCACACCACATCCAGAGCTTCCATTTTCAGAAATTTCAATTGACATTTTTTACTTTGAAGGTATCCAGTACTTGATTATTATTCAAGAGCCATTCAGGTAGAAAAATGGCCAAGTATAATATCCTTCATTGTGATTGAAATGCTTAAGAAGGTCTTCAGCATCCATGGTATACCAAGTGAAATAAGATAAGACAGTGGCTCACAGTTCACAAGCACAGAATTCCAACAGTTTTGCCATGACTACCAAATCAGCCATACTGCGACATATCTGCACTTCCAGAGTTAAAGATGCATTCAGACAATCAAACCACTGGCTGAAATCAACAGACAAATACTTGGCTCTCCTGGACTATAATACAACTCTCCTGGAAGACATTGGGTTGTCACCTATAATACACTTGCTCCTGGGTAGAAGACCAAGGAACCTATTACCTGCCCAAATTGTCATTATGAAACCATTTTCAGCAGGTAGTAAGTGGATGCCAGGGCCATTCTGACTACGCAAGAATCACCACGTTCGTATATAGTAACATCAAATCACACCAACTATCGACGCAATCACAGACATTTGATCGCAGTACCACATGGGGCTAATACATCCAATCAAGGTGGAGGGTCCAGTGGATTTTCATGATGATTGGAGTGAAACTATGGAGAACACTCCTGAAGAACATAACAGTTCAGTACACCAGACATAGAAAGGTCTACAGAATTAATGCCCAGAGAAGAAACAAGGCCTACAGAAAACACAGTGGGTTGTCAAATTACTCGAAGTGGAAGGGTCATCAAGAAACCAGCCAGATACAGAGACTAAACATGCTCATAGTGCATCTAAACGTGCTCATAGTGCATGACAAAATGAACATGCATATAACGGTTTTCAGCTTAATTTGTCATCATGTTAATTAGCTAGTGTGTAGATTTTCTTGATTTTGTTTACGCAACACTCAGAGATAAATTGTAAGGGAAATGGGGGATAGTTTAGTTAAAATGATTGTTAGCAACATGTGAATATCTATAATGCATGACTCAGCAGTATAATGTTTTGGGGAGCAAAGTCTGAAAACTTGTACAGTCAGAATAATTGTAGTGGAACTGGTAGACAGAAATAACAGAGTGAAAGGTTTACATTCTTAAAGAAAGGAAGATGTAATGTATTGAGTATTGGTTTCCACTTTTTAGAATGACCAATCCAAGGGGAGGCTATGCTGCAGATTAGTCAGTTGAGTAGCGCCATGAATAAACATGTGAATTGTTGATGTTTTATCTCGTGTTATGAATATGCTGTTACAGTTGATAGCGCAGAACCTGACAGAGTCAATTATTAGACAGGTGACCTGTGTTGAAAATATATTCAAGGGAGAAGAGGGTAGTAAGTCAGGTGAGAACTGGACTAACTACAAGCTAGTCATCATTAGCCTAGGTAGAGAGTGCAGAACTTAGGCCAATGGGAGGACAGAGCTGGAAATTGATCAGCTGATATATGATCATGCAGAAGATGATGATGTCATTGTGTACACTAATGGGTCAATGCTCCATGGTGAGAAATCAGGGTGGGACTTCTATGCTAGAGTAAAAGGCAGAATCATCACTGAACATAGCGGGGCTTACATGAGAACAACTTCTAGCATGAGAATGTAGGTAGAGGTAGCTACCGCAGCCTTAGGCTGTTGGATCACTTGTTATTTGTTAGATACTGTGATCGTAAATGTGTCTGCTTCTTAGATGTCCATTTCAAGTTCTTTGCAAAACATGAATGGCATCAATGAAACTGCCCATGTAGTTCTCAGGGGTTTCTGAAGAAAGAGTAAGCCAACTGCACTCTCAGGCATGTTGCACAATGTAACTAATATGGCAACTAATATGGCAACTAATATGGCAACTAATATGATGATGTGCCAACGTTGAGCTGGATACCTCATGTAAAACAAACTACTATAGAAACCACTGCTGCAAGAACATGTGACTGCTTGGTGCAGGCTACATAACCAGTGCAAAATAAAAATGATGATGAATAATCATCAATGAAAGTATAATGACTGCCTAAGGAAAATTCTTCAAATTTTCTTGCAGAACATCACCACCAAGAACTGCTAACTCAGAGCCACCAAGAACTGCCAACTCAGAGCCACCAAGAACTGCTAACTCAGAGCCACCAAGAACTGCTAACTCAGAGCCACCAAGAACTGCTAACTCAGAGCCACCAAGAAGACATGTGCACCATCATTGCAGGTAGACGCTAGAATTGGGTTGGCCACATCCTGACACCATCATCAGAACTGCCATGCTATGGACTCCAGAAGGAAAGCAAGGATGGCCAAAAACCATCTGGTGGAGAACTGTGGAGGCAGAGATGCTAAGCACGAACCAGAGCTGGGGTACTACATGAAGGATGGCTATCGACCGAGCAGAGTAGAGACAATTTATTGCTGCCCTATAAGACACCACAAGGCGTGATGGTCACTGATTGCTATGTCACTGTAAGTCACCAGCCACGGACCGAAGAAATAATACATTTTTTGTGTTTTAGAAAGAAGTCAAATCATTCACAATTAGAAAACTAATGAAACAGACAAAACAACAGTCAATATTTTAATTAACTTTAATTATTATTATTATAAACAAGTAACATATTTAAAACTGACAATCTTCACTTTTGTGTTTGCCCACTGCTGTAATTTCAACATGCGAAATTCCCATTAAATGCTCACACGCACCTATCACTTACATCCAGTTGCCTTTTTATGATCTCAAGGTCTGATTTGCATATATTCTCATATTCCCTGTTCTCAACCAACACTTTCAAATAGCTGTCAGGATCTTGTGAGCTCTCAATCTCTGCTTTAAACACGTTCCTCAGGCAGTCCAGTTTGCCAAACCAGGTTTCAACAGTCTGCAACCCTAATCCCAAGTAGCCACGCAGTACTCTCATCTGCTGATGTTCCTGTTCTATTTTCTCAACTTGACATTTGTATAGACTTCTTTTGATTTCAAGACTCCTCTGAAGCATGTTCCGCTCCTGTTCCATGTTTTCAGCTTGCATTTTCAACATGTCCCGCTCTTGTCCCATGTTCCCAACTTGCATTTTCAACATGTTTTGCTCCTGTTCCATGTTTTCAACTTGCATTTTCAACATGTTTCGCTTCCACTCCATGTTCTCAACTTGCGTATTTAAAGTGCTCTGTTTGAATTTGATGTTCTTCACCCACGTATTTGACATTTTCTGCTCACATTCAATGTTTTTATGGTTACCTTTAAAACTGTTTATTACATCATGTCTCAATGTCAATTCTTTCCCTGTAACCATAAATTCTTGTACTCCATCTTCATTTCTGTCAATGCTCTGAAAATTATCTGTTGCAGTATTCTCAGATTTGACACACAGTTTGTCCAGCTGGGTAAATGTTGGGTACTCAACATTCCTCAATTCCACCTTGTGTATAACAGTTCTCATGCCCTCTTCCTCTTTGATATTTTCAATTTCCTCTTTCACTCTCTTTTTTTCTCTCCTTACTGACACTTCCTCAGTTTTGTTCTTTATATCCTCACCAAGAAACGATGAGTTATGAAACTCAACACCAAATGTGTCATTTACCTGAGGAAGAAAATTAAAATAATTACTGATGGAATGAGTTATTTAAAGCCGTAATCGGTTAAGAATAGAAGCCAAAACCAAAGTTTTCATCCAACCACATCTGAAATAAAGGAACAGGTGACACAGCATTTTTGACAATTTTACCTACAACACACATTCATTTAATACATAAATTTATACACAGCAGTATTGCAGTTTCCCAGACATACATGAATGAGCTCTGTATGTCCAGGATGCTAGAGTCTGGTGGGGGCCAGAGATTGGAAGTGATCACTACCTGCTTACAATTAAAAGAACAACTGAAAGAGTTGCTCGGCCTAGGAAGAGCCTAACATCACACAAGAAGCTAAGCAAATGAACAAGAGAAATGAGCATTAAGACCTACAAGCTGAGAAAGCCAGAAGTTAAGTCCAGATATCAGGGGATTATTGCTACAGCAGTGAGAAACACAGAAGAATAACCTAATGAGCTGGAAACCCTCTGGCTTAAATTCAAGGACATCATAAAGACAGCTGCAGCAGAAGCATGTGGTGAAGTCAGACTTGGGATGATGAGAAAGAGGACACCTTGGTGGACAGAGGAAGTTAAAGAGAAAATAAGAGAGAAGAAACAAAAAAACAGAGAAATATAGAGAATATGTGATACTCAGAACAGAAGCAAAGAACAAGGTGCTAGCAGCAAAACAGAAGTCCTGGGAAGAATTTGGAGAAAAGCTAGAAAATTGTGCTCCAGAAAACCATAAATTGTTCTACAAGACCCTAAAAAACACAAGGAAGGAAAAACAGAGCCCTCTTAGATTTATAAAGGACAAGAAGGGCAAATTGCTTACTGCCCCAAAGGATGTAATGGAAAGATGGAAAGAATATTTCTCAGAACTTGATGGTTAGCAAGGTTGAGCATCAGAAATGATAACCACTAATACAGAAGAGGAAACCAATGGTGAAGATGGCAGAAAGATGGAAGAACTGAAGGCAGCACTGGAGAAAATCAAGATAGGCAAAGCAGCAGGGCATGATAGTATAACACCAGAAATGGTTAAGTACATGGGAGCAGCAGGCAACCTATTACTCCTGAAGGTCCTACAGGCAGCTTGATGCAACAAGAACACACCAAAAGATGGGAGATTGCCATCATAACACCAAAAAGGGTGACAACCGACAATGTGAAAACCATAGATTCATATCCCTTCTCAGCGTACCTGGTAAAATCCACTCTAGAATCTTGGAGCAGACTCAGGCGCCTAGCTGAGCCACAAATGGATACATAATATATTTGGTATATTATACCACAGCTAAATGGCAATGCTATCAGATATATAGTACACTGGCTTCCAAGCAAATTGAAGACTCAAGACCTAATATTCATACTCAGACAGCTGAGCGAAAAGGCGCTTAAGTATAAAAGTGAGATTCATCTTTGTTTCTTAGATCTGGAAAAGGCATTTCACAAGGTCCCCTGGAAAAAAACTTTGGGTCTGTTTGGAATGGAAGAACATTTCAGCACATCTGATTCATGCTATATAAAGCTTCTACAAGTCTTGCAAAAATTATGTGAGGACAGCAAACCATAAATCAGAAGAGTTCAGTACCACCATTGCTATAAGATATGGTGATATCCTGCCACCTTAACTCTTCATACTCCACATGGACGCTGTCATCAAGGTATGTAAGGAGAGGACAAGAAATATGCAGTTAGTTACTGGAAGATGAGACAGGTATGTATTTCAGAGCTGGCATATGCTGATGATGTTGCCCTGATTGCTAAATCAGAGCCACAGCTTCAATCCAACCTGCAAGTCTGGAAGGAAGACCTAGAGAAGAGAGGGATGGTCATAAGCAGCTCTAAAACAAAAACCATGGTGATATCATGAGAGGAAAGAAGGCATCAGATTAAGCTGGGAGAACAGGTAAACTACTTTAAATACCTCTGAGATATAACAGACCAGAAAGGAGGCATCAAAGAAGAGTTGGCTACTCAAAGAGCAGCAGCTGGGAGAATTTTTCAGGCCATAAATTTGAGGATTCCCCAGCAAAAGAGAAGTTGGTATGAAGACTAGATGGCTGTATAATGCTCCACCTATGTACCAGTCTTGACGTATGGATGCGAGTCATGGGCAATGACTACAACCCACAAAAGCCAGATCCAAACCTCAGAAAAGGTATCTAAGAAAGGTGGCTGAAGTAACAAGAAGAGACATGTCTGCAACCGGATGGTACATCAAGGCCTAAAAACCCAACCCCTGCAGACCCAAGTAGTACAGTCACAAATAAGATGGTCTGGCCATGTCTGCAGAATAAGAGAAGACTGGCTACCACAACAAGCATGGGAAACTAAGAGCTAGGAATCCAGATCTCCAGGATGACCCAGAGTCTGCTGGGAGGACAACATTAGACAATCTTTGAAGTATCAAGGACTAGAATGGAACCAGGCCAGAAGGAAGCCAGCTGATAGGATAGTCTTGTGCTCTCACTCCCAAACCTCTGGTTGCGGACCATGTCTCTTCTTGTTACTTCAACCACCTTCCTCAGATACCTCTTTTCTGATATCTGGTCTTAATTTCTGGCTCTCTCAGCTTGTAGGTCTTAATGCTCATTTCTCCCGTTTGTTTACTTAGTTTCTTGCGTGATGTTGGGCAGTTCCTAGGCTGAGCAACTCTTTCAGTTGTATGTAGGTAGTGATCACTTCCAATCTCTGGCCCCCTCCAGACTCTCATTAACGATTACAGAAAATTTCCGATTTTTGCAAATGTTTATAACTTCAAGTCGCTCAAAATGAGAAATACCGTACTGCATCACACAGGCAGCCTTTGTGCGCTTCAGTGACATTTTGTTAGCAATTGTGCTGTCTGGAAATATCTGCTTGCAACATTCAATCAAATGATCAGCTTGCGATAACGGAGTATTATGTTCTGCCATGAAAGCCGACAACAGTATCTCCATTTAGCAATTTTGTCTTGGAGACAGGGCTCTTTTGGTCTCATAAAAAAAAACTTTTTAATGTCAGCATTTTGCTTTTGGCTTCGAAGTTTTTCATGTGCTTCTGTGTGCGTTTATTTTTAAATAAAGCTGATTTGTTGGCATTAGTTAATGTATAAAAACAGACTGTATAAATCACAGCATAACAATTGCTAGAGTCTAGCTTTATCCAATCTTTCAGTTCACTGTCTGTTAGCCATTCCACACAAAAAGCCTCCTCAGAAGCTTCACTTTTTTTTACATGGTGGTGTGTGTGTCGTCATGTTGCTACAACTACCTATTGTACCTTCATCATCGCTCATTTTATAATCTTATAATAACAAAAAAACAATATGCTGTTTATCTGATCAAGTCTAAAATTTAAAAAAGAATACTTTAAAACACACCGCAAAAATGAGTATTGTATATGACAGCCATTAACAAAATAACAGGAAATAGTTGATGTAAACAAGTCAAAAACAACGTCATCGATGTGGTTAAAAACAAGAATTAAATATAAATAGAGTCACAGTATATTTGTTTGACAAAATATTAAGTTGGTCACGCTGAAGAGTGACAACCCTGATACAAATTTCAAACCCGTTTTAGTCATGTGACCTGGACAGAAGCGCGCACCAATTCGGGCGCTAAAAGTTAGTTGAGTTTCTGGCCATCGACCAGGAGAGGTCGCTTTGTTGTTCCCTATCAGCATTTTGCTGGGATATTGGATGCCATATCTGTTCATTGAGGGTGCTTGTCATTTGTTCAGGTGGTCAAGATTAGTGTACGTTTTTCTAGAACGGTGGTGTAGTTTCTAGCAACATTTTTCGTAGACCATTGATGAGAAGTCATTTGTATTTAAGTATGGCTTTCTTAGAAGGCAGGACTTAGCCGGTGAGTGAAAGTCATTGTGTTGTTCACTCGGTATGACATACCCGCGAGTTTTGATGATGATATATTTGATTGTTGATTATTGCAAGTTATAGTGGCATTTCTGTTGCATTGTATTGCATATGTATCTCTAGCAGTGTGCGGCTTCATTGTGTGCATGATTATTAAAGGGAACTTAACCTGTTACGAGTGTTATGGTGAATCTATGTCAGCTATTGCATATTGTGGTCATATCCTTAGATAATGAGCCAGAGAGTATAGATCACTATGTGTAAATCCAGTGTGAATAGGTTGTTTCTGACATATAGCACATAACTTTTTACATTTAATTATAATATAATGTATAATGCTCAGTGCACAGAATATACATACATTGTCTTCTTCTTCTTGCGATCGCATCTTTGATGTTTACACCATCAGACGAGTTCTCATGATGAATTCGACTGTTGTTTGAAGTTCCTCTTTAGCTCCATATAGCTTTGAGTTTAGTGTTGAGTCATTGGGCCAGTATATCTTTCTTAACTGGTCATACAGAGGACAATCCCGTAGAACATGCTCAGCAGTTTGTTCGTTTAATCCACATGTGCACAGTGGTGAAGCAGACAATCGTAGCTTGTGCATGTGTTTATTCAGTTTGTTATGCCCTGTCCTGAGGCGAAAAATAGTTATCTGTCCCTGCCGGTCGAGAGTGTGATAGTCGTCTTTGGGTTGGTTCTGTTCTCTTCTGATAGTCTGGATAGCTCTCTTTTCTCAAAGTATGTGACTTCATTATCTTCTTGTTCACATTCTCCTCCCTTTTTTGCAAGTTTATCTGCCTTTTCATTTCCGGGTACACCACAATGAGATGGTACCCACTGAAGTATGGTTCTCTTTTTGGCAGCTACCTTGTTTAGTTCATTTCTCAGATGCGGGAGTTTACCACCCTTGAGAGCTTGCAGGACAGATAGTGCATCTGTGAGGATGACTACCTGGTGGCAGTCAGAGTTGGTGTTATAAATCATATTTGCAGCTTGCTCTAGAGCTTGAACCTCGGCTGTATAGTTGGAACAGAATTTACCAGTGGGAATGTGCCTAGTCTCATAGTGGTTGTCAGGATATGAGATAAAGATACCGGCACCTCCATTCCTAACAGCATTAGTTGCTGATCCATCTGTATAGGCATGTATCCATGATTGATCGGGATAGCTTTCTTGGATCATACTCAATGTAGCAGTTCGTTTTTGCAGATCATTATACTCACATCCACTTGTGAGACCACTGACTGATGTATTAATTTGGAGGGCATTGCTGGCCAGCTCCCATGGTACAGGGTATAGGGTGGGCTTCAGTGGTGTTGTCTTCATGGATAGGTCTTCTTGATGCTGTCTTTTAAGTCTTTTTCCCCGATGCACAAAGCTGCTACTCTTTAGACGTCCCAATGCCAGATCATCTAGTCTTGCCTTCATTGGGTGCGTTGGCATACTGTTGTACTTTTCCATCTGGATCATGGTTTTTGTGTCTTTTCTATGGGACAATGTCTGTAATCCAGCAACCTTCTGCATCTCTGATATTGGTGTAGTTTTCATGGCTCCTGTAATGAGCCTGAGAGCTTGATTTTGCACCTTGTCCAAAGACTGCAGATGTGAGTTAGCAGCTGATGACCATGCTGCTGAGCTAAACTCTAAGTGTGGTCTTATTACTCCATTATAAATCTTCTTTAGATTTCGTTCATTTGCTCCCCAGTTGGTACCTGCTTCTTCTTCTTCTTCTTCTTGCGATCGCATCTTTGATGATTACACCGTCAGACGAGTTCTCATGATGAATTCGACTGTTGTTTGAAGTTCCTCTTTAACTCCATATAGCTTTGAGTTTAGTGTTGAGTCATTCGGCCAGTATATCTTTCTTAACTGGTCATACAGAGGACAGTCCTGTAGAACATGCTCAGCAGTTTGTTCGTTTAATCCACATGTGCACAGTGGTGAAGCAGACAATCGTAGCTTGTGCATGTGTTTATTCAGGTTGTTATGCCCTGTCCTGAGTCGAAAAATAGTTATCTGTCCCTGCCGGTCGAGAGTGTGATAGTCGTCTTTGGGTTGGTTCTGTTCTCTTCTGATAGTCTGGATAGCTCTCTTTTTCTCAAAGTATGTGACTTCATAATCTTCTTGTTCACATTTTCCTCCCTTTTTTGCAAGTTTATCTGCCTTTTCATTTCCGGGTACACCACAATGAGATGGTACCCACTGAAGTATGGTTCTCTTTTTGGCTGCTACCTTGCTTAGTTCTTTTCTCAGATGCGGGAGTTTACCACCCTTGAGAGCTTGCAGGACAGACAGTGCATCTGTGAGGATGACTACCTGGTGGCAGTCAGAGTTGGTGTTATAAATCATATTTGCAGCTTGCTCTAGAGCTTGAACCTCAGCTGTATAGTTTGGAACAGAATTTACCAGTGGGAATGTGCCTAGTCTCATAGTGGTTGTCAGGATATGAGATAAAGATACCGGCACCTCCATTCCTAACAGCATTAGTTGCTGATCCATCTGTATAGGCATGTATCCATGATTGATCGGGATAGCTTTCTTGGATCATACTCAATGTAGCAGTTCGTTTTTGCAGATCATTATACTCACATCCACTTGTGAGACCACTGACTGATGTATGAATTTGGAGGGCACTGCTGGCCTGCTCCCATGGTACAGGGTATAGGGTGGGCTTCAGTGGTGTTGTCTTCATGGATAGGTCTTCTTGATGCTGTCTTATAAGTCTTTTCCCCCGATGCACAAAGCTGCTACGCTTTAGACGTCCCAATGCCAGATCATCTAGTCTTGCCTTCATTGGGTGCATTGGCATACTGTTGTACTTTTCCATCTGGATCATGGTTTTTGTGTCTCTTCTATGGGACAATGTCTGTAATCCAGCAACCTTCTGCATCTCTGTTATTGGTGTAGTTTTCATGGCTCCTGTAATGAGCCTGAGAGCTTGATTTTGCACCTTGTCCAAAAGACTGCAGATGTGAGTTAGCAGCTGATGACCATGCTGCTGAGCTAAACTCTAAGTGTGGTCTTATTACTCCATTATAAATCTTCTTTAGATTTCGTTCATTTGCTCCCCAGTTGGTACCTGCTAATTTTCTGAGTATGCCTAGTCGTCTTCGGGCCTTTCCTTCTGCGTTTTCAATATGCTTATTCCATGTAAGCCTTTGGTCAAATGTCACCCCAAGATAGGTGGGGTAGCTTTCTTCCTTGATCACGGTTGTCCCTAGGTGTATGTTAGCTGATTTGTCCTTGGGGGCGAGGGAGAACAGTGTTGTGGAGGTTTTGTCTGTGTTTATTGTGATAAGCCATTTCTCTGCCCATGACACTAGCATGTCTGCTGCCCGCTGCATTCTATAATTTGCTGTGGTGACATTTTCATCAGCGCACCAGAGTACTAGGTCATCTGCATATAAGGCAGCTTTCACTCCTGCAGGGAGATCTTTCACCAGGTCATTGATGTAAACAAGGAAGAGTGTTGGGGAAATTACTCCTCCTTGAGGTACCCCCTGATGGAGCAACACTTTTCTGCTCTGCAGACCGTCAAGAGTGACTCTAGTTCTCCTGTTATGCAAGTATGACTGGATCCATTTCATCATGTTGCCTTGGATTCCACTTCTCCTAAGTTTTGCAATGAGGCCATCTTTCCACACCTTGTCAAAGGCCTGCTTGAAGTCGACCCAGATCGTTAGGACCTTTTTCTTCTCCTGGAAGGCATCTTCTATTGCTTGAGACAAATAAGTAACTTGGTCTTCTATACTGTAGCATTCTCTAAATCCAGCTTGTTCCGGCACCAGGATCTGCTCAGACTCTAAATACCATTTCAATCTGTGGTTGACTATTCGCTCCATAGTCTTCCCAACACAGCTTGTGAGACTGATTGGCCGGTAACTTGCAGCCTCGGTCTTACATTTCCCTTTCTTTAGTATGGGTATTGTGATGGCTTCTCTCCATACTTGGGGTACTGTTCCTTTCAACCAGCTGTGGTTGAATATCTCAAGCAGTTTTGTCTTTGCTGCTGAGCTCAGATTTACTAGCGTTTCGTTGCTGATTTTGTCTGGGCCGGGTGACTTTTGAAACTTAAGCTTGGAAATAGCCTTCTGTAGTTCTCCTAGTGTGATGGGTTCCCTCATTGGGGCAGGAGTATCTGTCTGTCCCATGGTTGCCAGCATTTCTTTTCTTATCTCTCTCTGATGGTCTATGTTAATGGGTAAGTTGCTTTCTGAACTGTATCTTCTAGCAAACAAGTCTGCAGCTTGTTTTCCTCTGAAAGTTTGCCACCTTCATCCAATGTGATAGTCTGCCTAGGGAGGAACGCTCTTCATTTAGTGAATTGACTAATCTCCAAAGTTTCCTGCCGTCTTTCTCAAGGTTCAGCGATGCCGTTTTAGTTCTCCAGCTTTTCCGTTTTTCTTCTAGCTTTGTTCTCTGAAACTCTGCTACAGCCTTTTTCCATTTGTTGTGAGTTTCAAGTGAAGGCTGAGACTCTGCATCCTTTCTAGCCCTGTCCATAGCTTCCTGACGTTCTTGGAGTGTGCTGGACCAGTATGGTATGTAGTTACGCCGGCATCCTTTAGGAATGGTTTCTTTTGCAGCTTGTAGTATGCATCTGTTGAAGTCTTTTACCACTTCATTAATGTCTCTGTTCTGTACCTTGAGGGTAGACAGCAGCGTGTTCACCTGATGCCTGAATAAACTCCAGTTGGCTTTTTTGTAGTTCCATCTTGTAATGGCTGGGCCTGTACTGAGAGTTGCACTCTGGACAGTAAGAAAGATTGGGCGATGGTCGCTTCCCCCTAGTTGGTCTCCTACTTCTCTACTAATAGATCCAGCTATATCTGGGGTGGTGGCGCGAAGGCAAGATCTGGTGTTGAAGTTGTGTGCCATCCTCTGGAGTAGAAGGTAGGAGTATCTGTGGCATTATTGACTAGGATTAGGGAGTGATCATCTTGCCATGTTTCAACCTCTTCACCTCTGTGATCTAGATGGTTATAGCCCCAGCTCTGGGAGTGGCTATTAAAGTCTCCAACTGCTATAAAGTTGGTGGCTGGTACCTGTATAGAGCTGAGACTCAGGGGTTTGTTGTTTGGACAGTAATAGTTCAGGAGTTTTATTTCCATCTTGTCTACCTTTATCTGCAACAGCTGATATTCTGCTCCATCCATGTAGGTTTTCCTTTCGTGTGCATGAATGTTATTCCTTACAAGAGTAAGTACTCCTCCTTTTCGTCTATCTTGTCTGTCGGATCTGAAGCATTGATATCCCCTTATTTTAAAGGTTTGATCTGCTTTCAAGTGAGTCTCTTGGATACAGCAAACACTGACTTGCTTCTCATACAAGATGTTTTCCAGCTCTGTCTTTTTGCTGTATCCAGCCTGCTTGCTGTTCACTCCCTCTGCATTCCAGTGCATCATGACAAGTGGCACTCTGGGTTTCTCTTTTTCTGTTTTGTTTCGGTCAGTAGTTCTCCTCCGCCGTCTGCTGACTCCACAAGACGGTCTAGAGGGTCCTCCAGTAGCTGAGGGTGGGCTCTGTCGAGGCTCAGGGCCCGGCACTGCACCTGCCTGGTGGAGCTCCACAGGGCGAGCACCAGTACGAGATTTATTTGATGGTGTACTCATCTATAAAAAAAAAAAAGCGAGTTGCATGATACTGTGGTTTCCGGTGCGCCTTCTGGCCCAGTATCTACGACTTTAGCACCTCTTCAACGGGAGAGTGGGCTCATCCCTAATCTGTTTATGTTCCCAGTAGTAGACTATTCGCAAGCAGCCTGGGGGTGTCACTGCTCTGCGCGGACCTTGTTTACCGAGGCGGCGTCCGAGCTCGTATGGTGAAAATATGGTTGCGTTATCTTCAAAATAGACCTGTCTTCCCGTGGCTTTTCTGCCATCCTGCAACTTTGAGTTAGGGAGTTCTGAGCTCCAGTCTCTTTCCCAGGCATTTTATCCTGGCCTGGCACGCATACAGAGGACCCCACTTCTGGTTCTAAGTTAGCAGTTGGGGATAGGTGGGGTGGCACACTGTGCATTCCCCGTCATCCAGGGGGCTCTCCAACTATGCAGAGCTTGCACAATGCTGTGCTCTGGTTCTGGGCTCTCCCAAGGAATCCTCACGTCCTGTACAGAGCCACTTCCAGATACCCACCACCTGCCATCTCTCCATTGCAGAAATCTCCTGCATGCAGCCATCCAGTCAAGAGCCAGTATTAAGTCTGGTGCCCAAGTGATCCCCCCAAGCTCAGTGTGCAATACTGGGTTCTCATCATACTGCAACACAGGGGGAATTGTGATGCTCAGCCATCTCTCTCAACTCTGCACCGATAAGTGACATCGGGGACTTAACTGTGTCTCAGTACTGAGAGGCCCCGTTTCCAGGTACACCACACTCAGCCAATTGAGGCAACGGTCGTCGTGGGCGTGTTTTCAGTGGGGAAGTTGTGGAGTCTTCCTGTCCATGTTCTTGCACATCCTAACACTGCCCGCAAGACATCGGAGGTTTGGAGAGTGGCCTTCTCTACATACATTGTAAATGCCAATTGTCAAATTTACCCAGATTAATGCAGATTTGGAAATAAAAAAATACCCACATACCCAGATTGAAGCCAAAAAAAAACCCAGATCTAGTAAAAAATATACAGATGTGGCAACACTGATTATAGTGCCTATTCCATTATCACCTTTCTGGCAGAATTTTCCATTCTCTTCTCCTAGCATTGATTTTTATCGCTGACATTGTGGCGCTACATCTCATTTTCTGTACTTGTTTAATAAAATAAAAATGAAGAAAAAAATAAAAATTGGTAGCACACAGCTTATTTGCTCTAGAGTTGCACTAAAAGATTGTGCAAGCATCGTCTATCCCATGTATTTGAGGCATAAAATAATCTGGCTATTTCTGGGTTTTTTAAAGAACAAAATCTGGGTTTATCTCTAGAACTTGAGTGGCAAGCTTGACTATATTAAAATTTCATTCATTTGTTCAGTGGGGCCAGAATGACAGCATAAAATAGTAACACTGTAACCTATTGCGCATGTCATAAGAAGCAAACAAGGAAGTGTGGACATGAGGCTGGGAATCTTCTTCCTTCCTCATTCGTCCTGAAAAGGATGTTGGTTGCGTTGTCTGTTTAGTGGTGCTGCGATATCTGCACTTTTCGGCCGACAAATCCGACTTCAGCACTGCATTTTTTGGGACCAGGTTTGCATTCCCTCTTCGATCCCTACTCTCTCAGTCAGGCTGCAGTCTGTTTCCAGGACCACCACGTGGAGGTGGAGTAGGGTCATGGTCAGCTCTGGTTCGCTGACCCTGACGCATTCTCTATTGCTGCGTCTTTGGGTCCCAGGCTGGGAATGAAGTGGATGAAGAGGATATGGAAAGACTTTGAGCTAATGGTACAGGACAAGACGACCTGGCATTAAGTTTATTGAAGGCCTGTGCTCCTGTTGTATCCTGGATATGAAAAACTTGTAATATGTCACAGTATTTCTCTGTTCATGCTCAGTTTTTGTGGGTTTGCCATTGGTCAAGCCATCATGTCTATTTTCTCCCTATTGCTTATATAGCTATATTGTTTCAAAATTTCTATCATAGGTCAATGATGTCATAGGTCATTGATGTCATAGGTCAATGATGTCAGTCTGTTTATCATTCTTCCACAGATCTTTAGCCCTGCCTACTATTGCTCTATATGAAGTGTTTGGATGTTCATGTGTGTGGGTGAAGATGGTAAATAGGCATGGGAATAATACTCACCTTTTCCTCAGTTATATATCATTGGCAGAGTAGTTAGACTGTTTGCCTCTTACTGTAAAGTTACCAGGTTCTGGGATTGAAACCTGGTAGAGGCATGATCCAGTCTAACCTGCTGTGAATGGGTACTTGACTCTGTTCTTGACTTAGGGAAAGCAGCAAGGAAGGAAATTGGTCCTCGGTAAGTCTCTAACACTTCACTTCCCTAAAGCAGTATCTGTTATGGAACTACCTTTACCCTTGTTTCATCAATATGTGGTGAACAAGCTTGTTACTTATACAATACATGGTGTTTTGAGCTAAATGAAACTAATACTTACAAGTTATCAGCTCACACTCACCTCTTGAACTCTTTCCTGTTCAAATGGTAGACTATGGTCTGTGACGTGCACACTGCTGCATGGGCCGTGTTGTGACAATAACAGAGAGCCTCGCAAATATGGTACAGCAAATTCAGACCTGAAAAAAAATTACTGTCAAATGAAGTACTCGCCACAATTGAGAGAGTGAAAGAACAAAGGAGAAAAAGTGAGTAAGGAAAATGAGAAATTGAGAGAGAGAGAATCAAGGAAAAATTATAACAGATAGGTCAACAACAAAAAAGTATTAAAGGCAAGGATCTAGGAAAAATGATAAAATTTAAAAAAAACAACAAACAAAACAAAACAGAGGGGGTGAGGGATTCCGACAGAAACATATAACATGCAAATCCACTTACATTGGCATTAAAGGGTGAGCCTGTATTGTTGTAGCTCCATTGCAGTGTGTTGTATCCATGACTAGCCACCTTGGAATACAAAGAAATAAAAAATTAATGGTTCAACTTCTTCTAGAAATTAAACTACACACAAGTACTTCACAACAAAGAATGAGAAGTCAGTGATCGACTATGCCATTGTTAGGAGGAGCTCATTCAAATATGTCCGGGATGCTAGAGTCTGGTGGGGGCCAGAGATTGGAAGTGATCACTACCTGCTTACAATGAAAAGAACAACTGAAAGAGTTGCTCAGCCTAGGAACTGCCTACCATCACACAAGAAGCTAAGTAAACGAACAGGAGAAATGAGCATTAACTCTTAGTATACGAGCTAATTTCATGACTACCATTACAGATTTTGCAATAAATAATTTATTTATAAAGATAACATAAAGTGTTATATATCAAAATGTGAAGAAATAAAACTCCTATATCATGCACGTAACTAAATTGTTCAGTGGTTTTAAACATGCATTCACCTATACATTTTCGCTATTGACGGGGATCGATCATCGGCCTTTCTAAGAGGCCGCTCGTATACTAAGAGTTAAGACCTACAAGCTGAAAGAGCCAGAAATTAAGACCAGATATCAGGGGCTTATTGCTACAGCGGTGAGAAACACAGAAGAACAACCTGATGACTTGGAAACACTGTGGCTTAAATTCAAGGACATCATAAAGACAGCTGCTGCAGATGCATGTGGTGAAGTCCGACTTGGGAACAAGAGAAAGAGGACACCTTGGTGGACAGAAGAAGTCAAAGAGAAAATAAGAGAGAAGAAAATGGCATGGAAACAATACTTAGGAGCTAAAAACACAGCAGGACAAATAGAGAAATATAGAGAATATGTGATACTCAGAACAGAAGCAAAGAACAAGGTGCTAGCAGCAAAACAGAAGTCCTGGGAAGAATTTGGAGAAAAGCTAGAAAAGGATGCGCAAGAAAACCAGAAATTGTTCTATAAGACCCTAAAGAACATGAGGAAGGAAAAACAATGCCCTCTTAAATTTATAAAGGACAAGCAAGGCAAATTGCTTACTGCCCCGAAGGAAGTAATGGAAAGATGGAAAGAATATTTCTCAGAACTCCTTGATGGTGAGCAAGGTCAAGCATCAGAAATGATAAGCACTAATACAGAAGAGAACACCAATGGTGGTGAAGATGACATAAAGATGGAAGAACTGAAGGCAGCACTGGAGAAAATCAAGATGGGCATGATGGTATTACACCAGAAATGGTTAAGTACATGGGAGCATCAGGTGACCTATTACTCCTAAGGGTCCTACAGGCAGCGTGGTGCAACAAGGCCATACCAAA
Source organism: Oreohelix idahoensis (assembly GCA_024509875.1). Classification (NCBI taxonomy): domain Eukaryota; kingdom Metazoa; phylum Mollusca; class Gastropoda; order Stylommatophora; family Oreohelicidae; genus Oreohelix; species Oreohelix idahoensis. The sequence goes on from JAMPIV010014144.1 coordinate 267,429, forward strand.
GGATTGGGAGATTGCCATCATAACACCGATTTTGAAAAAAAGGTGACAATCGACAATGTGGAAACCACAGAGGCATATCCCTTCTCAGTGTCCCTGGTAAAATCTACTCTAGAATCCTAGAGCAGAGACTCCGATGCCTAGCTGAGCCACAATTGGATGAAGCCCAGTGCGGATTCCGAGCAAACCGAAGTACTCAAGACCTAATCTTCACACTCAGGCTGCTGAGTGAAAAGGCCCTTGAGTACAAGAGGGAGCTCCATCTTTGTTTCATAGATCTGGAAAAGGCGTTTGACAGGGTCCCCTGGAGCAAACTTTGGAACTGTTTGGCAAGGAAGAACATTCCAGCACCTCTGATTCATGCTATACAGAGCTTCTACAAGTCTTGCAGAAATTATGTGAGGACAGCAAACTATAAGTCAGAAGAGTTCAGGACCACCACTGGTGTAAGACAAGGCGATATCCTGTCGCCTTATCTTTTCATACTCCTCATGGACGATGTCATCAAGGCGTGTAAGGAGAGAATAAGAAAGTATTCAGTGGGGTACTGGAAGATGAGACAGGTCTGTATTTCAGAGCTAGCATTTGCTGATGATGTTGTCCTGATTGCTAAATCAGAGACACATCTCCAATCCAACCTGCAAGTCTGGAAGGAAAGAGTTGGAGAAGAGAGGGATGGTCATAAGCAGCTCTAAAACAAAATCCATGGTGATATCACGAGAAGAAAGAAAACATCAGATAAAGTTGGGAGAACAGGTCCTGGAGCAGGTCGACCACTTTAATATCTCAGAGCTATTATAGACCGAAAGGGAGGCATCAAAGAAGAGTTGGCCACTCGAAAAGCAGCGGCTGGGAGACTTTATCAGGCCATAAATCGAGGATTCCTCAGCAAGAAAGAGGTTGGTAAGAAAACGAAGATGGCTGTATACCGCTCCATTTATGTCCCAGTCTTGACATATGGATGCGAGTCATGGGCAATGACTACAACCCACAAAAGCCAGATCCAAACCTCAGAAATGAGGTATCTGAGGAAGGTGGTTGAAGTAACAAGAAGAGACATGGTCCGCAACCAGACGATACGTCAAGGCCTAAAATCCCACCCGCTGCAGACCCAAATAGAACAGTGCCAACTAAGATGGTTTGGCCATGTCTGCAGAATGGGAGAAGATCGGCTACCACGACAAGCATGGGAAACAGAGAGCCAGGGATCCAGACCTCCAGGACGACCCAGAGTCCGCTGGGAGGACAACATTAGACAATCTTTGAAGGACCGAGGACTAGAATGGAACCAGGCCAGGAAGAAGACAGCTGATAGAATAGTCTGGCGCTCTCTCTTCCAAACCTCTACACCTCACGGTAGAAGGGGAACGACTAAGTAAGTAAGTACAAGTACTTCAACCTTTGTGCATTATTTGGCTTATACTTATTAATAAGGAAAGTTATACGGGTGACTGGCTGGGTTGTTTTGAGGTTCTATATTCCAAAGGTCCATATAGTGCAGTTTTTCTTAACCTTTCAGCACCCTTTTACCGCATCTGAAAGAGCCTTGCACCCTTTTAAAGCATTTTAAGAAGCCTTGCACCCCATTTACATCATCTTAAGAAGCCTCGCACCCTTTTATCTTCTAAAAGAAGCTTAGTGTATTCTTTCTGTTTTACAAGTGCCTGCCAGTTACCTACATTTCTTTAATAAATACAAACATCAAGGTTGTTACTCTTGGACACAAGTGCAAATACATAATATATTTGGTATATTATACCACAGCTAAATGGCAATGCTATCAGATATATAGTAGACACTCCTTGAACTGTGCTAAGTTTCCCCTATGACATCTCTCTTTATAATAATATATATATAATAGCCCCTTCAGTTCTAAGTGACTATGGGAATGCGCCCCTGAGGTTACTGCCCTCAGCGGCATTTTCCCTGGTCTTCCTTCTGACGTTTTCTCCTCTCTTCTGCTTCTTTTTGCCCGGTGTGAGGCGGTGCCATAGAGAGCATCCTCCCAGGTTGCTGGATTTATGTCCTATGCCCTCATGTTTCTCTTGCACGCATCTTTGAGCCTCAGCTCCTGTTTTCTTGCAATCAGCCAGTTGTCCATAGAAGATATCTTTTGGGATGTGTTACGGTATATGATATTAACGCCGTCTGCTAAAGGTTATCAGACGTGCAATTGTAAAGGTTAAGGCACTTAATATATTGCGATAGATGTTTCAATTATTGAACGCTCCATACACGATCGATTATGACGTGTATAGCGTTGTTTGGGTCACAGTCGGTAACTAGGAAACGCTACCCTTTGCTACTTGACCGCCAAGCTGAATAGCTGCGTTTTGTTAACCTTCCAATTCAATGGCATGATATAGCCATTTATATGTGCATTTATGATGGACCAGGGTCAGTCCCAGAACTCTACATGAGAGGAAACTTATGGAGGTTAGTGATTAACTAAATCCTTGGAAGGAGAAAGATAATCGTCTACTTTATACGAAGTAATTAGACTCACAGTCTCACTGTCGGCAGGTAGCCATTCTATCTGCGCGTGCATATAGCTGTGATGTTCTGACGACAATTACTGCATTGTATCCTTAAACGGACATTGACACGTAAAACAGCAGTCTACGCTATTGACTGATTGATGCATGTACCTCATGTGTGAATTGAACTGTTTATGTATGTGTGTAATCCATATTAAATTGTTAAGGACTCGAACCGGAGGCATTATTGATTGAATCACGTTACGCCATTCAATCTTATGAATTATGCATTTTATATCAAGTTGCTGAGTTAATAAGATGAACAGTTGTTTACATCTTGATGCCAAGTTCAGACATTACGACAAATCAAAAATGAGGTTCACCCCATTCGCGTACGAATATTAGCACGATCAGAATTCAAGCAACACAACCAGTAACCACACACGAAAGTCCTTCAACAAAAGTGGCGGCCGAATGCGGGGAACGACAGAAAAAAGAAACAACAAGTTACGGTCCCGTATACTTTTAGACGGTACATTCTTCAACATGCACATGACTCACATTGTGCTGGACATATGGGATATACTCGAACACGATCTCGAGTACTGTCTTCATTCTTTTGGCCAGGAGTGTCAAGAGATATTTCGCAGTATGTACGTTCCTGTACTACATGCCAAGAAGTGAAAGCACGTGGAGCTTTTCACACGGCGCCTATTCAGGCTTGCGATATCTCAGTAAGACCTTTTGACAAGATGGCCATAGATATTATTGGTCCATTGCTACCATCGGCCAGAGGACATAGATTCGTCCTTACGTGCATTGATTTGTGCACACGATGGCCAGAAGCTATCCCATTAAAGACCACCACTACCACAGATGTAGCTGATGCACTACATCTCATCTTTTCTAGAATAGGGTTTCCTAGAAAACTTTTATCAGACCATGGGTCACAGTTCATATCTGACACCATGAAGGAAGTCATGAAAACTTGGAACATTGATAGGAATTTAAGTAGTATTTATCATCCTATGAGTAATGGTGCGGTTGAAAGACTTAACCGTACACTTAAACAACTACTACATAAGGTTACTGTTAAGCACCCTCATGACTGGGACAGAGCACTCCCAGCTGTTCTATTTGCTTATCGGAAGGTACCGCATGAACAAACTGGCTTCTCTGCCTTTGAATTAGTTTTTGGTGCTCCCCCAAGAGGTCCTATGGGACTAATAAAAGACTTATTAATTGACGCGGAGATGACTCAGGACACCCAGTCATCTTACGAGTACGTGATTAATCTTCGGAAGAACATTATTGAGTCTTGCCAGTTGGCAACAGCTTCTTCTGAGGCTGCAAAAGCTAAGGCTCGATCTCTACAAAATAGGTCTCGACGATTACGCCAATTATTCCCAGGCGACGAGGCTTATGTGTTACTTCCTCACAATAACAATAAATTATTGATATCTTGGAATGGTCCTTACAAAGTCATTGATAAAATTTCCGACGTTGATTACGTCTTAGATATCAAGGGACACAAAAAGATATTTCATATTAACATGCTCAAGCAATTTCATACACGTCCTGAACACTTACAGTCAATTTTTCATGAACTAGATGACAACACAGTATCTACTTGTTATTATTCTAACTTATCTGTCATCCAGGAAGAAGAATCTTCTTTTCCTGAGGTACAGTTACCGTTACCGGTACCAGTAGTTCAACCTACTGAATCTTGGCGGGATGTAACCATCTCTTCAACGGTTACACCGCAACAGCGTCTACAGATTGCTAATCTATTACAATCTTATCCAGATGTGTTGACCGACGTCCCGGGTCGCACATCGGCTATCAGTCATGACATTACTCTCAATGATGATACACCTATTCGTGTACATCCCTATTCGGTTCCTTTACATTTCCTTGCTAAATCTACTAAGGAACTTGAACAGATGTTGTCTCTGGGAATCATTGAGACTAGTAATTCGCCATTCTCTTCTCCATTAGTGATTGTCCAGAAGAAGGACAATAACATCAGACTATGTGTTGATTATAGAAAATTAAATGCTAAGACTATAGTTGACAGCGAACCACATCCACTTATCGACGACTTACTGCCACGTCTATCCAACGCAACTATATTTAGTAAGATAGACTTAACTAAAGGTTATTGGCAGATACCACTGACCGAAAAGGCTAAGTACTACACCGCATTTTCCACTCCACAAGGTCTATACCAGTGGAATGTGATGCCTTTTGGGCTTGTTAATGCGCCAGCTACCTTCATTCGCCTGATGCGACAAATTTTATCAGGTAGACCAGACGTTATTACATATATTGACGACATATGCTTGTTTAGTTCGTCGTTTGAGGAACATGTTTCGGGACTTAGATATGTTTTCGACACTCTAAGGAATTATCATCTAACTGCTAAACCTACAAAGGTGCAAATCGCGTGTAATGAGATAACCTTTTTGGGACAAATCATTGGATCGGGATATATCCGAACGTTACCTATACAGTCTCCAAAATTCTAAACATAGCAGTTCCTCAGACGAAGAAACAGGTCAGGAGTTTGTTAGGACTTGTTCAATATTACAGTAGATTCATACCAAACTTGTCATCCATCACGGCTGTATTGTCTTCATTGTTAAAGAAAGACATGCCGGTGAAGGTGACATGGACTGGTACATGCAATGAAACTTTCAACAAAATTATAAATTTGTTCTCGCATGAACCAATTTTAAGACTTCCCGATGCTTCCAAAAGATTTTTCTTATGAACAGATGCTAGTAACTACGGCATTGGTGCATGCCTGCTCCAGAACCATGATGGCATTCTACATCCTACCTTATATATTTCAAGAAAGCTAAAGCCGGCAGAAACAAAGTATTCCACAGTGGACAAGGAACTTTTATCTGTGATATGGGCAATAACTAAACTTGAAAAGTTCTTGCTTGGTGCTCCCTTCACCATACAGACGGACCAACGTGCTGTAGCATCTTTGCGTCGATCTAACCATAACAGCCAAAAACTCGCCAGATATGCAATCATCTTACAGCCATTTGAATTCTTCATTGAACATATTCCTGGCACTGAAAACATTGTGGCGGATGCGTTGTCACGTAATCCTATTGACGACGAATAATCAACATTAACATTCCTAAAACATATCAACTATAAGGGAACTAACCTTGCCTTCAATTTAAACTTTATAAACACTATATGCATCACAGAATTGAACTAACGACAATCGGGGTATACATGTTGACATTGAGGCTTCGTCTAACGTCCATACACGATATATGAATATTCGTTGAACAATCATGGAACAATATCTGACGACAAGTCGAACTTATTATCCTATGTGCACTTAATTCTTGGATGCTGGGATAAATGACATTTCTTTCCAACGTAAACGTTTGAACATTTTTGCCTAAAAGAATTCATCAGGATCAAGACTACGGATGGATCATCATATCCTATACTAATTAATTAGTTAACTTAACTTCTTAATTGAATTATTATCAATAAAATGAAATGTGAGAAAAAAATGAAATGAAAGAACAAAAAAAGAGAACGAAATATAAAAAGAAGAAATTATGAAAAGAGAAAATAAATCTCACACAAGTATTAGATTAATATTTTTTTTTTTTTTAATGTACCTATACGTTATTTAGTTAGTTAAATTAGATAGTTATTATTCACTAACACTTAACACACACAATTAAGTTAAACTTATATTCGAATTTCTTTCTATTTCTTCTCACTTATTTTGTTTTTTTTCTTCTCTCATAACATCGCGTTACATTAGAACCTTAATAATTTAACTCTTAGTTTAATTAATTAATTTAATGTTAATTAGTCAAATTAATTCCTATATGACATACTAATACGACAGACCTTACTTTAATTTAATTCTATCATTCACTATTAACATTGGACATTTATTTAGTTGATATAATAATATGTATAATATTGATATATAATATGATTAATGTTAGATGACTATGACAAATAGTTAGTTGACATGACCGCAACACGGTTCTACTCAGAACATCGTCGGCCATATGTCACAATTGTGTTAAATTTTTTGAAAAATTGTTAAGTCGGATAGATCTTGAAAAAAAAAATCTATCGATTTTTTTTTTTCCCCGGTGTACAGGGAATTGTTACGGTATATGATATTAACGCCGTCTGCTAAAGGTTATCAGACGTGCAATTGTAAAGGTTAAGGCATTAAATATATTGCGATAGATGTTTCAATTATTGAACGCTCCATACACGATCGATTATGACGTGTATAGCGTTGTTTGGGTCACAGTCGGTAACTAGGAAACGCTACCCTTTGCTACTTGACCGCCAAGCTGAATAGCTGCGTTTTGTTAACCTTCCAATTCAATGGCATGATATAGCCATTTATATGTGCATTTATGATGGACCAGGGTCAGTCCCAGAACTCTACATGAGAGGAAACTTATGGAGGTTAGTGATTAACTAAATCCTTGGAAGGAGAAAGATAATCGTCTACTTTATACGAAGTAATTAGACTCACAGTCTCACTGTCGGCAGGTAGCCATTCTATCTGCGCGTGCATATAGCTGTGATGTTCTGACGACAATTACTGCATTGTATCCTTAAACGGACATTGACACGTAAAACAGCAGTCTACGCTATTGATTGATTGATGCATGTACCTCATGTGTGAATTGAACTGTTTATGTATGTGTGTAATCCATATTAAATTGTGAAGGACTCGAACCAGAGGCATTATTGATTGAATCACGTTACACCATTCAATCTTATGAATTATGCATTTTATATCAAGTTGCTGAGTTAATAAGATGAACAGTTGTTTACATCTTGATGCCAAGTTCAGACATTACGACAAATCAAAAATGAGGTTCACCCCATTCGCGTACGAATATTAGCACGATCAGAATTCAAGCAACACAACCAGTAACCACACACGAAAGTCCTTCAACAGGATGTGACCATATTCCACGTGGCGAACATGGCCAAACCAGCATAGTCTGCGCTGTCTAAGCAGACATGATTTGAAGGCCAGTACGTGACAACACCTCGACATTTGTCACTTTGTCCTTCCACGAAATACAGAGGGATGTGGCATTGACACTGTATACGGAAATTATTGAGCTCGTTGCCATATAGAAGTATGCTGGTGATACAGGCATTAGAAGTCTCCTTATATTTACACTTATAATGCCCATGGTAGTGTCAATCATTAATAACTTTTCAGCTCCATAAGGAGCACAGACCGCCAACAAATTTATGTCAGGTACTCCTGTCCCATGCCATCTGCTCAAGATCTGTTCATGTCTTCATCACTTTCATTTGCATTTCAGTTATCTTCTATATGCTTTTTTTGTCTGTCTCTATCTATCTTACTGATGACATCGATCTTATAGCTGGAACAGGATCAGAACTTCAAGACCTTACCTCTAGACTGGAGAAAGTAACAAGAATGTATGGGATGGAAATTAATATAGAAAAAAGCAAGATATTGGTGAATAGCCATAACAAACATGTTCCGATCAACATTATGTTAAATGGGAAAACGTTAGAAGTTAACACCTTTAAATATCTGGGGTCCATTATAATGTAGTGATGGAAGATCAAGTAAAGAGATCAAGACAAGACTTTAGATGGCCTCAGCTGCCATGACAAGGCTGAATGTGATCTTGAAAAGTAACATCAGTTTTCCTGTGAAGATCAAATTATACAAACCACTTGTACTATTTATTTTCATGTATGGGTGTGAGGGCTGGACACTCACTGCAGATACGGAGCGAAGGATTCAGGCTTTCGAGTATAAATGTTATAGAAGAATTCTGCGCATTTGCTATAAAGAGCACAAAACAAATGTCTATGTTAGAGAGAAAATAAACACGTATGCTGGTCACCAAGAACCACTTTTGTCAGTAGTGAAACGTCGAAAGCTTGCCTGGTTTGGGCATGTAACCAAGAATGGGCAGGGCAGTTTTTCCACACTTGTACAAATTGCTGAGGATAGAGAGCAGTGGAGGACCCTGTCTGCTGATGCTTCCACCATTGCACCCCTACGACCCATGATGGGTTACAGGTTGAGAATGATGATCTATCTTACCCTGAGGATTCAGAACAAGGGCTGCCTCGTAATATTATCAACAGGTTTTCTCAGTGTGTCCTACTCATCATCAGTGTCTTCTTATCATCTCTGGTTCCTTTGGCATCTGTTTTGGTTTTCTGATTAGTTCAATATTTCAATCCTTCTATTCTACACAAGTACCCACTAATGAAAGTCTGTAAGTTCTTAGTTGTCAATCTTTTTAATTTCTACTTTTTTTTTTGGTCTTTCACAGGTGACTTGTAGCTCTTTTTCCATGAGCCATACAATAAGATCGACTTGAAGATTCTGGTTTTTGTTTTGGATTTTATTCCTTTTAATTTCCACAGATGTCACAGATTTTCAGCTCCTACTGCTTTTTGTGTTTTTATATACTTATTCACTTTCGATGCGGTGAAAAAATTGGCCCTATAGCAGATGATACCATAGGTGAGTGAAATGTGAGAGACTTCAATTTATAGGTCCAGCTTTTGAGAGGCAAGGTGACCAGTTTTCTTCCTCACTACTCTTGCCTTCCTTAACTCAAAAAAGTCAGATACCCATTTACAGCAGGGTAGACTGGGCCATTATATCACTGTGCTTTGAACCCAGTGCCTTTGCTGCGAGAGGCCAGCACTCTAAACAATCTGCCTATCGGATGCTCTTGATACAGTATTACTGTAAATTCTTCCAAATCTGTCTATACTGTTGCCAAGATATATGCATGATTCTACATCTTCTAGGGTTTTTTCCTTAAGTGCAATCTTGACATCCTTTTAGATATTTATTCTCATAATCTTTATCTTTTCCTTTTGTAATTACATAGCATACTGCTGTGACCTCTCATCAAGCATTTTTATTTTTGTCTTGGATCTGGTTAAGGTTACAGGACATTGGAAGTATGGTCACATACAGGAGTATGGTCATTGGAAATATCTAGATCATCTAGCTGTTTGGTCAGAGTCACTGATCTTTGTTTCTGTTGGCCGATGTCGTTTTCATAACCCAGTCTACAGCCAGCAAGAAGAGAAATGGTGACAAGTGGCATCCCTGCCGCACTCCATTTTTTATCTTAAATGGCTCTGTAAGCTGTCCTTAGGGGGACTCCATAATACCTCATCAGTTTCCAAAGTGATTTCTCTGCCTATACTGTCAAGTGCTTTTTCATAGTCCAAAAATTCAATGTACAGCAGCGAGTTGTATTCCAGACTTTGTGCAGCTATTATCAGCAGTATGGCTATCTGGTCTATAAGGATCAGTTCTGCCAAAATCCTGCTTGTTCATGTCTTAGTTGAGATGAACATATTTAATATTTTCCCTGGCACTTACAGTAACATTATTTCTCTGTAATTTGTACACTTCTGTAAACCTCCCTGTTCAGGCAACTTGACAACAAGAAACGTCACTTTCTGCTTCGATGGCTTCTGCATCTTTTACACATTTTAATGGCAACTTTTAAAAAAATTTCTACCTTGTTTGGTCTTTCACAGCTAATTTGTAGCTCTTTTTTTCTGCTGGCAGGATACCTGGACGATCTTATGCTGGTCTACTTAGAAGTGTCTCAAAATATTCCCTTCATCTCTTGACTTGCTCTTTTATATTGCAAGGCAGTTTTCCAGCTTGTCCTTGATTTGCTTGTTTGTATTTCCCTGTTAGCTTCTTTGACCTGCTCTTGAGTTAGGGAAGGCAAAGACAGTGAGGAAGGGAGCTGGTTGGCACATTTCATAAAGTGGACCTAGTATAGTGAAGTCTCTCTAACACTTCACTCCACTGTAAAGTTTCTGTACTTCCTGTGGATTGGCTATAGAAGGAAGCATGTTTCCACATAGAAGATAATTTGAAGCAGCATGGATATCACCAGACCACAGAGCAGAAAGTCAGATTGATCGTATATGCATAAAAAGAAGTTTAGGACCATCACTACATGATATATAGAATCAGATCACCATTTTTTTTTGTTAGCTAAAATAAAGATGAAACTCAAAAGAAGAAGGCACGTAGTTATGGCCAACATTTTAATGTAGGATATCTTAGAAATAAAAGATGAAGAATCAAATTTGAAGCTACATGTAAGATGTAGCAAATATAAATGACTGGGTAATCTATGAAATAAACAGTTATAGCATGGATAAAAGACAGAAAACACACAAGAAAAGCATATTTAAAAGGAAAGCAAAACCAAGGTTCCAGTACCAAGGCTCGCGAACTACACTTACTTTTCATTTCCCTCTATGCCAACATGTGAATTGAAAATTTCCAGTAATAAGAAAACTTCTGACTACAGATGGGAAACGGCTATCAGAATAGAAGAACCTTACTGTGCAAAATGTCTTCAAGACAATAAAATGTAAGAGGTATGAAAACAAATGTGAATCCCAATACTAGATTATTTGAAGGCATCAAATTTACCTATAAATATAGAAGAGGTGCTAAGAAGACAGACCTGGGAAACTGCATAATATAGTCAAAACAGTTTTTTAACAAGAACAAAAGTTAATATATATTGTAATTGGGAAAGTGAAGGTCTGTCTGGTGATGTTCTTACACTACATATGACTTATGGCAAGTGAAATATCTAACTACAAACACCAGGCCTTTAACCCCCCCGGTTTTATTTTTGTTTGCTTTGGTTTTATTTAGTTTTTTGATTGTTTTTTTGTGTAGGCCTACATACACGCTAAATTGGTAATTTTGATCTGCCCCAGGCCTATTTACAATGATCTAATAAGAGTTATGATGCCACTTTCAAAGTATCGTGGTTTGTTCATAATTATTTTGGAATTTAAAACAATATATATCCTAATTAATAACCCATCAGAGGTTGAATGCGATATTTTTCATTTTCAAATTTAAAAAAAAATATATTTCTCAACAAAATTTTAGAAAAAAAGGCAACGACAGACAAAACTAAACAAATGTGCTGCTTATTATAAAAAGTTTCAGAAAGAGCAGAAACAAACTGGCAAAAAAAAGCAAATGTCCACAATTTTGACATTTTCATTTGCTATATTTACAATAGGGTGACCATATGCCCGGCTTCTTACAGCAAAATTTAGTGTCTGGTCGGCTTTTTTTTTTTAAATTATGATTTGTCCAGCTTTTAATTAGAAAAAAGAAGAAACAAATCGATGCTTTTTTTCTTCATGCAAAAAAAAAAAATGAAAAAACAATATTTTATATTTCTTGTTTAATACAATGCAATTATCAGACTGAATGGGCTGATCACCCGTTTGCCAGTCACTTCGAGTACGGAAACAACAGCAAATGGATTGATTTGCCGTTGCCCTAAAGACGCCAATAGGCGATGGGAAACAATGGCAAAGAAAACCTATCTGCTGTTGCCCTAAGACGCCACTAGGCGTAATGGCCACTGACTGCTTTGACGGTCGGTGGCTAAGGAGGGAAGAAGAGAAGAAGAATCAGATTGAATCATTATTGTTTAGTAATAGTACTAAATACAATTATAATATATTTACAATTCAGGGCCCTGGTTTATTAAGGCGACACGTTGTATAAGCATGCTCATTTGTTCAAATTCTATTCATATTTAATTCATTTAGTTCATGATTAAAGACTAAATGAATTAAATATAGAAGGGATCAAATAAAAAAGTTAGTATTTATGCTGCTTAAACAAAGACAATAGTAAACCGGTCCCAAATGGTAAAAGATATTCCGCTTTTTAGTTACTGGTTTAGTGTGAATGACAAATAAATTATTTTTAAGTGTGTGAATCCATTCTTTAATTATTAGTTTACAGAAAATAATATAGCTTATTGGTAAACAGTCTCTATGTACATATTACCATAATCATTCAGTTTTTTTTATCATACAGTTTATATTTTATTTTATCAGTTTAAATTTATTGTCTGAATTAATAATTATGGAATGCGTCCGAGCTCATTTTCTTATCCAACATAAAAAAAGTAATATTACATGTTCAATACAATTATAAGAATGTTTATTGTACAGAAATCTCATGAGTATTTTAGTTGGAAATTTCAGAACTTACGGGGGAAAAACAAATGTCAAGTAAAAAATACAATGCTAAAGAATGAAATATTTAGTGTTGTTTTGAAAAAAATAATGCTTGATGGAAAAATTATTAAAACATGCATTTTATGAAGATTTTTTTGTTAATTTTATATAATTGAAGTAATTTATATATATTTTATCATGATTCTTTACATGTTTTTAAACTAGTGAAATTAATGTGTCCTCCATTGTGTCCTCCGTTCTTAAAAAGTGTCCCCCCTTTTTAATGTAGGCCTACAAAAAAATTAGAAAATCTTTTTAAAAAAATTATGTAGCCTAGTCACCCTAATTTACAATGTGATAACGTCAAAAACTGAACACAAGTTATATATACTATAAACGCAGACTGTGGACCGTGAGTTCAATATGGTAGGGAAAACAAATTCAAAGACGCAGTAATAAGAGTTAGTAGGCCCTAATCCTAAACCTGGAATCTCCAAAAGAACGTTGCTATTCCTTCCAAACAGAAGGAAAGTCTCTGAAATAAATAAAAAAATAAAATAAAATGGTAGCCTATGCCCTATATCAGTTTTATAAGTTAACGGTACACAGGAAACAAAGGACGTTTCGGGTTTTACCCTTTGTCAGCCACAGTTAAGGGGAGGTTTAACCCCCAAAAATGAAGAATTTCATTGAAAATATCAAATTTTAGATATATATTGCACTGGAAAGTACATTCATTTGCCCACATTTCTGTATGTTTATTTTTACTAAAACGTTTGTGGATGATTTTATATAAATTTTAAAAGTATGTCAGGTGTGTATTTTTACCTAATTATATATACAATATATACAAATTGGTATATCTTCGCTTCTAATGCATGGATTTTAATTTTCGGTATTCGTTTCTCTGTAGCAAACAGAATTAAAGTTTTTCAAACATAGTTTCATGTGTAAAAATAATTTTGACTGGCTAATTATTATTAACCATGGGGTCCTTTGATGGGTCATCCAAATAATAACGTGGCTGGAGGTAATCCAGTAGAGTGGTAGCGTACCTCCTTATACGCAAATAAAGCTGCAGGTAAGAACGAAACACAGGATTCTGGTTTCTCCTGTGTGAGCTTCCGTAAAATTATAAGTAGAGTCCCGTTATATCTTTCCACTTGTCTATTGGATTGTGGATGATAAAATGTGAGGACGAGTATTTTTTTAAAAATACTAAAAACTTCCTCCATCAGTCTCCCTCTGAACTGTGAACCATTGTCAGTTAATATCTGATAAAGGTATCCTAATCTTGTGAATATTGAGAGCAAAGCCTCTCCTACATGTACTGAGTCTGCTGAGGGTAGAACAATCGCTTCCCCCCACATAGTACATGTCTACCAGAGAAAGGATGTATTTTTTTGGAAACTGACGAAAAGCGCATACAGTCTGCTGAAATGAAGAATTTAATGAAAAGTAAGCTGCGAAGTATGACACAGCCCATGGAATCAATAAAGGAAAATACCAGAGATGATTCCTACATAGCAGTGGGATACTGAGGTGAGTAAAGTTTGTGTAAAAGTATAATTCCTCCCTTTTTTCTAATTTTCTCAAAACCGCATTTTTCACACAAATGTGGGCACGTTGCCCATGATTTTTCAAAAACTATTAGTGATACAGCAGTAGATTTTGGGTCACACGCTGTACACGCAGTGCTCATAAAAAATAAACTAAAATAAAGGATCCTATATGTTAAACACACTACAAAAATTGGTTAAGAAATAGCTAAGATACCCCCCTTAAAAATTGCAACTATTTTTCGATTGGTAATGTTAAAATCCAAAAAAAAACTCAGATATCAAAGCAAATCAAAATTATTTTAGTACAGAATCATTATCATATATTAACCAGATGAAACAGCCAAATTTCATAACTCAAGTTGTATTCACATTTGAGAAATCTTGGGCAACAAAATACCCAAAAAAGCTAAAATTTGCGCCTATTTTCCACTGTAAGTTTTTTCCGCCATAGACTGCAGTGTTTTTAGTAGGCCCTATACCTCATATTTTTTTTTTTTTTTTTTTTTTTCAGTCAAGTTTGCTTGTATAAAATGGACGCAGATATAGCTATTAAACTTATAAATTCAGTGTATTACATTTGGGCGGTTTTACCTCCCCATTAAGAACAGGTGACAAGGAACATGAATTACATATATTTTCCTCCTACAATATATGATGATGAATGAATACAACCAATGTGAAGACGATACAAACAGAAGGGAAAACAACGGTGTATGGGCGAAACGAGAACAATAATATAGCCTACTCATTCATTCTTAGAAAATTAACTCATATTCTGTGTGGAACGAATTACAACATTCTTTTGCAGATTACTCCTAATGAAGTATAGCACCTTCATGATACTCCCACACAAAAAATAAATAATATCACTTAATACCCGGAGACAACCAAATATTTGTAACAGCCGTGTGGATGGTTTTTTGGTATCCTTTGGGTATGACGCAGGTTGCCAGAGATCGAAATTTTTTAATTTAAAGCCAAACAAACAATACTAAAAAAAAGCCAAATAAGAAGCCAAACACATATTATTTTAATATATTATTCTTTCATACTCACATCACATGAAAAAGCTCCAAATCCAGGTCTATTTCTATCCTCCCCACTGGAATAAGTTGAAACACAACGGCATAAACCTTGGTCGCATAAACCTTTGTTTCCGATGTCAGAAGTTTTTTTTAGTATTTCTGGAGATGCAGTGAAGTCTTTGCAAACATTTGTTTTTTTGAAAGCAATAAGTTCTTCCCTGATTCTCACAATTGCATCAAGAAAGATTCAGCTGCATTCTGTTTCTTGCCTTCGTTTTAACGGAGGAATACAAAAGAAGAAAAATATCCTCTCAACTACAGCAATTGCTGACAGGGGTTAATTATTGTACGTGGGGAATGCACAGCCTATTAAAAAGAGACCGCGGAATAATATTTTTCAAAACACACTTACACCTCATAAAGACAAAGGGCGGAAGCCTTTGTAGAGAGACGCTTGTTGAGGCTAAAAACCTTACCATCTGTGGCCGGGCAGCGCATTCTCCACCATAGCCCGTCTTTTCTGGACTTTATAAGATCCCTGAGAGGGTATGTAGTAGAATTTACTAGAATGTATATTTGTTTTTATTACATTAATGTTATGAAGGACTGTTTAGTTTTCAGGATTGTTTTGGTTTAGTTGATAGACATAATTTTTGTTTTGAAGGTATCATACAAAAAAATAGTTGTGTTTATTTTTTCTTTTTTTTTCTTTTTTTTTTTTTTTTCCTTTTTTTTTTTTTTTTTGGTAATGATTTTTTTTTTTTTTTTTTTTTTTTTTCTTTTTTTATTTTTTTTTTGTTTGAAGATGGAAGCCGCTAATATAACCGCACAGTAACTAAGAATTAGAGTTCCTGTTTTTTTTTTTTTTTTTTTTTTTTTTTTTTTTTTTTTTTCAACAGTTTTTTCTTTTTCCTTAAGTCTTTTTTTTTTTTATAAACACTTTTTATGAGTACGTTGAGTTATGTGTACGGTACGTATGTGTTTCACTACGCCAAACAGTTGTGCACGTGGAAGAAAAAACAATGACAAACATACATAAATGGGGAGAGAGAGAGATGTTAATGCAAACATAACACACCGCTGTATGAAAATATTTTTAACTTATACCATAATGAGAATTATAGAAAATGCGATGGTTGTCAACATTGTCTATTGGTGAACTCACACAATGAAACAGCGATCGCAATGACTCATTCATTCTCGATCGTGCACTGATACACACACCGCAGAAACCATGCGACAAAGCATTCTACCTAATCGATTAAATGAGTACCCCGTATGGTGATTATGCAACGAGCAGAAACAATTGCTTTTATCAGGAAAACCGTATTACTATGGGGATTGTAGCATACTGGCCAAACTACATGAGTAAAGAAAGGAGAAATTCTACTTAAAGGGAAGGTCCATCCCTAGTACACAAAGACTGAGCGAGGTGGAAGAATCTGAAAAGATCAACGGCTCACGAAGCTGCACCACATGATAGCGGTGTATTATGGCAACATACAAAATATCTGGTTACCTTGAAAATGGTTGGGGTCCTCACAATGTATATACAAATGAAAGCAAAAAGGTTTATAAAACACTTTTTCAGAGCTGACTTGTCCAAGGCAGAGACAGTAAGGGTGCTAAGACTTCATAATACCATAAAGTGTAAATATAATGATGTGTAAGCTGTATGGTTTGGCCATGTCCTCAGAAGAGACCCTGATGCCATCACAAGAACAGCTATGCTTGGACCCCAGAAGGAAAGAAAGAGAAGCCGACCAAAAACAACCTGGCGGAGGACTGTGGAGGCTGAGATGCAAAGAATGAACCACAGTTGGGGCACTGTACGAAGGATGGCCACCGACCGAGCAAAGTGGAATCAATTTGTTGTTGCCATACAAGACGCCACTAGGCGTGATGGCCACTGACTGCTTTGACGGTCGGCGGCTAAGGATCAAAGAAGAAGAAGAAGCTGTATTATATTCTTGTATTTATCTTATTTTAGAAAATGTTCTGCAGCTATACACCTGTCTTGTCTTGCTATCGCAAATCATAACGGATCCATGTATCCTCCATATACATTGCATACATCTGACAACTTTATCATCTCATACACACAGGCTTGTGGACTTTATTTTCAAAAGATAGCCACATGTCTAAAAACATTTGTCCTCAGGTTCCTACGTGTCATCATAAGTTCAGAGGTCACTGATCGAAAACTATACGAGCTATCTTGAAATAACCAGAAGTCCTTTATATCGTGGTTTTCAAGAGTCTCAGCTGTAATCCCTAGCAGTGTCCACGTTGGCAAAAGCTAGACCTGTCTGAAATAACTGTAAATACCTAAAGCAACCATATGTGGGGGGGGTGGGGGGGGGGGGGGGGGGGTGGGGG
>JAMPIV010014145.1:0-30000 GCA_024509875.1 Oreohelix idahoensis
TGAGAAGCTAGATGTCTTTTGAATTCAGTCGAGTACTGGGTAAAATTTTTGTTAGAAGGCTGGGGTATATCTATTCTTGAAATAAAAGGAGGAAAAGTTATAACTTACAACCCGAAAAAGGACTCTCTCCAGATGTTTACCCACCTACGGTGAATTCTACGTTCGGATTTGCAAAATCAAAGTTTTTTTTCTCACATTAAACTGTTAAAAAAAGCCAAAAACCAGAATAATTTTGAATAAACCTCTACCTCGCTATTCATTCTTTAGACTTCGGCATCGGCAATTCGCTAATACAGTGTGAGTTTTCCTTTGTCGTCTCTGCTCGTCCTTTTCTAAGCGAAGCAAGATGTCTTTTTTTGATCTGACTCGTATCCTCGCCGTGGATTAATTACTTTTAGCGTCCCATGCGGATCATTTAAAAACCAGTTTACAAGAGGGAGTTATAATATAAAATTTGTTTGGTCTCTACCTTGAGTCTCTTCCAATTATTATCTCCACCTTGTACTCGCCTGTTCCAGATTCCCAGTACAAACGGAATCTTCGATTCGCTGGTTGTTAAAATATTAATACAGCTCACTGTTAGGCTAATCGGGCCTATGGTAAAACATATCTTCAAAGGGAAAATAGCGAACAGAAAAATTAAATTACGCGCTAAAATTAGAAAAAAAGGGACAGGATTGTGGAATCAGAAGTGTATAGGGGGTGTTTTTTTTTGGTTTTTTTTTTTTTTTTTTATCCATACAGTGAGTTGAGTAGGGTAAAAAACTCAGGTTTAAAGAAGAAAATGTAGATTAATTTATAGAAAGTAGTATATGGGAAGCTATTTTCCATAATCCTGTCACAATTTAGCCATACGCCAAGAATGTGTATAAGGAGAGCGGACTAAGTTGTTAGTTTCTGTAGCGGGGAGCAACACATAATATGTGGACTGTTACATTGGTAGCTAAGGAGGACATAGAATTAATAAACGAGAAAACACAAAACAGGAAAAATATGCAAAACTGCCAGGGTATTGAATGCCACAGTGCCAGGTGGTATCAGGGGTGCCCCATTCTATGGTCAAGAGACAAAGCACAAAAAAAAAAAAAAAAAAATAAAAAACTATCAACCCAATAAAAAGTTAAAAAAGACAAAAATAGAATAAAAGCATAAAACCTGGACCCATAATTTTTAAAAAGGAATCAATAGAAACAAAACAAACCATTCTGGCAAAAATAAAAAAAGAAAGACAGAGAAATAAACCACAAAATAACTTAAAAATAAAAAACAAAAAAAACAAAAAACAACCAAGAAAAAAAAAAGAAAAAATAATATGAAAAAAAAAAAAAAATAAAAAAACAAAAGAAAAAAAAAAAAAATAAATAACAAAAAAGAAAATAAAAGAAAAAAAAAAAAAAAAAAAAAAACCACCCGCACAGACGAACAAATTAAAAAAAAAACAAAAAAAACAAAAAAAAGAAAACCCGCACCCAACAAAAACAGAATAAACAAGCCATCACCATCAATCGGAACCCAATGAATAAAACCCTCATCCAAGAAAGCATCATTACAGAGTACAATAAAACAAAATATCCAGCTTGAAGTGAAAGGGACATAAAGAAAAAATCCAGAAAAGAAGATAAAATAAATTAAAACACTCATAAACAGTAAAGAAGATGACAACACAGAAGAGACAGAAAAAACCTACTCATACCAAAATCAGGACAGGTACTGAAAAGAAATTAAAAACAGCACAACAGGCAATAGAAGAGATCTCAAAATAAAATAAAAACAGAGATAAAAGTAGCTAATGAAGAAATCCTTAAATTAAAAAAATTGAAATAGAAAGGAGCTATTTTGACAGACGAAAAAAGACAAGAGAATAAAATGATAAAAAAAAAACCAGGACAACATGGAAAGAAAATATGGAAGAAAAAATTAAGGGAAACAGTAGAACTACTCCTACCCTACCCCCGTAGAAAAGAGTTCTAAGTAAAATGGTTACTTGGAATGAGGAGTTTTGTGGAGAACATGAGAGATAGTGAGCAAAACCAAAAAAAAAAATTAGATCCCATATCAAAGAACCTAATATAAAAACAATAACATAACTAACTAACCATACTAAATGGGGACAAAAAACTCTAGAGCTATAAAAGTAGTTCAGTAGAAAACTGTAGTGGTGCCAGGAAGATGAACCTGATGTCCTATTGTGGGGCAATATTAAGGAATCAAAAAACCCATATTTGCAATACAAGAAACCCTCCTAAGCCCCCAACACAAACTGAAACTATCAAGGATATATAACACTTAGAAATGATAGACTGGAGGGAAGAGGAAGAGGGGGCGTGGCCTTTTTTTAATACATGAAGACTACAAATTTAAATCAGTGGTAAATTGGAAACAATTCATTGACAACAGAAAATAATTTTGAAGGAATAGTGTAACAGAACGAACGAACGAAACGAACGAACTTTATTTTCAAAGGGTTAATGAATTGGGCACGAAGGCCCGTCTCTGACATTCTGCCCTGTTCCTCTCTCTCTCTCTCATCATGTATATATAGACACACTAATATTACCTTTCATCCTCACATTTAACAGTAGACAGTAACAGTAGACAGTGTGAGCCAGATAACTAAAAATATAATAAACATTTATAGCCCCAAGGGTAATATAAACCGATAGGGACCATTGCCACTATGAAACCACACAGATAAACCAAAGAACATTATTGGTAGGTGACTGTTAAAGCAGCTGGCCACCATTGTTGAAATAGTCCGTGATGTGGGTGGAAGAAGATTAATGTTATTATCTTTCGCTGATAGATGCGATCAGTATAGGTCGGGCTTACAGATGGCCGATTTTCTTCTTCTTTCCACTCTGTAAAGTGTCAGTCTGTATGCTCTGTAAGGAAGAGTGGTGTGTTGTTGAGATCAGGCATGCCCCAGTCTACCCAGCTGTAAATGGGTAACTCACCCTAGTCCTGAGTTAGGGAAGGCAAAGGCTCCAGGGGAAGCAGGCCCTAAACTTGGTCACTCCAACCGACGCAGGATGGTGTATGTATGTATGAAGTAGAAGTGTAGAGTGTGATTACCGCGAATGGTGTACTGTTCGTGTGCTGACCAATATAAACCACTCATACACACTTTGTGTCTACAAGGCACCAATGCAGACTGCTGGAATCTTTGTTTACTCAATTTATTCAGACGTACACACTGGGACATACGAGTACATCATGGTATGTTGACATATCAATTTGTAGGTATACATAGCAGATCTGAAGTCATGACACATTCAGAAATAATGGGCAGTACATCAAAAGTTCAAATGTCATGATACATTATGGCCGCATCCCCCTATCTGACTAAACGCGTCAGTGAAGGCAGATCGGTAAATAACTAAAGTTACTTGACGTCCATAGTTTGTAGCATATATATTATGAAACCACGAAAGAGGGGGTTTCTAGCAAGATTGAGATCTCCCTGTCACTGTCCGATAATAGGATAAATAATCTGTTCTCTTGGCAGTGATCAAAACATATGATGACCGAAATCTAACATGGCTGCCTCCCTGAGTTGTCGTTCACTCATTCATAGGAAGGAGAATATAAGCCAGAGTTAATTTATAATGGGTATATAAATGATTTCATAAATGTTTCCATACAGCTCTACGGTGATCAGGTTAATTCACGTAGCCATAACCGCTGTAGGAAAGTCTGTCATCTTTGTCGATACAAAACACGACCCTAGCGATACGAAGCACAATGTTCCATCTAGGTCGAATCGACATGAGATCATCAAAATAGGGTCTGGCAATACATGGAGTCCGAATTATACATTGTACCGTAGCTTAGGAGGATCTCTCACATAAACTATAGTAGAGATACCATCTCCTTTAGAAGAAAAACCACTCCATCAATCATATTTCCTTAAGAAGCGCCCAGCCCTTTAAAAAATGCGGACCCGCCATTAGCACGGTACATCGGAACACCTGACGACGTGCCAAGACAACTCATACTTCCGCTAGACCGGAATACAAGAATCTAGTCCCTCCTACCCATCCATAATATACAATATAGGACTGATTCTACTTGTACTAATAATATGTAATACATATGAATTCAGGCCATAAACACAATAAGCAAATTAATATATTTTCTGGCCCTAAAAAAATAAGTACAAACGTAAGCGCAATATCCTTGCGCCGGATCAATATCCAGAACGATTACTCCTATAATCAAAAGTGTGAATCAAACATGGATTCTCTCGCTTTTACCATAGACAGCATTTTCATACACAAATGAATGAATGTCTATATTTTTCCCATATTAATAGCCATATCGATTTTTGTAATATGTGCGTCAAAATATGCACGCAACAGATTACCACACCCCTCGGGAAAAAAAAAAAATGGTTTTTTTTTTTTTTTTGAAAAACCGTACCTTTAGGAGCAACATACAATAGGGCCACCAACCACCAAAACAATGCGCAGAAGATAAGCATAAGTTTTATGACCTTAGAGAAAGTACTTCTCTAAGTATAAATATTTCCAGAGAGGTGTCACCAACGCATACTACAATATTAGCAATGACACAATTTCCACATTAGTTTATATATAAATTTCATCTAAGATATCTTAACATCATGATCATCAAAGACGAAAAACATTGAAAGATCAGCGGTGAATAAATATCAATGAACCGCTAAGTAGTGTTACAATCAATATATGATATATATTACATATGTGTACACATTTCAACATAGAAACAACTGTATCAAAGTTGTATAACAGTTATGAATCATGTGGGCATCTAGACAAAATATCTGCCATCACATTTTCTGACCCACGGATAGCTCGCACCGAAAAATGAAATGGCTGTAGAGCAATCGCGTATCGCGTTGATCTCGCGCTCTTCAGATTTTTACTCTGAATAGCCGTAAGAGCTTTCTGGTCAGTTTCCACAATGAAATGCGCGCCCAGAAGAAATCTTTGCAGTTTAAGGATTGACCAAACCATAGCCAATAATTCACGGTCTAGGACCGAGTAATTCTTCTCTGCGGCATTTAATTTCCGAGAAATATACATCACAGGATGCAGAGTTCCAGAGTACTCTTGCATTAGTGCAGCTCCAATCCCGGTGGATGAAGCGTCACTACGAAGAATAAATGTCTTATCCTTAGAAGGCAATACTAGGATAGGTGAAGTAGTAAAAAACATAGTTTTAACCTTATCCAAAGAGGATTGACATTCTTGAGTCCAATGGACTACATTAGGAGACCCTTTCTTTAGCAAGGAAGAAAGAGGTGACATAATGGAGGACAGATTCGGGATGAATCGTCCATAAAATTGTATTAGACCTAAGAGACTTCGTACTTGCTTTTTAGTCTTAGGAATAGAAATGTTAAGTATCTTACTTGTATTATGGTCTTCTGTTTTTAGGAACCCATGACCAACACGGTGTCCTAAGAAAGATATTTCGCTAAAACCAATACATGCTTTCGATGGTTTCGCTGTCAGGTTATGCTCGCGTAAGATAGACAATAGTTCATTTATACCATTATAGTGATCGTTCCAAGTATCACTGAAAAGACAGATGTCATCAAGATACGCAATGACATCTGAGCGATGAGATAGGATTCGACGCATCATGCGTACAAATGTTGCAGGGGCGTTCATAAGACCGAAAGGCATGAAATTCCATTGGAATAGACCCCTAGGCGTCGAAAAAAGCAGTAAACGGTTTGGCGTGTTCGGATAGTGGAACTTGCCAATATCCCTTAGACAAATCGAGTTTAGTAAAGAAGTGAGAATTCGATAGTCTCGTAAGTAGCTCTTCTAGTAAAGGCATAGGTTCAGCATCGAATTTAGTCACTTGATTCAATTTGCGATAATCCACGCAAAGACGTATGTTATTGTCTTTTTTTCCGTACTATAACCATCGGCGCAGAATATGCTGATGTGGATGGTTCAATAATTTTTAACTCTATCATCTCATCTAACTCTTTCTCTACCTGTGCTTGAAAATGTATCGGGATAGGATACGGTCTGACTCTTATAGGACTATGGTCAGTAAGAATAATGTCATGTTGTTGAATGACATCAGTTTGACCAGGAATGTCAGTAAGGACATCCTGAAATTGTTCTAACATAGTAGAAACTTGTTTCTGCTCTCCTGGAGATAATTCTGGAGAAATTGCAACATCTTTCCATGATTCATTAGAGTGAAGAGGAATCATTGGAAAAGGTAAATTTACATCCGAGAAACTCGTTTCCTCATCCTGTATTACTGACAGAGATGAGTACTGTCCATGTTGGACTGGAAAATCGTCCGTTGCCTGGAAAACAGGTTGTAAATAATCAGGACGTTCATGGAATTCCGTGAGCATGTTGATGTGGAAGGTTTTACGCTTCCCGTCAATATCGACGATATAGTCAACATCGGAAACTTTTGATATTATATCGTACGGACCTTTCCAAGAAATGAGAAGTCTATTTTCCCTACAAGGTAGCAAGACAAATGCTTTGTCACCTGGACAAAGTTGACGCAAACATCTCTTTTTATTGGCAAATTCCCTTGCCTTCTGTTTCGCAAATTCAGAAGAAGCAGTTGCCAATTTGCATGCTTCAATAATCTTGTGTCTAAGTGCGATGACATATTCATAAGAGGATTTTGTGTCATCGACAATATTATCAGCAGTTATAAGATCATGAAGTAAGGACCTAGGACCTCGCGGTTTCGCGCCAAAGACAAGTTCAAAGGGAGAAAATCCTGTATGTTCGTTGGCGACCTCTCTATATGCAAAGAGAGCCGCGGGTAAAACCCTATCCCAATCCTGAGGATGATCTTCTGTTATCTTACCTAGTAGGTTTTTCAGAGTTCTATTCAAACGTTCCACCATCCCATTGGACATAGGATGATAAATACTACTCAGCGATCTCTCTATCTTCAGAGTCGACATTACTTGAGACATGGTATCCGATATGAGTTGGGTACCATGGTCGGATAATATTTCTGCTGGAAACCCCAGACGAGAAAATATTAACCAAAGAGCATCTGCGACATCAGCAGTAGTTATGCTCTTTAGAGGAACAGCCTCCGGCCAACGTGTGCACATATCAACACACACGTCAAAATAAATTGGTGTCCTCTAGCAGACTTTATCTTAAATGGACCAATGATGTCTATCGCCATTTTTTGAAATGGCCGAATGGGAATGTCTGCAGCCTGAATAGGTGCATCATGGCGTGGACCTCTGGATTTAATCTCTTGACATACTTTACAAGATCGACAATAGATTCGTATGTCCTTATTCACAGCAGGCCAAAAGAAAGATTGAAGAACTCTAGCTTTAGTACGGGAAAAAACCCATATGTCCAGCACACTGCGAATCATGAGCGTGCTGTAAGATTTTAACTCTCATATTTTTAGGCACAAGGATTTGAGAATGAATGGACTTAGCGGAGTCTTGTACCATACGTACAAGTACGCCATTCTTCATCGTAATCCAAGATTTACGATTAGTATCCTTATTCGGATCACCTTTTGTTGCCAGAGTAAAGAATTTCTTTAGAGTAGGATCATCTTCCTGCTGTTTGATAAAGGAATCGTGGGAAATCTCCAAGGGATCATCTTGGATCTGCGCATCATTATCTTCAGAATGTGAAGATTGTGGCATATTAAGAGCTTGAGCCCTAGTGATTACTGCATTAGCAGATTGCATATTAACATTTTCCCAATTAGAAATTTGCTGTGGAGTGCATTCTTTCACCCCATGAATGCGACCGATGATAAGATCAGCGATCGGATTCGGCAAGAGACATGCTTGCACCTCTCCTGTAAAGAAAGGCGTAGCAATATTGATAATGGCAGTGGAGTACTTCTCCAATGTGCCACCAAATGTTACACATTTGACTATATTGCCTGTAGCTCGAGAAGGATTTACGAGTGATTGCCTCACTCCAATGGTAGTGCACCCCGAATCGAAAAGAATTGATACCGGAGTACCATCTATTAGGCCCCTATTAAAGACAAGAGCACCCCTTCCATTATGCGCAATTGACGCATGGAGAGCGGGAAGCGGGTGACCGCAGCTTAAAGTAGACACTGTGGTTGGATCGAATAATGTTTTGCATTGCGAACACTCAGATGCTCTAGCAAAATCGAAAGCGGAATTTGCTACACTGTTGGAGTCTTTTTTATCATTATTCTGATTATCGGTGTCGTGGAACTCCTGTTGTGCAGAGTTAGCCTGGTAATACGATTTACCATGTCTTTTGTGTTGTGATCTACCTCGGTTATAATTGTCTCTATAATTATTATTGCCTCTGTTATAACCCCTATTTGGGTTTGAATCATAATATTCATGATCATAATCATCATGCTCGTTATATTGAGTATCCCTGTAATATTGTTTCTTTTGTCTCCATGAAGCACTTGGGTAGTTCCTATAGCTACTCCCTTTCCGAGAATTTCTAACATTATGGGTACCCCTCGCGTGTCGAGGACTATCAGCCCGATTCCAGTTCTTCGAAGAGAACCCTGATTTGAGTGGTTATCTTGGTTTTGATACTTATTCCAATTAACCTTTTTATCAAATTTATTTTTAGCTCCTTGGAATTTGTGTGAGTAATTCTGATTATATTCTGTTGCCGAAGCAACTGGCATACTCTCTTTAATGTTAGAGATACTAAGAATCACGTCAGGGTGTGCCGTGGCATACTGGTCACAATATTCTTCCATTTGCTTTATTGTACCAGGTTTACGCTCATGTAAGAACTCTAGGAATGATTTATTTACAGAAGACATGACCTTGTCTCTTAGCAATAAATCCGTAAGACCATCAAATGTTTTCTCTGTTTTGGATAATTCAATCCATCGTGAAAGTGTAATTCGTGCTTTTGAGATGAAATCTGAGAATTCTACACCTACCTCAGGTCTCATTGTTTTAAACAAAAGACGGTAACCTTCCTCAGACAGCTGATATCTCTTTATCAAAGCTGCCCTAACAGCATCATAATTATCTTTGTCGGCCTCTTCAACAAAATATAACTTACTTAGGGACTCCCCTTTTAGATTTTCAGACAACTGATTCACATACTGTGATTTGTCAACATTATGAGATCGACAAGCCCGTTCAAATCTAGAAAGCCAAAAATGTTATGTCATCACTGGTAGGGTTAAACGCTGGTACCTTGACCTTGTACACAAAGGGTTTACCATTACCACCAGATGCCTGATTAACATTACTCATACATGTCAATTTTAATTTCTCTAATTCAAACTCATGTTCTCTTATTGCTTTTCTCTCTTCAGCTTCTCTATCTAATCTTTTCTGTTCTGCAGCAGCAGCAGCTTCTAATTTTTTCTGTTCTGCAGCAGCAGCAACTTCTAATTTTTTCTGTTCTGCAGCAGCAGCAACTTCTAATTTTTTCTGTTCTGCAGCAACTTCTAATTTTTTCTTTTTTCTGTTCTGCTGCAGCTTCTAATTTTTTCTGCTCTGCATCAGCTTCTAATTTCTTCTGTTCTGCCTCAAATCTCCTTTCCTCCACTTGCATCTGCATCTGCAATTTCTTCAGTTCTGCAGCAGTATCAGCTTCTTTATCTTATCTTTTTTCTTCAGCTAGAGCTTTCCTTTCTTCTGCAGCAGCTTTTTTTTCTTCTATTTGAAGGGTTCTCTCCTCAGCCGCAGCTTTTTTTTCCTCAGCAGCAGCTTTTCTTTCTTCAACACAGCAGCAGCAGTTTTTTTTCTCTTCTGCAGCTAATGCTTTGTCATATTGAGCAACAGCCCATTGTTCTAAGTCTTTTCCAGTCTTATCAAGAGATTTTCCTTGTGCAATGAAATAATCTAATGTAGACATATTGTCTTCTTAAATCAGAAACCTGAAAAAGTAAATAAATTACCCTATTTCACTTTAATGGGAGACAAGTCTATACCATAGACTTAGTCTTAGTCCAAACTTGTATGGTTTATAATAACCAATGATAACTTGAGTACCTGTGGACAACAATAACTGTATCTCAAATACTGTGGGAGACAAGCCTTACAAGGTCTTGTATACCTCAATGTAATCAAAGATCACTTGAGTACCTGTGGAAAAAATATTTCCCTTTACCAATCACTTTGGGAGACAAGCCTTACAAAGGTCTTGTACATTTTGTTTTATAACAATAACAATCATAAAGTACTGATCTGTACTATACTATCAGTGTATACCACTATACGTCATATGTCAACTAAAGACATTACAAAGGACAAACAAGAAAAGACAATATGAACACATTTGCAGAGATCAAATTAAATTAAATAGGAGAAATGAAAAAAAAATGATCACAGAAACCGTGATGATAACTGCCATAAGATAACAAGACAAATAACGCCACAGTGTATAAACATAAGGGTGTAAAAAACTGAAATGAAAGGAAAGATGAGACCTACAATTATACAAACAAATCAAACAAAACTAAGGAACACAAAATTATTAACAAAAACAACGAAGAAAAGAACACCTCATCACAACTAACAGAAATAGCAGCAAATTGTTGCTAACAAATTTCCAATTAAGAAAATGTGTACCTATAGAATACTAGTACCAGACCAATGTCACTCGGCATACCTTGTACTAGTCACACAGAACATAAACTAATTTAATACATAACAAATAACATGTAAGCATAAATAGCATATAGCATACAATATAATTTATGTCATGAATGGAATGTGTTGCAGGTATAGTGTTGTAAAGCAGGCACAGTTTATTTTAATACTAATAACTTGCCACTTTATTCAGTAATAGATTTAATTTTAAACTATTACACTGTCAATTTTTCTCTGTTGAGCATATGAAGATCCAACGATGAACTATGCACTTTATGTTCAACAACACTGTGATTCTTCTGTACGTTGAGAAATGTCAACAATACTGCTCCAGATATTTTCTACACTTGATACCACTGTCCTGTGTAATACTGTCTGTACAGCGAAAAAACTGTCAACAAGCGCTGACCTAGATACAGCATCCTATCGGTAATACAGGTCAAGCTGACATCGACTGTATAGCTGTCCTACTGGTGTTGATGTGTTCAAACAAATGTTCTTTCAGCTGTAAACTGTGATTCTCAACACAAAACTGCGCAAGCTGGACCCAGGAATCTGGCGCGCCACTGTAAAGTTTCTCTTCTTTTTTCCACTCTGTAAAGTGTCAGTCTGTATGCTCTGTAAGGAAGAGTGGTGTGTTGTTGAGATCAGGCATGCCCAGTCTACCCAGCTGTAAATGGGTAACTCACCCTAGTCCTGAGTTAGGGAAGGCAAAGGCTCCAGGGGAAGCAGGCCCTAAACTTGGTCACTCCAACCGACGCAGGATGGTGTATGTATGAAGTAGAAGTGTAGAGTGTGATTACCGCGAATGGTGTACTGTTCGTGTGCTGACCAATATAACCACTCATACACTTGTGTCTACAAGGCACCAATGCAGACTGCTGGAATCTTTGTTTACTCAATTTATTCAGACGTACACACTGGGACATACGAGTACATCATGGTATGTTGACATATCAATTTGTAGGTATACATAGCAGATCTGAAGTCATGACACATTCAGAAATAATGGGCAGTACATCAAAAGTTCAATTGTCATGATACATTATGGCCGCATCCCCCTATCTGACTAAACGCGTCAGTGAAGGCAGATCGGTAAAGAACTAAAGTTACTTGACGTCCATAGTTTGTAGCATATATTATGAAACCACGAAAGAGGGGGTTTCTAGCAAGATTGAGATCTCCCTGTCACTGTCCGATAATAGGATAAATAATCTGTTCTCTTGGCAGTGATCAAAACATATGATGACCGAAATCTAACATGGCTGCCTCCCTGAGTTGTCGTTCACTCATTCATAGGAAGGAGAATATAAGCCAGAGTTAATTTATAATGGGTATATAAATGATTTCATAAATGTTCCCATACAGCTCTACGGTGATCAGGTTAATTCACGTAGCCATAACCGCTGTAGGAAAGTCTGTCATCTTTGTCGATACAAAACACGACCCTAGCGATACGAAGCACAATGTTCCATCTAGGTCGAATCGACATGAGATCATCAAAATAGGGTCTGGCAATACATGGAGTCCGAATTATACATTGTACCGTACCTTAGGAGAGTCTCTAACATAAACTATAGTAGAGATACCATCTCCTTTAGAAGAAAACCACTTCATGAATCATATTTCCTTAAGAATCTACCAGCCCTTTGAAAAGTGCGTACCCGCCATTATCACGGTACATCGGAACTCATCACGACTTGTCAAGACAACTCATACTTCCGCTAGACCGGAATAACAAGAATCTAGTCCCTCCTACCCATCCAAAATATACAATATAGGACTGATTCTACTTGTACTAATAATATGTAATACATATGAATTCAGGCCATAAACACAATAAGCAAATTAATATATTTTCTGGCCCTAAAAAATAAGTACAAACGTAAGCGCAATATCCTTGCGCCGGATCAATATCCAGAACGATTACTCCTATAATCAAAAGTGTGAATCAAACATGGATTCTCTCGCTTTTACCATAGACAGCATTTTCATACACAAATGAATGAATGTCTATATTTTTCCCATATTAAATAGCCATATCGATTTTTGTAATATGTGCGTCAAAATATGCACGCAACAGTAAGCAAATTCATGCGACTCAGTTACTGGTACAAAAATTCCAAGCACAAAGGCTGCGGAGCACAGCAGCTCATAATCATAAACATCATGGCAAAATATTTATTCAAGAAAGGGACTGCATACCTCACAGTTTACAATAATATAGCCTGGATCAACATACTCCAAGGCCTGAATAATACAGATCCTGAGAGAAAGAACATTCCCTTTAATAATCTATCGAACTTCAAAATCCATCATCGGAAATATGAATGTATGTAATGGCCTACAATCCATGGCCTGAAAATACTTTCAATCTCAATTAAATTCCCCCCTTTCACAAAAGATATCCACTGGTACACACAGTGAAAATATGGCTAACAACCATCTCGGAAAACTGCCAGGAACGCACTGTCTCGAGATTACCGTATCTCAGTACAGCTCAGTAACAAAAACTACATGCGCGGACTCACCGCGTGAGACCATCGCTCAGCTCAAACCGTCCCTACCCAAAAATCTTACTAGGGACATACGAACAGTTGTCTTAACATATTTTTAAACAAACTAACAACTAGTCAGTTAAGCTGTGTTCAACAATGACTGAGCATACAGCTCCCAACTAAGAAATTCTCTCATCACACAGAGCGTGTTTACTAGCGTGTACAAAAATCTGACCCGTACATTCAAGTCTTTAACATTTAACTCCCCTTAATTAAAATATGACTTAACAGTGACTTTAATGCACACCATGAGGCATGGGGTAACAACAGTAATGATCCAGCAGGAAAAACATTGTTGGACTACATTGAAAGTGCTGAGCTAATAATACTAAATGATGGCTCAGTGACAAGGGTTAACCCATGCAACAATGGAGGAGATACAGCAATAGACATAAGTATTATAACACCAAACTTAGCCTCTGCTAAATGGGAAGTTCTGAATGACTCCAGCTCAGACCACTTACCCATAGAAATAAACCTAAACGACAAATACAGAACTAGTCCAAGAAGCTCCAAACCTATATTCAACCTCAAGAAAGCAAACTGGGAGTCCTTCCAATTGGAGCTAAGTAAACTAAACATAGAACAAATTGAATCTAACAGTACTGATATATTTGCAGAAAAACTAATAAATGGGATTTTAAAAATAGCAATAAAATATATACCAAACGGGAATATGCCTGATCACTTAAAACCAACACAAAAAGGTAAAGATAGGAAAAGAAACAAAGATAAAAATCCAGTACCATGGTGGACAGACAGATGCTCAGAACAACTGAAATGGAGGGAGAGGGCCCTGATAAAGTATAGAAAAACCAAAACTGAAGAGAATTACACAAACTATAAAAAATAAGAAATGAAACAAATAAATGAATATTCAGAGCTAAAGACAAGAGTTGGAGATCATATTGTCAAACATTAAACCATAGATCACAAGTTACTACAGTTTGGAGAAAACTAAAAGCAATTAAAGGAGGAAACAACAAGAAATTCAAAATCCCAACAATTAAAATACCAAAGAGAGCTGAAACGATAGAGAAAAAGCCAACATACTAGCTAAATACTTCTATCAGGTTAGCTCAATAGACAGTCTAGATAAGGCAGAAATAAATAGACGAAAAACACTGCTAGAAGAATTAAAAGAAGAAAATATAGACACCACACCCCTCTACAACAAAATCTGGCATACGGGACAAATACCATGTTCATGGAAGACCGCAGCAGTCATCCCCATACTAAAGCCAGATAAGGAAATACATGATGTCAGCTCATATAGGCCAATATCGTTAACGTCGCATCTAGGTAAAATTCTAGAAACAGTAGTCAATAGCAGACTACAATTTCATCTAGAAAAGCATAATTTGTACAGTCCAACCCAGGCAGGCTTTAGAAGCCAACATAATACAATACAGCAACTGTTGAGGTTGGAACATGATGTTAAAACAGGGTTCAAAAGAAATGAAAAGACAGTAGCATTATTCCTTGATGTAGCAAGAGCATATGATGAGTGTTGGAGGGAGGGTACACTTTATAAGATCAGGAAATTAGGTATAGTAGGCAGAACTTACATTTATTTAGAAAACTTCCTGCAGGATAGATACTTCACGGTACAAATAAACAATGATAGATCTGAGGTGTATGAACAACAGAATGGAATCCCACAGGGATCAGTAATATCACCATCTATTTTTACGATTATGGTCAACGACCTAGGCGACGAGTTTAAAGACTTAAAAAACAACCTATCTCAGTTTGCAGATGACGCTGCGATATGGAGAACGGGAAGAAATCTCCCATTCCTCTATAAAACAGTACAAAAACAAATAGATAAAGTATCTGACTGGATGAACAAGTGGGGTTTTAATCTAAACGTTAAAAAAATCATAGGAATGATCTTCAGTAGAGGGCGTGTAATTAAAAATAATATAATTGACATAAGCATTAACGAGCAAAAAGTATGCACAGCAAAATCAACTAGATTTCTTGATATGGTACTAGACCAGCAACTAAACTGGAACAAACACATAGACCTATTAGTGCAAAGCAGTAGGGGACTTATTAACATGCTAAGATATATGAAAGGAAGTGGTTGGGGAGCCTGCAATAAGACAATGCTAACCTTCTATAAATCATTTATTAGGGGAAAACTTGACTATGCCAGTGTTGTCTATGCATCAGCCGCCCCGAGCAATAAGAAAAAACTAGACACAGTCCAAAACCAAGCACTGTCAATAATAGCAGGTGCCTCAAAGGGAACATCAGCAGAGGCATTAGAAGTAGCGCTAGGCATTATACCCCTGGAGCTAAGGAGAAAAGAGCTGAGATTCAGCTACTGGGCAAGAGTGGCAAAAGATCCAACTCACCCAGCACACAAAACCTTTGATAGGGGTAACCAGTACATAGGCCACATACCCCTAAACCATAATAGATACCCGTTAGGGTGGAAAACAATGGATGAAGTGGATCAACACCCAAACCTATTTAATATGATAAACAGTAGTGCTCAGTATAAAGCAAAAATCCCACCATGGGAACTAAAAGTGCCAGAAACGGACTCCCACCCATCAAAGATCATAAGCAAATCTAACGACATAATCTCAGCAAAAAGTAAAGCACAAGAGTACTTAGAACGGTATATAAATAATAGCCTAACTATATATACAGATGGGTCAAAAGATGAAGAAGGACAATTAGGAGCAGGAATAGCAATACCAAAATTAAAAATATATAAAAGATACAAAGTAACAGGTAATACATCCATCTTTACAGCAGAATTAGTAGCAATCCTAAAAACTTTAGAAATAGCTGCAGAAAACCCACCAAATAAAGTAACCATTCTTACAGATTCCCTTTCATCAGTACTAGCTATCAGAAACAGAAATTAATGTAGCAGACCAGATATTATAGAGGAAATACTACAGGTCAATACATATCTGCACACTATAGGATGCAGTGTTACACTAACATGGATTCCATCACATGTTGGGATAGCAGGAAATGAGCTTACAGACAAAGAAGCCAAAGGGGGAAGAACTAACTATAACAAAATTGAAGTAGGATTAGGTAAGTTTGAAATTAAGAACTTAATTGCATAAGCAATAACTAAATAGTGGATAACAGCATGGGACCAAAGTAAAAAAGCAAGACACTCATATAAAATCCTGAAAAACCAGGCAAAAAATGTCAGAAAAAAGATGAACTAAAATACCAATTAATAAAAAATTGCTGAGGCTCAAGCTTGGAACTGGATATTTCATGATAGAGGAACCCACATGTGAAGAGTGTCAAGAACCAAACACAACTAGACACTTTCTGGTGGTCTGCAAAAAATATGACCAGCAGAGGCAAAACATTAAGACATACTGTAGTAACCACAAGGTAGAAATGAGTGTAAAAAGTCTCATAAGCACTAAGACCCCATCAGAAATACAAAAGTAAATAAAACACTTTATTACAAAAACAAAAGCTAACATATAAAACATAAATGAACAAGGATGCAAGCCAGTAGTCTACATTGGTGAAAGACTTCCCCCCCCCCTCCCCCCCCCCCCCCCCCCCCCCAGATAAATACGGATTGACCAAAACCCTCCAATGAAACATAAAAACATATCAATTTAGACATCATACTTGGGGTACATAGTTGTTCCTTTGGAAACAGGCTATAAAAACCAGATTAGCATATAAATTTCTACTTTCCGAGAAACAGATTAAATTTTAATTAGGATAGAGTCGCGTTACATGTCAAAATTAGTCACGTGATTTTTACCCAATCGTGAGGTCAGAAAAATTTAGAAGGGACGCGATTTTCCCCAGCAGCCTAGTTAGTTGGAAGGGACGCGTCTAGCTAGTAAGACAAGCAAGTTTGTGCTCATAACGCAGTGGTTTACTGCATGAAAGTTTATTCAAGTTGAAGAATTAGAAATTCCAGGGATGATGGCATGTTCTCTTCAAAGTGCATTTTTGTGTATTTAAACTCTATATTCGAAGTCTGTAAGTAGGAACTAATTACTATACAATTATTGACATGTCGAAATCGAATGATTGTTGCAGATTTAGAAAGGAAACAATGGCTGAAAGATTTCTTTTCAAATGTACATGCAGGATTGATTTGTGATTGATTTGTTTTGATGAAGCAATAACATATCAGGAGGAGATATGGCATCTCAACTTGTTGCCTAGTGACCAGTCCTCTACAAAAGAGCAGAAGAATTAACGAAACATGGAACTCAAGAGAAAATACCAACACCAAGAGTACAACAACAGCAGCAGGAAAACCAACCCGTATATACACAACCCTTACAGCCCACCGATTGACATGTTTAAGAAATATTTGCTGACGGGAAGTTACCCTATGCAGCATGAACCATTACTGTGTCAGAGCTTTGCCCATCAGTTCCCCTCCCCAAGTTTCTCCAACCCACGCCGCCCCTCTGACTCTGACAAGTGGAACAGTCGTTTGCTAACGGGAGGTTATCCCAAACGTAAACGAGAATCCTTCACCAGATGAATGCAGTAACAACACACGCGGACGCGGAAAGTTACTCTGTCGAAAAATTAAGAAACCTACGATACCCATGTCTACCAACACATCATACGAGGAAACAGATAGTACGCTGTATCATTTTAACAGACGTGCTAAGAATCACTGGACGAGTTTAAATAGAATAGAAAAATTGCCGCATCGCAGTCCGAAGTCTATTCACCAATGTCAAAAGTCATAGGACCTACGAAATAAAGAATCTCCATGCATCTGACAGAGAATGCATCGTCACCACAGATGAAGGTTTTCGGGCTGTTATAAAACCACTACCTCCATGGCGATGTCCATTTCTTCGGCGACAACAGGTCAGTTCTGTGAAAGTAAACACGACGCTATGTACCCCCATTTCAAATAGACTAACCCGAATCATGCACAAACAAGAAGAATTTATGAATGAACCAAAGACGACCTCTGTCGCGACACAAACAGACCTTCCTACGTCACCTTTTAACCACACTCGAACGACAGTAGCCACTCAAACCGAAATACTGAATGAGGATGAAACTGAACTGAAAATAATAGAACAACCCTTCGATCCTCATGCAGTGGTCCAAAACTCCAATGAACATGAAGACGACACAATGTCCTGTGTATCAGACTCAGATAGTGGTAGCGAGTCAATATTCAGCGCCCCACTTGTAGACAGCGCCACACTTTCAGAAGTCAACACCACGGTTGAATCGTTTTTTCCTGAGCCTCACGAATCGCCTCCTGTGGCCACATTTGTAGAACTGCCACAACCGCCAGTCATGTCACCTCTAGCCACACATTCCCAGGCTACATTGCCATCATCACTGATTTCCTTTGCGCCCCAACAATCAGTCAATGTCATGTCACCTCCAGCCACAGTACAACCATTGACGTTTGCTTCAGTTGCCCATCAACCTCTCAATGTCAACAATGCCATCTCCAGTGCTGTACCCGCTGTACAACCGGTCAATAAT
Source organism: Oreohelix idahoensis (assembly GCA_024509875.1). Taxonomy (NCBI): domain Eukaryota; kingdom Metazoa; phylum Mollusca; class Gastropoda; order Stylommatophora; family Oreohelicidae; genus Oreohelix; species Oreohelix idahoensis. The sequence goes on from JAMPIV010014145.1 coordinate 18,616, forward strand.
GATCCCAATTCGGCCTTCCTTATGGCACTGCGGGAATTGGAGAAACAAATCAACAAGCGGGCAGAGACTATGAGAAATACAGTTATAACTCCCTGGTACTGAGAAGCTATTCATGAAACACGCCCAGGTGTTTTATGTGTTCGCCACTCCGAACACGGTCGCCGCGAATGTGAAATTACTTTTTAACAATGTACTAACTTTCCCATGTACTCTATTTTCAGTTTTTGACAGTTCAAATGACTTGCTTCCAGACTAAGATGTCAAAGCCCCACTGAGAAAGTTATTTTTTTCTAGCCTTAGAATACTGATGCCCAGAGAACAAATCAAGACCAGCACACGGAGGATTTTCATTAGATAGTATAGTTTTGTGAAATAAAAATTACAAAACAATTGATAACACACGGTGTTACGAGTTTACAGACATTATTTAGTTACAGACATTTTCTTAATATTTAGAATGTTACACAACCTTACCTATAACACGGTGTCACACTATTCTGTTGTAACATTCATCTCTACTTTTGAAACTGATCATATTCCACGCTCCATTCACCAGACTTCTTGTCCTTGCAGTTCCAGAGTTCTGTAATTTCGCATCTTAGTGCATTTTCATGCAGACACTTTACACCAGTAGTTTTTCTTACCTCATACTAATATTTCTGTGATCTCATTTATGCTAAACTCCTTTATTCTATCACCTTGATCAATCATACTGTTCCCACTATGACATCTGTTAACAACATATAATTCATTACCCAAAACTAGTATTGCATGTTATGCTATCTTTCTCCACAGGATTATTTATTTTTCCAATGTACATTATTATTTTAGACCCAGATGTATATTAGTACTGTCAAGATTTTAAACATTCTCCAAGATTCCATATCCCAACCTTGACTCTCTATAGTAAGATTTTCTTCACTCCACTGTTACAACATCTTTAACTTACTATTTTTCCTTTCCACTATATTGAGACGACATTCTAGACTTGTGATCTTTTCAATCCCAATCATATTCATTCCTTGGAATTACAATCATGTTGTAATCAGGAGATCCTTGATGTACCCTTTCCTCGCCACTTATTGACAACAGACACTGCTACAATATTCATTCTGTTCTAACCTAAACTATTACTTGCAGCCCTATTGGTTGAGATTTACTATTAGGAATATTGATAGTATCTCTTGTGTCTAGTGAATTGATTTTTATCATTCTTTCGTACTTGTGATAAAAACAGAAAAGAAATCACAAGAAAAGAAAATGAAATGTAAAACAAGAAAAGAGAAAAGAAATCACAAGAAACCAGAAAAGAAATGGAAAAAAGAAATGAAAAAGAAAAAAAATGAAAAGAGACAAAACATAACAGAAAAATGAGAAGAGAAAAACAATTGGAATGTTTTTTTATAAGATGTATTATATGTTTATATGCCACCCTCACACATTTTGATGATGATAAGCCAATATTGTAAAACATTGACTCCCCTGAGGTTAGCAGCCGACATAAAAGAAAAGAAAAAGAGAAAATAAATCACCATTTCAGAGTGAGAAATTAGTTTTTACTCCTACTGCCCATTACCAGTCATACCCCCACCAGCATGATCTCTGATACTCCAGCAGTATTTTGTTGATACTGCCTATGACAAGTACCCCAATGACATTTGCGCATGCTGATTTTTTGCAAATGAAAATCCTTTGAGAGCATTAGTATATGCTGACCCCACATTGAACAAATTACAACTATTTGTTGATGATGCCTTTGCCCATGTTAAAGAAATAGCATTTGCACATGCTGACTTAGCAAATGAAATACCCCTCTACAGCATTTGTATATGCTGAACCCACATTGAACACCCATTACCGGATGATAGCCACTGATGGCACACGAGATGAAGAAGCAACTGTTTATGTATGATGAAGATGCAAATTTTCTATTAGGGTGAAACTTTATGTTGTCACAGCTGAGATTTTGTTGTAATGTTTATGCACAAAATCCCCCACATTAACATTGGAGGAGCAATAATTTTAGTCTTTCGTGGTTACGAGATAAGACAAGGATATAATAGAATATTTGATGAATACCATGGACATGGAACAAATCAGAGCAGATGATTACTGCACATATGACGACCATATTTGAAGTCATTATTGAAGGATTATCAGTAGACAAGAGACAAATAGATTATGATAATCCCATGGAACCACAGGTACTAAGGACACAAAATGGAGATTAAATAATGGAGGAAAAAAAATAATGACTGAATAATTACTACGCCCAGAGCTGGGAGAAATAGAGATACATCTGCATTTTTGGAGAAGATATCTCTTTGATTTTTGCTCATTGCCTTTGTAATTTGAACATTGTTGTATAACAAATGACTATTCCTTATCACGAATTACAGAATGTTGTACGATAGTTGAAATAAATTGACAATTTACTATACTCATAACATACCCAGAATTACAGGAGGAAAATACATGATTGATGAAATTGGACGTACTGAGATCTGCTCACCCCGAGGATAAAAAAAAAAATAATAATAATGTTATCCCAAGGACAGACATGTCACAGACATATCATGGAGATATTATGACATAAGAAAAGAATACCTAGATTGGAAATGCAGCAAACTTTGTCAAGGACACCATGAAATAGACCCCCGCCCCACACTTAAGATATAACTGACGGATGAGATTTTTGAATTATAAGTACCATATGTCACCCATCTGGCTGTAGTCAGCGGATGTTACAGGCACCACACAACTCTGACTAACCCTCGACCTGCGAAGGCAGAGTTGGTGTCGAAATTTTGCACATATGTAAAAAGACATGTTTTTGTTCATGTTTTGGTAAAGTCTAGACATTTGTGTTAATGGTTCCATAAATGATTAGTTGATATATTGTTGATAAATATTCACAGATATAGTACATGGACAATTAATAAGGATGTATTTCCAGTACAGAATAAGAGGAATAGGAAGGATCCACATTTTAAATATTGGAGCACCATGAGCGATGAATTGGACTTATAAAGAAAATGGAAATGGTACACTGTATGCAAGGATAACCAGAAATAATATGGATAAATAGTAGTCAGAGTGCCAGGAACTTTGTCTTATAAGAATATTGTAGATTCCTCACGATCAATTGAATATTTTTTCTTCCTTTCTATGTCACATTTTTTGAGTGATGACCCCAAAATTTTTTTTTCATCTCATATTGTCAAAAAGTTATTACATCTCAGTTGATTGTTCCATAAATAATTGTTTGATGTGTTTTTGATAAATGTATTGCTAGATAAGGTACATAGGGAGTTACTAAGGATGAATTCTCAAGATAACAGGAGGACAAGAATAGATACAATGATATTGGAACACCATAAATGATACATTGGTGTTATGAAAAAAAAAAAAGGAGACAAATATAAACGGTATACAAGGATGCCTTGAGAGTGACAACATGGATACATATTGTCAAGAGTATAAGCAGTTGTCTTAACAGGGAAAATAAAGTAATACGGAACCCAATGTAGAAAATTCATGATGATTTGAAACTATATTTTCCTTTTCCCTTATATTTCATAATATGATAGTAACATATTCGTCTGTTGGTTGCTGAATAGTTTGATGTTTGAAAATTGATGTATGGTAAGTCAAAGAAGATCTTTGGAAAAAAAAAAAATATATATATATATATATATATATATATACATATATATATATATATATATATATATATATATATATATATATATATAAAATAATATTTCTAGGAAAGAGTTCACAGAAAAAAAATACTGTGTTGACAGAAAAGAAGGAATGATTAGAAATAACTGACTAATGGACACGATCACCACCAGACGTACGGATATTGGAGACAAACATCACATATTTTGAAGAAGAAAAAAAATGTAATATAGAACATTTTTTCTACAGTGACGGACTTAGAACGAGTTTATACACTTACCATTTGGAAAATGTGAATAACAAGGTGTAAAAAGTGGAAAAACCCACGACTGTACTGTAAATGGGTAACTCACTCTAGTCCTGAGTTAGGGAAGGCAAAGGCAGCTGTAAGAAGTAGTTTCCCTCTGAGGCTCCAGGAGGAGCAGGCCCTTAACTTGGTCAATTCAACCGACGCAGGATGGTGTAAATCTGGAGTGAGAGTGTAGAGTGTTATAAACGCGAATGATGGACTGTTCGTATCTTGACCAATCTAAAGCACTCATTCACTCATGTCTATAAGGCACCAATGCAGACTGCTGGAATCTTTTCATACAGTTTATTCAGACGCACATACTGGGACAGAACGAATAGATCATAAGTACATGTTGACACATCAATCTTCAGGCATGAATAGTAGATCCCATGTCATGGAACATTCAAATATAATGGGTGGTACAAAACAGCATTCAATGTTGTTATACATTATGGCCGCATCCCCTATCTGACTGAACGCGTCAGTAAAGGCGGATCGGTAAACAACTGAAGAGTTCGATGGACGAACCTTCTTTCCCTTGCTAAGTTCTTAGGTTGCTTATGTTCAATGTTTATATCATACTGTGAAACCACGATAAGGGGTTTTCATATAAATGAGATCTCCATGCCACTGTCCGAATAGTAAGATACACGACCCGTTCTCTGGACAGTGATCTATAATGATGACAGGAATACAAAAAATGGCCTCCTTCCCTGAGCTTTCGCTCACTCGCCCAGCAGAAGAATAATCATCAGCCAAAGTTGATTCAAAACTTGAATAAGTATAACTTTCCAGAGTTACCATACAGTCCCTTTGTCAGAAGGTTACTTCATGAAGACATAAGCGCTGATGGAACCTGTCATCTACAACAATATCTAGTTAACGACCAACGATGCACGAAAATACGTTGCTTCATCTAGGTCTAACCATAAGGAGATCGTCAAAAAAGGGAGTGGATTTACCTTGAGTCCGAATAGTACATAATACAGTACATGAGGAGAGTCTCTAACACTATAATCTTGTAGAAACACAATCTCCTACTGAAGAAATCACTTCATAAATCATTTTCCACTCTAGAAAGGACCAACCCTGGAAATGCGTGACCAGCCATTGTAGGCGGCAATATCGGAACTCATCACGACTCGCCAAGACAACCAATACCTCCGCTAGTGCGGCATAAAGAATATAGTCCTGCCTACCCATACAAAATATACAATATAGGACTGAATCTACTTGCACTAATAATATGTAATACATATGAATTCAGGCCATAAACATTCTAAGAACGATCAATCTATTTTCTGGCTATGACAAATGATGAATGCCAAAATATAAGTATTCTTACGCCCGATCAATATCAAGGGAGATTATCCATATAATCAAACGTATAAATCAAACATGGATTATCTGGCTTTACAAAAGAAAGCATTTTCGTACCCAATTAAATACAACAATATATTTTCCATATTAAATAGACATATCGTACATTTGTAATCTGTGCATTCAAAAATATGTATGCAACACAAGGAAACATACAAATAAATAAATAAGGATAAGCTATGAGGTTTTAATGCTTTTATTGTGAAAAATGAATGTTTATAAAAATGATGCTGGTTATATTATCGTCTGATAAAATATGCATATTATGTCTAGAGATGTTTTCTACATGTAATAATGAGCAAGTGGCTCATTCACTAAAAAAAAAAAAAAAAAAAAAGGAAATGATGAGTACCCATGAAAACATTGGCTATTCTATGAAAGTGGATTGCCATTACCATAGGAATTGGAGATTTTGGACATTTCTTGGGATATTGCAGAGTACTTGGAAAATAGAATAAATAAGTACGCCATGAAGAAAAAAGATTTTTTAAGTACTTGCAGGCTTTTAATATGGAGCAAATAACAGGAAAAGAAAAGAGATAACACCCCCACCATATCTAAGAGAATGTAATCAACTATATTTTTGAATGAAATGTAATAGATTATGATAATGCAGCCAAGTTCTGCAAATAAGATAGTTTATTGTTCATTTCTCAGTGTTGCCACTCGTCACATTCTGTTGAGTGCTGAACTTATGATTGTTTTTAGGATTTTGTTGGTCAGTGTTGCCAATTTGTAAATTTGGTTGAAATATGTATTGATATGAAAGATAGTTTGCATTTTTGGAGATGATGTCCATCTATAAGGCCCCTTTATAGACGACAGTCCCATATAGACATAGGAGCTCAGATGTAGGAATTTCGTTAAATTTTCTAAAATATTTTTGGACTTAGAAAATTTTTGAACTTGAAAAATTTTTTTTTTCAAAATATTTTTAGACTTAGAACATTTTTTGGGATGAATTTTTGTTATTGATAGTACTCAAATGTCTCCCTACGGGATACATTTGCGGAGCCCCGGGATCTATATGTAGCCGTGTACATAGTTGTTCCTTTGGAAACAGGCTATAAAAACCAGATTAGCATATAAATTTCTACTTTCCGAGAAACAGATTAAATTTTAATTAGGATAGAGTCACGTTACATGTCAAAATTAGTCACGTGATTTTTACCCAATCGTGAGCTCAGAAAAATTTAGAAGGGACGCGATTTTCCCCACCAGCCTAGTTAGTTGGAAGGGACGCGTCTAGCTAGTAAGACAAGCAAGTTTGTGCTCATAACGCAGTGGTTTACTGCATGAAAGTTTATTCAAGTTGAAGAATTAGAAATTCCAGGGATGATGGCATGTTCTCTTCAAAGTGCATTTTTGTGTATTTAAACTCTATATTCGAAGTCTGTAAGTAGGAACTAATTACTATACAATTATTGACATGTCGAAATCGAATGATTGTTGCAGATTTAGAAAGGAAATAATGGCTGAAAGTTTTCTTTTCAAATGTACATGCAGGATTGATTTGTTTTGATGAAGCAATAACATATCAGGAGGAGATATGGCAATTTTATATCCTGAAGAAGCAGAGTAATCCCTATTGCACTACTGGTATGCACTTACTTGAAAATATGGCATTATGAACAAGAAAGAATTTCCTAAGAATAGAACCAGAATGGTTATAATGAAGTTAGAAACTCATACAGCGGGATTTTGAAAAGAAATATGCTCTGAAGAATAATTGTCATATGTGTCTTATGAAGTTTTGCCATGTCGACTTGTAATTACGTTATAATTAAATAAAAGTCATCATCATCATCAGTTGCCATCTCCACAACGAAGGTTGGCTGTAATGGATCTCCAACGTCTTCTGTCTCTTGTCTTGGTGGTACACTCTGATAGACTCTTTCCCGTCCATCTCTTGATGTTATCTTCCCACTTATAGCGCTGTCTTCCCCTTACACGTTTGCCTTCAACTCTCCCTTCTGTTATGGTCTTCTGCAAGGTGTTATGCCTTTTCATGTGGCCAAAGTATTTTAGCTGCCGAACTTTGACCTCTCTCATTAGTTCTCTTTTCATACCTAGATTTTCTAGGACCTCCTTATTTGTTTTCATCTCTTTCCATGAGATACGCCCCATTCTTCTATATATCCACATTTCAAGAGCCTCAATTCTTTCTTCCAAATGCTTATTCATCGTCCATGTTTCTGCACCATACAGAAATGCAGAATATATATAACACTTTATGATTCTCAGTTTTAATTTATGAGATAACTGTTTGGATGTCAGTATATGTTTCATGTTGTTGAATGTAGCTTTGGCCATTCCTATTCTCTTCTTGATTTCTGTTTCGCCATCTTCTGTTATTATATGACCAAGATATACGTAGAATGTCACGTTAATACTAAAGGCAGGTCGTCACTCATTTGCTTTGCCATACATTCATGAGAGGAAAGAAGGAAATATAAATGAACCATAACTGCTCTTGCTGGTAAATCATATAAATAAAACACATCTGCTCTAATACAACACCTTAGTGGATAGTCCCCGAACCTGGTAAAATCTCGTAAGACTGTAAGGGAGAAATTGCGAACTCTAGCGGTCAACCTAGTAAATCTAGATCTAACACTCTCTGCAATAAAACAGCAACCCCCAATTCCCTACCCGTCCACACTACGTCAGTTCCCACTGCATGCAGGGCAGACATTCTTCGCAAATTTTAATCTTCATACGAGCTTGGAATCGATCTTAGAGGGTCTGTAGATTTACTATAGATATCCATGTGAATAATATCAATTTTATTTCAGATTTTAGAGTGTTGTGAATGTATCGGACATATTGTTTGTGTGGATATGATTGCTGAAGATTGGAAAACCTCAAATATAACCTCCACAATCCTCGTCAGGGCTAAATATAACCATTCTGGTTTTATCTGTGTCTATAACCTACCAGCAAGACCAGTATTGACTTGGCATGTATGTGAGGAAGGCAAAAGTTACATCGTGTCCATATATTCATATTGCTTTGATTATTCAAGTATTATTATATCTGAGACAATGTTTTGCAGTAGACACCAGTCTGTCTCACTATATCTAAATCATACAAGGCCATGTATCATTCATCATACATGCAGACACCTGATGACACCCTCATCTCATACACACCATAGGATGTAATAGGTCTCCATGACATCGCCTAGCCACTTGATACTCCTTGTTCCAGGTTCTATATTCGAATTTCAAAAACCCTGAAGTCAAGTGGACCTTAAATTCTGCTACCTAAACATAACAGGAGCCCAGAGGTTGAAGTGTTCCATAGCTTTTTCCCCCTGATTGCTGGGATTGGACTGAAGTGTGATTTTCAGAACAATGGATGGGTTTGAAAAAAATCGAAAAAAGGTGATTCATCTTACGAGGTCAAAAGACAAAGAAAGTAGTCTACGTTACGGCCACAAGGCCTTCGTCAGGAAAAGAAAGAAAGTTAAGGCTAGATAGGAGACATAAGAACTTAAAGAAATATAAAAATAAAACCTAGGTACTTCCCTGAAGGCGAAGCATGGCTGAAAACGAAGTGACTTCTGCCCCCGGATGTACACAATACATACTAAGAAACTAAAAAAACGAAACTGAACAAAAAAACTACCCAAACGTAATAAAAGTGGGGACTGGAAATAGAAGTTTGCCAGTCACTTCGATTACGGAAACAGCAGCAGATGGATTGATTTGCCGTTGCCCTAAAGACGCCAATAGGCGTAATGGGAAACAATGGCAAAGAAAGCCTATCTGCTGTTGCCCTAAGACGCCACTAGGCGTAATGGCCACTGACTGCTTTGACGGTCGGTGGCTAAGGACGGAAGAAGAAGAAGAAGTCTGTCTAGTGCCACAAGTGTTTCTAAAGTAAATTTTTTGAATTAAATTCTAAAATTGAATTTTTGTTTATATAGGAAAAGTACTATTAAGTAATTAGGAAACAGTTGAAGCTCACATTTTACTTGGAATTTAATTTGTTCAATTAGTTAATTAAATTTAATTAAGATAACTTGGTAAAAGGTAAAACTAGATACCCTTTTACATATAGTCATGGCTGATTTGGTGAAGTTTCGATCTGCGATCATGCAAGAGGGAAAGGACTTAGGATTGACAGGTGATGCTCTTATCCAGTATGTCGCAACTGAAGTGGATAAATATTTGGATAGAGAGGACAAAAGATTGGAAGCTGAAAGAGAAGACAAAAAATTGGAAGCTGAAAGAGAAGCCACAAGATTGGAAGCTTAAAGAGAAGCCAAAAAGATTGGAAGCTGAAAGAGAAGCCAAAAGACTGGAAGCAGAAAGAAGACTAATAATGGAAGCAGAGGAGAGGAAATTACATGCTGAGAGAGACCATCAATTGAGATTAAAGGAGCTGCAAATTCAGGCAACTGCAGGCAATACTGGTGGTAGCTCACCTCATTCTGACAATAGCTCCAGCCAAAGTACCTCAAATGAACTTTCATTTGGACCCGTTTGTTGAAAAGGACGAAGGAATAGAAGATTACCTTGACAGGTATGAGCGATTGGCCACTACATATGGCGTGGAAAAAGTGAAGTGGAATTTGAAGTTGTCCCAAGGATTGAGAGGTGTAGCTTAAAATGTGTTCGTAAAACTTCCAAGAGAAGATCAGAACAATTATGAAGCTTTAAAACTAGCATTGTTGGTTAGGTATGAACAAAATGCAGAAGCGTATAGAAGAAGATTTAGAACTGCTAAACTTCTAACAGGAGAGACATATCAGCAGTTTTCAGCAAGGTTAGAGATGTACTTGCTGAGGTGGTACAAACCAAGATATGATAATAAAGACAAGAACCCGCTAGGATCAGATAAGAAACCTTCAAGAAAGGAAGGAAAGTGGTATAAAACGTGCCAAAATGAGTAACCACAATATTGCGGTCTGCAGAATGAAGAATCCTCCTCATCTTGCTGCATGTATTACAACAGGGAACAATGGAAAAAAGAACTGGCAGTTAGTCAGAAGGACCTCCATCATCCCCCTGTCTGTGAGGAAGTGACCATAAATGGCACTAAAGTACTGTGTTTATATGATACAGGCTTAGATTTTGATTCAGTAGTGTGCTCTTCTCTGGTGAGTCCTGACCAGATTAAAAACAGAAACAGTAAAAATTATAGGACCAATCAAGGGAGCAGGAACCGTGACACTACCCATAGCCCGAATCAACATAAGATCTCGCTATGTAGAAGGAAAAATCAAAGCAGCAGTGATGGAAGATCCTATTTACCCCTTGATACGTAGGTATGTTTTTCTTGGAGAACCTATAAAACCGGTAGTTATGGCGTCAGTACAGACTAGGGCAAGCTCCACGAAAATGGAGGAAAACATCATTAATACTCTTCCAGAAGAGATGAAAAAGGCTCAAACAGCAGACATCACATTGAAGCTTTGTTTAGGCAAATTGCCATAGGCACATAACCCTCCAAACAACAAAGACAACAACCAAAAAGCTACAGACTTTCATAAATTGGTGCTTGCGTAGAATAGAGGGATTAAAATGGTATGACAAGGTTACCAATGTGGAACTGAGGACAAGAACTAGACAAGTGCCAGTGGAACAAGAGATGAGAAGAAGACGATGGCGATGGATAGAACATACACTGAGGAAACCTGTTGATAGCATTACAAGGCAGTCCTTGCTCTGAAACCCCCAGGGCAAGAGAGGCAGAAGTAGACCAAGAAGCATATGGAGAAGAGAGCTGGAAACAGAGGTGAAAATGATGAGGAAAACGTGGAAAGAACTTGAGATGATGGCACGTGACAGGAAGACTTGGCAGGTGTTTGTTGAAGGCCTATGCTCCTTTGGGAGTGGAGAGTTATGAATGACATAACCCTCCAGAGAAAGGAGACTTCTACATGAAAATGGCCTACTCTATAGAAAAGCTGGAACAGGATCTAAAGAACAGCTGGTAGTGCACAAATTATACAGAGAGAAGGTTATGACACTAGGACATGCTATACCCTTTAGCGGACATATGGGAATAGGGGCCACTGA